>PVKP010000162.1:112425-254682 GCA_004027715.1 Plecturocebus donacophilus
ACACACACACACACACACACACACACACACACACACACACACGGGTGTTTTGTTTCCTTAGACCAGAGTCTCTCAAAGTATGATCCATTAGAATAATCTGAGAGAGCTTTTAAATATGACTTCTTGAATAAACTCACTCATAGCCTGAGAATATGCATTTTAAATGCTTCCCAGGTGATTCCTGAGGATACTAAAGCTGGCTTAACCACTGCCCTAAAATATTGTACTCTGTGGGCTTCTAAAGTAATTAACTCCTTACTTCCTTCCATGCTAGCAGAATGGCAGCCAAGCTTGTCAAAAGGCCTGTCAATCCCAGTCTTCTCTTTTGCTGAAGTCCAGCCCGTGGCTAGCTGCAGCCCTTCTTCCTTGCTGCTATTGCATGCTTGGGCTGACCAATGTGGGAGTGTTGTGACCCCTTCAGTTCTGCAGAAAGATACATCTGACTCAATCCAGCTGAAGTTGCCGACACTGGGGAATATAAATTCATTCATTTGTCCTTTTCTGAGCAAAGTGCTAGAAAGACTGTGGTAGGCAAAAACAAAGAAGGAAAGGCAAAATCTCTCATCTCAGAGAGTTCATGCTGAGTAAAGGAGTCAGACATTCATGAAATAGTTGCAAAAACAAATGTACAATTACAACATTGATGAGTGTTATGGCGGAGAGATTCATGATGCCAGCAGAGTGTATAACAAATGTTGAGCAGGATAGGAAAGGCTCCCCTGAGAAAAAATGATCGGGTCTATAAGGACCAGATAAGAACTAACCAGTTGAAGATTTGGGGAAGAGGGTTCCACTGAGAGGAAACAGCACATGCATAGCCATGGAGGTACTGAGAAGGTTCATGTTTCTAGGTGTAGAGGGTAAGGAGGGATATAGGAAAAAATGAGCTTTGAGCAGTCAGCAGGGACCACCTTAATGGCATGAACTTTAATCTGAAGATAAATGGGGAGCTATTGGAAGGGTTTAAAATCTAGGAGGGGCTTTGGGTGTTGTTATGATCAGTTTACTGTTTAGAGAAGATCCGGTGCAGACATCATGTCCATCCACCCATAGAGGGGTGGCATCTGGCTTCCGCTCTGGGAGGCGTCCTTCCCTGATGCTGAAGGGTGCAAGGGGTATTTTGGGGAGATTCTGGGAGCCCAGAAAGTCTGGAGCTGAGACTTTATTTGCTCCTGGTGGTTAGACTGTTTCTGCCATAACAAATGTTCTTTCAGATAACAATCAATGAATATCTTGGGTTGGCTACATGTGTTTACAATTGGGTGGTTGTTTTTTGTTTTGTTTTGTTTGGCTTTCTAAAAACCCATAAAAAGAAGAAGTTAATCCTATTGTCAGAGAAGCAAGCCTAGGTAGATATTAAGATGCTACTCCCTTAGCAGCATAGATTACCTTGAGAGAAACTGTCCTTTGCAGTCCCTGGGGTCCAGCAGATAAGGTCCCAGCTCTACCTCTCTGAGCACCAGGAACCCATTCTTCCCTTTAAGCATCACACACCGGTAGAACACCCACTGTGTGCCAGGTAGCAATGTTCTAGCACCAAGGACCCAGAAGGCCTTGGCCTCCAGGAGTGCCCTGGCCAGTGGAGTGCCTCCCCTTCAACAGGGTGGCCTGGCTGAGGCAGCAGGATCTTGCAGCTCAGAGCTCATGGGAAACATCAAATGTTTTCATATAGTTTTTCATTTAAAAATATATATCTCATCCTAAGACTATATCAAGTAGGCAGAAATGGAGCTATTATTCCCGTTTTAGATATAAGCATATTGAGGCTCTGAGAGCTGCTGGTCATACAGCTTGTAAATGTCAGTGGGACAGAAAGCTTCAGTCTCCAGGGAGACCAGAGGATGTTCCATGTCTGTCTGCCTTTTGCTGTTGATAGCAACAAGGAGCACATTCTTTGTCTTTCTACCTTTCCAAGTTAAAGTGACTGATTGATCAATACATTGTGTTTCTTTCAATGGCATGAACTGATCGATTTCTAATCACCAAGATGTAGCATGACCTTCAGAGTTAGACAAACGTGGGTTTAAATCTACTTATGAGCAAGTCAAGTCATGTCACCTCTTGTTCTCAGCTGTAAAAATAGGTATTATAATCTGTTCTGTCATGTAAATCATGGAAGTGATGTGATTACAGAACTTATAAGGTGTATCAACTGTGACGTGGTGTTATTCTTTCACAGGAACTCTGAACTCTTGAGCTCCCTCCTTGGAGCTCAGCCAGCAGGAGGAACCAGCCACTTTCTCTGTTCCAACCAGGCTAACGTTGTGCCTCATAATTGGTCTTCCCGCTTTCATCCATTCAGTACCTGCAACCAGGAAAAGTTTTGTGAAACATGTAGTCCACTACATTGTAGAATGAACATTTTCCCTCAGCTTTGTTCCTGGATGGCTCTGTCTTGTCAATCAGTTGTCACCTCAACTACCACTTTCTCAGCATGTTCTTCCCTTGCCATCTTAGCCCCACAGTTTACCATTAGCTATAGGTTTTGCATAGATGACCTTTGTCAGGTTGAGGAGGTACCCTCCTATTACTAGTTTGCTAAGAGTTTTTAACATGTATAAGATCAAATTGTTTCAATTGTTTTTTCTGCATCTATTGAGATAGTCATATGATTTTTCTCATTTGTTTTATTAATATGGTGAATTATATTGTTTGCTTTTAAAATATTAAGCCAACCTTGCATTCCTAGAAGAAACATTCCTAGGTTATGCTGTATTTTTCTTTTTATATATTGTTGAATTTGATTTGCTGTTATTATGTTAAGGATTTTGTATTCATATTCATGAAAAATGTTGGTCTATAATTTTTATTGCTTTGCAATGTTTTTCTTTGTTTTGTCTGATTTTAGCACCAGGGTGATTAAAAATATATATTTTAGGGGATTTACCAGTAACATTTCTGGATCTGGAATTTTCTTTGTGGGAGGGCTTTTAATTACAAACTCAACTTATTAGAAATATATAAAAGATCATATTTTCTATTCTTTTTGAGTCAGTTTTGTAAGTTTTTAATTAAAAATTTGTCCTCTTCATCTAAGTTTTCAAATTTATTGATCAAAAGTCAAAGAAACTTACAGTATTTATTTTCTTTCCCTTCTTTCATTCTTGATATTTGCAACTTTTGCATATCTTGTCTGTTTTTGTTCAGTCTTGCTATAGGTTTCTTAGTTTTATTGATCTTTTCAAAGACCCAGCTTTTGGTTTCATGGATTTTTCTCTATTGCTTGTCCACTTTCTATTTCATTGATTTACACTTTTTATTATTTCCTCCCTTCTACTTACTTTGGGTTAAAAGAGCTTTTCAATCACTTAGATCTAGTCTCCTAGGATGGCAATTGTGTTTGTAAAAAGTAATTTTCCCCCACCTTTACAATAACAAAGTGTATATCAGTTGTTAGTTTCTCTAGTGCTGTTTTTAAAATCAAGTCAATCTGTCCCGTTACATTTTCCATGCCAAGTCATAAAAGTTTACTGAAAACATTTTCCCTAGTCACATATGGCAAATGTACAACAGCCACACTGCAACTACTCCAACCCACACTATTGGCAGATAGTTCTAATCAATCAGGCATCCTTCCCTGCTGGACCCAGATATAAACCTTTTCAACACAGCAGTCTACATTGGGCTACAAATCATTGGAGTATTCACAGGGCACAAAACTAATACAACTTTGATCTATTAGTAGAGAATCACCACACATTTTCACATTTCAAATACTGTGTGCTTCTCATAGTTAATGTGTACATTCATTGTTATTTTGTTTTTATTTTTACTTTCCTTCCACAAAAGCTGCTATGACAATCAACGGCCCATTGGAGCTGATATTCGTCCTCCTTGCTTACTCAGGACTCCTGCCATCACCACCTCATCCCACACACATGCCCATTGCTTGCCTCGGCTCACTCATGCTTGACTCCCTGACCTCTGACCCCAGGCTCTACTGGCCTTCAGTCCCACCCTCCCCCACCTAGGCTTCCACCAGTTCACCTTCTCCTTCATTGCCTCGGCTGACTGCTTAACCCCCAGCTTACCTGTCCACCTTCTCACTTTGCTCAGCCTCTTGGCCTTCAGGTGAGCCCCATTTGGGAACCCAGTCTATATAGCCCAGGCCCTCCCCATGGACAGTGGGGACATTCAGACACTGGCCAGTGCTTGGACATATGGCAGGGAGGCCTTGGTGGGAAAAGTTCTTCCCAAAAGACCCTTTTGCTTCCTCTATTCACCTGTTTTAGAGAGTACCAGCAAGGGACTTGGACTGGGCAGTTTCTGGTGCACTCCTCCCCCCAGGAGCCTGGTGTTGCCTTCATACCTCACTGAGCTCCTGATACACCTGCTCCTGTGGACTTCCATGTTCCTGCAGAGCCTATCCAGGAGGAATACCATCCAAGAAAAATGTTTCAAAGCCCTTGTAATGCACGGGTCCCACTGAATTTTCATAGGATGGGGAAACAGATTCTCAAAGGAAACGTTAGAAATGTGGACATCTCCTTGTTTAATTCATCATATTCCAGTCCAGCCCCATCGCATGTCTTTGGGATTGATGAGTAGAATCCAGCATTCAAAGAGACGTTGGCACCTGCTCCGTCTGCCTTGATGTTGAAAATCGAGCCATCCCAGGGACATAAGGGTAGAATTAGGGGGCAGGTAGCATTGAGCCTGCTCTGGAGGTTGTAGCAAAGGTTGTTTGACCTTTCCCAAGTGTGCATTTATCTATGTTACTTCTTCCTGACTAACTTCTCCACTCTTCTTTTCACCAGGTTATTAGTCATCCTTGAGGTCTGCAATGTCCAATGTGGCAGCCACTAGCTTCATGTGGCTATTTAAATTTAAATAAAGTAAAATGAAGTAAAATAAAAAATTCAGTTTCTCAGTCTCATTGGTGGCATTTCAAGTGCTCAATAGCCACATGTGACTAGAGGCTATCAGCACAGGTATTTTCATCATTGTGGAAAGTTCTATTGGACAGCATTGCCCTAGTCTAGATAATTATTGAGACTTCTCAGTCAAATACAGAACTGATTGGTCTTTTGTGAGTTCCGTGGAGGCTGTAGGCCAGCATGGAGCTAACAGCCAGGTCCTGCACTGTGCCCTTCATGGCATTAAGCTCGGGATTGGCCTTCCACATATGCCCACGTTCTGAGAAGGGTCAGTTCAGTTCAGTATGATTTGTCAGTCATCTGCATTATGTCAGGCCTTTTGACACATGCTAGAGGTTTTTAAATGATGATATGACTTTGAGGAGCTCACTGTCTAGGGTGGAGCACAGATCATATAAACCAATAATGACCTGACGGACCCCAGGAAGAGGCAAGAGTACATGACTGAGGCCTTGGGAGCACAAATGCAGAGATTTTCAATGTCAGGGGTGCTGGAGAAAACTTCAGAAAATAGCCCACATCCAAGTAGTTTCTGAATGATATATGGGAGTTACTTGATGGTCCTGGCAAAGAAGGACCATGCAGAAGAAAATGAATGGCGCCTTGCAAAGCTGAGAGGCAAGCATAGCACAGCAGGTAGGGGAACCACAAGCAAGTGGATATTGGTAGAGTCCAGACCAGCTTAACATCGTATCTCAACACCCACATAATGCTTAGTAAAGATTAGCTGCTCAATAAATATGTAAATATATGAATATTAATTCTAAAGCTCATGTATACAAGAATTATAGCTTTATTTTCTAAAACTCAGTTAATTTCTCCTTTCAGCTCTCATTATGTCAGGATGGTGGGAACTCAAAACAAAGGGATCCTGGGTGACATTGAGGTGCTGGATCAAGCCCCTCCCAAAGGTAGATCTATTTCTGGATTTTGGATATGTGTACCATTAAGTTAGTTCTTGTTCTTTGAAGCTACTTGAAGTAGAGTTTTCTGCCACAAAGCAGCCATTTACAGAGAAAGAAATTAAGGCTCTAATAATTTGAGTGAGTGGTTCTCATTCTTTTGTGAATACCAGAATTACTAGAAGGGCTTGTACAAACACAGATTCCCAGGCCCTTTCCTCAGATTCAGTGGGTCTGAGTTGGCACCCTTGAATTTGAATTCTAACAAGCTCCCAAATGCTGCTGCTGGTTTGGGGATTACTACTGGTTTAGCCACCTACCCTCGATCACTCTGCTAGTAAGTGGTAATCTGATGTTTGAACCTGGCTGTATCTGACTCCCAGCTCAGAACTTCTGCTCACTACCTCTAGTAAACACAGTGGGAGAATATTTTAGCAGGAGGATATTAAATGTATTTATCTTGCTTACAACAAGAAAACTAGCTTTAAGGGGGAAAAAAATCTATGACGTTTAAGTTGTTCGGAGAATAATGAACAATAATTTTCAGCCATCCTCTCTTGATTATTCTCCCTTTAAACCAGTCTTGTTCCTGCCCAGCTATCTTTCACCTACATAAGGCATCTCCCTCTTTGCACACACAGTACTTCATTATGTGGGCCACTTAATTACATGTACAAAATGGAATGAAATTTCATATGTCCATATGGAGCTGTGTTAGGCAGTATTTTCATAATGTTGCTTCCAGCCATCGTGTGAAAGTTATAACGTCACTGCCACATAATTTCTTGGAAATTCCCACCTAATACTATAAGGGTAATGCAAAAACCAAATAAACTTTTTTCTACCTTTCCCCTTCTCCCTCTCCCAACAGTTTAATCGACTGCTCCCCTGGTAGAAGTTAATGCACTGAACAACTCTGGAAGATTCCGAACATAAAACTGAACTGGGCCTCCAAGGCCACCCCAAGATATCCTGCTTTGGCTAAGGGGAAAGGACTGCTGCTCCTTCGCTTTCCACCCTTCTGGTATTTGAACAAAAATCAGGCCAGGTGCTGTGCCTTTTCTTTAGCAATGGAGAAGGAGAAGACCAAGGACGTGAGCAGAGTAGGCCAGGAGGGAAGAGGGAGGAACCTCTCTCAAGGAGGCACCCAAAGAGTGAGCAAAGGGGAGGCTGCAAGGCATTGGGTGCTGCCATTGGAGTCAAGAGGGAAGCCTGGGATCATTCACAGCGGAGTCGATTCCTGGTGGATTTCCATCCACCTAAGTGGTGGAATGTAAGCCTGGGATGACTTAGACAATTATATTTAGTTCCATTCCATAAACATTTGTGGATGCTCACTAGGATGGTAGGCCCTGAGCTAAGTGCTGAAGACTTGAAGACAAATTAGGTACTTACCTGTGTGCAGATGACTGCTGGGCTGATCGGCCAGATGCTGCTGTGCAGTAGTAATGTCCACCACACTTACGTTTTAAGCAAAAGAGTGATGTGATCAGATTGACAGTTTAGACAGCCCATCAGGACCATCTTGGTTACAGATGGGGTAGTGGACTTGGAGCTACGAAGCCCAGGTAGTCCATTACTTCAAGTTCTGGGGAAAAAGATTAAAGCCCTGAACCAAGGCAGGTCTCTCCAGGAGGCAGAGGAGGGCACAGCTGAGAACTACTGAGAAGAGAAAAGCAGTAGAATATGACGAGGACGGTGGAAGAGCCTAGGATGGCCAAGTTGCAGGTTCAGATGATTGAATGTTTACATTAATATATTCATCCTCTGCCTCTCGCACAGTTTGAGGTACAGAATAATTTTTCGTCAATTATTTCTAAATTGAATTAAGTTGACCATCATGAAATTAATCTCTCTAAGCTTTTATTTTTTCCGTTTCTAGAAGTTTATTATTGTGGGGATTAAGTTCAGTAGTGTAGATTAAAATGCCAAGCACGGTTTCTAGCCCACAGTAAACATAAAGAAACTTTAAGGTCTTCGCCCTCTAAAAAATCCACTAAGGATTCAGAGGACAGCTAAAATATTAGATGGAACATACACATTTCAGCTCTGTTTTCTTCTGAAACTTGAGGAAAATATTAGTAAAGGGACGTTTTTAAAGGCATAAACCCAGATGACAGAGAGAACAGTAGAAGGGACCTCAGCACTAGCATTTTAGGTGGTGGAAAGCAGACTGTGAAATGTGACTGATTTAGCAGCCCCAAGAAAGCCGAAGCCTAAGCCAGCACCGGGGAGACGCAGAGCAAAACGACTTACAATGCCAGTCTCTAAGCCTTTGAGTCTAAAGGCTCAGGAACTGCCACTCATGCTCCTGGAAGGAAAGTAAAACAAAAGAATTGATTGAACATTTGTTCAAGAAGGTGATGGATTCTTTCCCCAACTCAGCATCGAGGCTGCCAAGAAGAATATTGGAGACATAGCGTGTTCAAGGGTAAAACAGAATATCTAGACACCAGCCACTGAAAACAAGGATTAAATGGAAATTAATATAGGGAATGTTTCCCTACTTAAGCCAGAGAAGAGTGGCAGTCAGGCTTAGACCTACCAGGCAGAGACTGGAAGGTCTTTTTCAGGTAAATCTTACAGAAGACCCAAAGGGGCTAATATCAGAAGTTCTCCAAGGAAACACCTCAGCCATGTCACTTACAATACAGATTTAAAAATGGCAAGTACTTCCCTCATATATAAAACTTCTCAGTAGATTATTTTTGTACCCTTCTCTTAAATATGAACAGAGAGCCAAGGTTCACAAGACCCATTAGGGATGTTTCTGATATAAAAAAAGGACGAGAAAATAATCAACCAAAATGTAATCTGTACAAGGTCAGGGATCTTTGTTTTGTTTTCTGAGTTATCCCAAGTTTCTAGTTGCCTGGCATATGACAAGCATTCAATCAATCTTAGTTGAATGAATGAATCAAACAATTAGGAGAAAATAGGGATCGTGTAAGGAAAAAAGAAAAATGACTGACGTTAATATTTTCAGTACACTATAAAAAAGGAAATTTTCCGAGAACAAAGAAGAACACTTAGAAATTAAAAACACGACACAGAAATGAAAAATCCAAATGGCATTTGGAAGGTAAAGTTGAGAATATTTTTCCAAAGTATAGAGCAGAAACTTTTTTTAAAAAAAGAATAGAAAATTAAAACACTAAACCCAGGAAGTTTAACATCTGAATATTAGACATTTCTGAGAACAATATAGAGACACCTAGCACAGCACAATGTGTAAACATATATACACACATCATGAAACATATATGCACATCATCATGAAATTTTAATACACTGGGGGCAACCAGACTCTATGAGTTATGAGAGAGAGAGAGAGGGAGAGACAGAGACAGAGACAGAGAGAATATTGCAAACCAAGGAATGAGAATCAGAATGGCATCAGACATTTTAACAGCTACGCTGTAAGCTAGGAAACAATAAAGCAACAGCTTCAAAATTTTAATGAATGTGATGCTCCACTCCCTGTGTCCATGTGTTCTCGTTGTTCAATACCCACCTATGAGTGAGAACATGCAGTGTTTGATTTTCTGTTCTTGTGTTGGTTTGCTGAGAATGATGGTTTCCAGGTTCATCCATGTCCCTACAAAGGACACGAACTCATCATTTTTTATGGCTGCATAATATTCCATGGTGTATATGTGCCACATTTTCCCTGTCCAGTCTATCATCGATGGGCATTTGGGTTGGTTCCAGGTCTTTGCTATTGTAAACAGTGCCGCAATGAACATTCGTGTGTCGGGTCTGTCAGGTGAAAACAGGGGAGGGGCAGTGGAGGGTGAGAAGTTGGGGAGAGATAGCATGGAGGGAAATGCCAGATATAGGTGATGGGGAGGAAGGCAGCAAATCACACTGCCATGTGTGGACCTATGCAACAATCTTGCATGTTCTTCACATGTACCCCAAAACCTAAAATGCAATAAATAAATAAATAAATAAATTTTAATGAATGTGCTAGTTGCTATAAATGTTCTTGCATTGCTATAAAGAAATACCTGAGAGTGGGTAATTTGTAAATAAAAGAGGTTTGTTTGGCTTATGGTTCTGCAGGCTGTATAGGAAGCATGGCACCAGCATCTGCTTGGCTTCTAGGGAAGCCTCAGGGAGTTTTATTCACTGCAGAAGGTGAAGTGAAAGCAGACATCTCACATGGCGAAAGCAGGAGCAAGTGAGAGACATCAGGAGAAATGCCACACACCTTTAAACAACCAAATCTTGTGTGAACTCAGAGTGAGAGCTCACTTATCACCAAGGGATGGTCCAAGCCATTCATGAAGAATCTACTACCATGATCCAAACACTTCCTCCCAGGCCCTACTTCCAACATTGGAGATTACATTTCAACAAGAGATTTGGCCAGGGACAAATATCCAAACTCTATCAATGAAACATAATTTCTAACCTAGAATTCTCTAAGCCAAAATATTAACAAAGTGTGAGAGTAGAATAAAGATATTACAGACAGATTAAGTCTCAACAAAATGTATGTATCATGCATCCTTTCTCAACAAGCACCTGGATGTGCTCCAGCAAAACAAGGGAGTAGACAATGAAAGAGAAAGACACAGAATCTAGGAAACGAGGTACCTAACAGAAGAGAAATCTGAAGTGCTGTGGAAAAGGAAAATCCCAAGACTAAAGTTGGGCAGTAGGCCTATCAAGCAACTAATCTATAGTGGAGCAGAAAATCATTTTTCAAGAAGACAAAATTGATCAATGACTAATGTGCTTGAACATAATGTGAACATATTTACACAAATGAAGAGTCAAATTTGTGATTAATGCATGGACAACTTCATAAAGAAACTAGATAAAATTTTGAACTATAGGAAAAATAACCTGTGCACAAAAGAGAAAGCAATCATAATAGTCTACATGCTTGATATGGTTTGGCTATGTCCCCGTGCAAATCTCACCTTGAATTGTAATAATCCCCACATGCAGGTAGAGATAACTGAATCATGGAGGCAGTTTCCCCCATACTTTTCTCATGGTAGAGAATAAATCTCACAAGATCTGATGGTTTTATAAATGGGAGTTCCTCTGCATAAGCTCTCTCTTGCCTACCACATGCAAGATGTAACTTTGCTCCTCCTTTGCCTTCTGCCATGATTGAGAGACCTCCCCAGTCATGCGGAACTGTGAGTCAATTAGACCTCTTTCCTTTGTAAGTTATCCAGTGTTGGGTATGTCTTTATTAGCAGCATGAGAACAAACTAATACAATGCCTCACCTGTAAACTATGATTACAAACTAGGTATACAAAGTAAGGGCATATAGTAGGAAATCCATCATTAATTCTTAAAACTTCAAAGTTAGAAAGCAACTCTAAAAGACATTTATTTAAAGATATTGTACAGGAGACAGGTGAGGGAGAGTTGGCAGGAAATATCTTAGAAACCAGCTAAAAGAAATGAAAGTGTTTTTATGAGGAAATGGAAATGGTAACTGGAATTAAAAAAGATTGCTCTTTTTTTCTTTTTTTGCAACAAGAGCTGTGTAACTATTTGATTTTTAAAATCATGTTCATACATAGTTTTGATAAAAGTAAAAACCAAATAATAAAAAATACTCCACAAGACTCTGTATAGCATTAGCTATTTTCTTTTGTCTACTACCTAGCCTATTTTTGATGCTTAGTAAATATGTTCTGAATAAAAAATAACAATACTCACCATACTCGTTACGCTTATATTAGAATCTATTGTCTCCCAGCAACCACAGGGTCTTTCAAAAATCTCTGTAAGCAGATTATATCACTCTTCTGCTTAAAACCATCCTTTTTTTTTTTTTTTTTTGAGACTGAGTTTCACTTTTGTTGGGTTCGAGACCACTGACTCCTGACCTCAACTGATCCGCCCACCTCGGCCTCCCAAAGTGCTGGGATTACAGGCATGAGCTACTGTGCCCAGCCTTAAGATCATCTTATTGGTTCCCACTGTAGATGGGGGAAGAAGAGTGAAATGTTTTAGCAAGGCCTAGAAGAATTCTGCTAAATCTGGCTTCCCCAATCCCTTCTCCCAATACCCTGTGCTCTGAGGTCTCTGGTCCTTCTTCTGTTCCTGGAATAAGTATCTCTACCTTCCTCTCCCATCATGAAGTTTGTTAAATGTGCTGCTGCTTCAGTCTGGAATTCTTTTTGCATGACTGGATCTTTCTCATCGTTCAGACTGTTGCCCAAATGTCACTTCCTCAGGGAGAATTCCAGGGTCATCTTTTCAAAATAGCCTGGTCCCAGTCACTTTCATCCCACCATTCTGCTTTGCCTTTTTTCATGACCTTCCTTACTCTCTGAAATTATGTTATGCATTTATTTAGTGTCTGGCTTTTCCACCATGGTGTCAGCTCCAGGAGAGCAAGCACTTTGGTCTGTTTTCTTCATAGATGTGCTATCCAGGGCTTTCAACAATGTCAGACATATAGTAGGCATCTCGGTTACTTTTCTAGAATAAATAAATGGCTAATTTCACATAATCCTCATAACACTGTGAGGGAAGTATTCTTATTTCTATTTTACAGATACTGAAGCCGAGGCTCAGAGCAGTTAAATGACGAGCTGACCAACACGCAGCAGCTTGGGTGTGGAGTCAGAATTCCCAGTTTGTCCAAGTCTGAAACCTGCATCGTTTTCATTCTTGCCTGCTTTCCCCAGATTGGCACCACCCTCTTATCTCCCAGATCTGCTAAAAACTGGCCCCTACAGTTCTCAATGTTAACTCCCACTTGAATCACCTGGGGAGTGGGACTCTTTTTAAAATCCCAAAGCCTGGGTCAGATCCCAGACCAATTAAATCATAATTTTTAGAGATTTCAAGTACTTAAAGCTCCACAGGATTAAAAGGATTTAAAGCATCCCAGGTGATTTCAAAAGGCACTCACAGTTGAGAACCTCTGCTTTAATCCAAGGCTTCTCAATAGGTGGACCCAGAATTAAAGCGGGCTGTGAGGCTTTCCAAGGTAGCTCAGGATTTGCTCTTCCTCATCCCATCTATTGTGGAGTTTGGTCAGCTTCTTTCCATACCTGGCTTGGCCCCGAATCTCCTTGTTCACTCAGTAATCTCAGTCTCTAAGAGCACCAGCAACTGCCTGAAGATCAAGAGCAATTCAGTGTACCCCCGCCCCCACCACCCTCTCCCCAACCAGGGATACACCTGAAATCTATGGTGGCCCATGACACACATACAAGAGATGTGTTGTGCTCAGCCCTCAAGGACAGGGGTTTCTGAACTTTTTAAATAAAAGGTCTGCTATTAATTATCTTAGGCTCTGTGAGTGTACCAGTCTGTTCTCAGACTGCTAGGAAGAACTACCTGAAACTGGGTAATTTATAAAGCAAACAGGTTTAATTGACTTATAGTTCCACAGGCTGTGCAGGAGACATGGCTGGGGAGGCCTCAGGAAACTTATAATCATGGTGGAAGGGTGAAGGGAAGCAAGGATGTCTTCATATGAGGGCGAGGAGAGACAGAGCGTGAAAGAAGTGCTACATGCTTTCGAACAGCCAGATATAGTGAGAACGAACTCACTATCATGAGAACAGCAAGGGGGAAATCCACCCCATGATCCAATCACCTCCCACCAGGTCCCTCCCCAACAATGGGGATCATAATTCAACATGAGATATGAGTGGGGACAGAGACAAACCGTATCAGTGGGTTATACAGCCTCCATCACAGCCACTCCACTCTGCCATTGTGGTGCAAAAGCAGCTGTTAGACAATGCATTTGTAGCTGTGTTCCAATAAAACGTTATTTACAAAAGTGAGTGTTGGGGTGGAGTGGATTCTTGAGCCATAGTTTGCTGTCCCCTGCTTTAAGATGTTGTGGCTTTTTGGCTTCCCTCATGGAGAAGTGATGTTCTCTGAGTGACTGATAGGTGAGACAGAGGGGATGGGCCCTCCCTAGGATTCATAGCTGTGTGATTGTAAGCAAGATAAATGAAAAGGGAGGCAGAGGACAAGGAGGAAGAGAAAGCCTAAGTTCCCAACGCTGCAGAAGCTCTAGAAGGATATTGTTTTCATGCAAGAAAAGTCAAGGTCTAATTTGAGAATTTTAGTCTCATTTGTAGCAGCAGAGGCTCTAGAACCATCCCTCCATGAACACAAATTCAGTGAGCATCTGGCCCGTACCAGCCATCTGCTGTTGCCAAAGATGCAGAAAAACAAGATCTCGACCTCAGAATTTGTCCACTCTCTAATGAGAAGGTAGACACACTGAAGAATGACAATTCCATGCGAAAATTGCCATGAACCAGCAGTTGAAGGTGAGTTTAGTCCACTAGATTGAACAGAGTTAGAATCAGGCTGAGAATGATGCAGGAGTCTCCCTATGGCCACAGGTCACTAGCGCTGTGGTAAGCATCCCTTCTGCCTGGCTTTCCAACTGATTTTTACATAAAGCCTATCCTGTGCAGGATTTCAGAAACATGCTGCCTAGCACCCATTTCTCCTCCTTTCGGAGGACTGATTTTCCTTTAAGCGAATTACCCTTTATCTACTCAGTCTATGTGATTTGGTAGTGATTGGTGGGGGCATTAATCTTATTGCATTTCCTGGGCCACAGTGATTTGTTCAGCAATGATCATGTAATTCAAGCCAGGTTACGAGGACGCAATTCATTTTTAGAAAACTTGTAAAAGAAGTTTTCTGACAATCCTGCAAGATCTACACATGTACCCCAGAACTTAAAATATAATTTTAAAAAGCACATTAAAAAAAAAAGAAGAAGTTTTCTGTTGAACTGAAAGCTGCGGTCTGAATCTTCAGAGGGATGTCTCATGGATAGAAACTACCTGGGAGCAAAGCCAACCAGGACAGAGACCTCTGTCTCTTCCAGCTTTGAACACCTGCACTCAGCCAGGCCTAAAGCCATGCTATCCTTGCAGTTTTTCAGTTATGTAAGCCACTAAATCCCTTTTAGCTGCATAAGCCATTTAAATTTGGTTTCAGTCATTTATAACCAATAAAGTCTAAATAATACAGTATTTTAAATATATATATATATATTTTATTGCATTTTAGGTTCTGGGGTACATGTGAAGAACATGCAGGATTGTTACATAGGTACATATATAGCAATGTGGTTTGCTGCCTTCATCCCCATCACCTATATCTGGCATTTCTCCCCATGTTATCCCTCCCCAACTCTCTACCCCCTACTGTCCCTCCCCTAGTCATCCCCCATAGACTTCAGTGTGTGATGCTCCCCTTCCTATATTCATGTGTTCTCATTTTTCAATACCCGCCTATGAGTGAGAACATGCAGTGTTTGATTTTCTGTTCTTGTGTCAGTTTGCTGAGAATGATGATTTCTAGGTTCATCCATGTCCCTACGAAGGACATGAACTCATTGTTTTTTATGGCTGCATAGTATTCTATGGTGTATATGTGCCACATTTTCCCTGTCCAGTCTATCATCAGTGGGCATTTGGGTTGGTTCCAAGTCATTGCTATTGAAAACAGTGCTGCAGTGAACATCCGTGTGCATGTGTCCTTATAATAGAACGATTTATAATCCTTTGGATATATACCCAGTAATGGGATTGCTGGGTCAAATGGAATTTCTATTTCTAGGTCCTTGAGGGATCACCATACTGTCTTCTACAATGGTAGAACTAATTTATACCCCCACCAGCAGTGTAAAAGTGTTCCTATTTCTCCACATCCTCTCCAGCATCTGTTGTCTCCAGATTTTTTAATGATCGTCATTCTAACTGGCATGAGATGGTATCTCAATGTGGTTTTGATTTGCATTTCTCTAATGACCAGTGATGATGAGCATTTTTTCATATGTTTGTTGACATCATATATGTCTTCTTTTGTAAAGTGTCTGTTCATATCCTTTGCCCAGTTTTGAATGGGTTTGTTTGTTTTTTTCATGTAAATCTGTTTTAGTTCTTTGTAGATTCTGGATATAAGTCCTTTGTCAGATTGGGTAAATTGCAAAAGTTTTTTCCCATTCTGTTGGTTGCTGGTTCACTATAATGATTGTTTCTTTTGCTGTGCAGAAGCTCTAGAGTTTAATTAGATCTCTTTTGTCTATTTTGGCTTTTGTTGCCAATGCTTTTGGTGTTTTAGTCATGAAGTCCTTGCCTAAGCCTGTGTCCTGAATGGTTTTGCCCAGGTTTTCTTCTAAGGTTTTTATGGTGTTAGGTCTTACATTTAAGTCTTTATTCCATCTGGAGTTAATTTTAGTGTAAGGTGTCAGAAACGGGTCCAGTTTCTGCTTTCTGCACATGGCTAGCCAGTTTTCCCAACACCATTTATTAAACAGGGAATCTTTTCCCCATCGCTTGTTTTTGTCAGATTTGTCAAAGATCATATGGTTGTAGATGTGTGGCATTGCCTCCAAGGCCTCTGTTCTGTTCCATTTGTCTGTGTCTCTGTTTTGGTACCAGTACCATGCTGTTTTGATTACTGTAGGCTTGTAATATAGTTTGAAGTTCAGGTAGCATGATGCCTCCAGCTTTGTTCTTTTTGCTTAGAATTGATTTGGCTATGCAAGCTCTCTTTTGGTTCCATATGAAGTTTAAGGTGGTTTTTTCCAGTTCTGTGAAGAAGGTCATAGGTAGCTTGAGGGGGATAGCATTTAATGTATAAATTACTTTGGGCAGTATGGCCATTTTCACAGTATTGATCCTTCCTAACCATGACCATGGGATGTTTCTCCATCTGTTTGTGTCCTCTGTTATTTCGTTGAATAGTGATTTTTAGTTCTTCCTGAAGAGGTCCTTTACATCCTTTGTTAGTTGTGCTCCTAGGTATTTTATTCTCTTTGTAGCAATTGTGAATGGCAGTTCATTCTTGATTTGGCTCTACATTAGTCTGTTATTGGTGTATAGAAATGCTTGTGATTTTTGCACATTGATTTTGTATCCTGAGACTGCTGAAGTTGCTTATCAGTTTCAGGAGATTTTGTGCTGAGACAATGGGGTCTTCTAAATATACAATCATGTCATCTGCAAATAGAGACAATTTGACTTCCTTTCCTAATTGAATACTCTTTAAAAAAAAAAAAGAAAGAAATAATGCAGCATTTGACGTCACCAAACCTTTGTAGGGTTTTGTTTTGTTTTGTTTATTTGAAAGAGAGGTTTCCCAGGTGTCTTCAACTCCCAAATTATCCATGCCCAAGATGGCCAATCAGAAAACTGGATGCAATTCACCAGTCTGAATATTCAGAACCCCAGGACTGCAGTAGAGAAATTGATCAGCATTCAACCTTCTTTAACAAGTCCTGTATTCCTGTAGTGTGTCATTATTGCGGCATTGACTGAAATATAGGGTTAAATTTAATTTCCTCCAAATATCATATTAAAATTTGTGAAATTAATTTTAATTCCAAGTTTTGATTAAGCAATTTAACTCTTCTGGCCCTCACTGTTCTGATTTTTTTTTGTTTAAATTAATTGGACTTACACCACCCCTTGCGGTAGAATTGCACAAAGAGAGTCTCAGATATTACACTTTGTTTGGCAGGCATTTGAAATTCAGCAACCTGAAAAATGATCCAGTTGCTTGGGCCTTATTTATAGCTACGGTATTTATCCCCTGGTATGTCTTATCTGACCCAGTTTAAGGTCCAGAACCACTTGTGTTTTCCACAGCTCTGTCCAGGGCAGACGTGCTTGCTGACAATATGGTAGCGTGTCCTCTACCTGCCTTCCTGGCACTTGTGGAGGGTCCCAGTTACCTCTGCAGGTGGAGAAGCAGAAGTGCCCCAGCCCCAGGCCTAAGGAGAGATGGATGCTTGGGAATTTGCTTCTCACATCTCCAGTGGCTCAAACCCATATATTTAACAACTATTGTTATTTCTAATATTTATAAACGAGTACCTTTTCTAAGTGAATTAATTTAACACTTACTATAAATGCACTTAAGTGATTTCATATGGACTTTTATCCAAATATAGAATATAAGAGTACTTTTTCCCATTAAATACATTTTGAGTCAAGTGTGAATCAAGTCAGTATAATGCTACAGCACAGAAGAACAATGGATCCATCCAGGGGTCAGTTCTTGATTGTTCTTCTTTGCTGTTTTGTTTTTTTCTTAGCCTAACTTTCCTACCTGCCTGTATCATTCATTGATAACATCAATGCTTCCTTCATTTCTAAAAATACATCTAAATGCTACACTTGGAATTTCACAGTAAGGATCGAGGTTCATTTATCCCTATCATTTTAATAATCCTTATAATGGCAATAATGAGTTTTTATGAAATTAACATGTAATAGTATTTTAAAATAAAATTACAAATGATTCAAATAAAAGAATGCACTCATAATTGTCCTTGCTTCTACAGATCTAGTTTGGGTATGTATGATGATATCCATTAGCTGATTAATGTTAATCCAAAGTCAGAAACTGAATAGATTGTTTTTGTTTTTCCCAATAAAACCTTTTAGGTTTAATTGATGACATAGATCATATTAGGAACTGTTAGACCATGAAGCTAACATTTCCTGAGCTTGAAAAAAAGTGAAATTATTTTTGTATATACATTATGGCTCCTTGAACAGATAATTGCCATTTAAAACATTTTCTGTTGTTATCGATGGTAGTAGTGTTGACAGAATATCAATACAGGTAACATATTGCCAAATGGGGCTAGACTGGTATTTTGCTGATTAGCGATATTAGTTTCACTGATAGTCTGATTTGGACAACATGGTGAAACTCCATCTCTACTAAAATACAAAAGAAATTAGCCAGGTGTGGTGACATGCACCTGTAGTTCTAGCTACTCAGGAGGCTGAGGCAGGAGAATTGCTTGAACCTGAGAGACAGAGGTTGCAGTGCACTGAGATCGTGCCACTGCACTACTCCAGCCTGGGGTGACAGAGTGAGACTCCATCTCTACAAAAAAAAAAGAAAGAAAGAAAAGAAATGAAATGAAATGAATATAAGTCAAATTCTATTGCAACTCCTCTGGATGTCTCACTCTATATACAGAGTGGAATTTGACTAGTTTGAACCTTTCTAGAAATAACTGGGCTGCCTTTGAGAGGGGAACAAGAAAGACCCAAATGCTTTATGACAGGACCTTTCTTGTACTGCTTGTTACTCACTTACCATTTGTTCTAGGGCACCCTGGTGCCTCGGTGAGCTTCTTGCCCACGGCTGGCCTAACCAGGGACCTCCGGACCGTGGTAACCACATTTTGATATTGGCAGGAATGGACCAAGGCTTGGGGCTTCATCTCCTCAACTTAGAGCATCCAAATACATTTCAGACATATATATCAACATTACACCATGTGCAAGGTCATGTGAAGATGGGGTGGTTGTTGGGAGTGAGGCTCAGTGTTGCAGATCAGCAGATATCAGAGTGCAACAGACTGTACTTCCACAAAACGACCACAGCAACATATCCAGTCTCATGTATATTTAAAACTTTATCACTCCCCAGTCAAGAGGTGAAGTTGGCTTCCTCTTCCCTTGAATTGGGCATGCATTTGTAATTGCATCAGTAAACAGAATATAGTGGAAGTGATGCTCCATGACTTTTAGGTTAGTCCATGAAAGAGGACATCACTTGGCCGTCTATCTTTTCATCTTGGGCTGCTCACCCTTGACGCTCAGTCACCATGTTGTGAGGCAGCCCAGGCCGCATGAAGAGGCCACATGTAGGTGTTCCAGTCAACAGCCTCAGCTAGGGTCCCAGCCAACAGCTGACATCAACTGCCAAACACGAGAGAAAAGGAGCATTCAGTGTGCTCCAGCTTCAGTCTTTGAGTGTCCTAGCTGAGATCCCAGACACTGTGGAGCAGAAGAGAAAAAGCCTCCTACTTTATCCTGTTTGAATTTGTGAACCCACAGAATTTGTGAATATAATAAGTAATGGTTTTATGTCACTACGTTTTGGGGAAATTTTTACTAAGTCACAGTACCCGGAACACAGAACTCACAGTGAAGTGGAGAACAAGTTACAAACTCTATGGCAAGGGACACATTTCAAAGAGAAGGTGATATAGAGCATGAATTTTCTTTTCTTTTTGCTTTTTTCTTATTTTGAGATGGAGTTTTGTTCTTGTTTCCCAGGCTGAATTACAAATAGTGCAATCTTGGCTCACCGCAACCTCCACCTCCTGGGTTTAAGCAATTCTCCTGCCTCAGCCTCCCAAGTAGCTGGTTACAGGCATGTGCCACCATGCACAGCTAATTTTGTATTTTTAATAGAGACGGGGTTTCTCCATGTTGGTCAGGCTGATCTCGAACTCCTGACCTCAGGTGATCTGCCCACCTCGGCCTCCCAAAGTGCTGGGATTACAGGCATGAGTCACTATGCCCGGCCATAGAGCATGCGTTTTCAGCAGGATAATGTCACCTTCCATAAGGGAGAAAAATTTGTTTTTAGGGGATTAAAAAAAAATCTTTTAAAAAATAAAGCACAGATATACATAGAGGTGGGAGAACATGTTTCGAATTAATAGTCTGATGTGTTTAAAGAGCTAGAAGCCATGGGGTTAGAAGATAAGACTGAAAACACTAACCAATGGCAGAGTGTGGAGTACTTTGAATTCAAGTAGAAAGAGTTCATTCCTTCATTTTTAAAAAAATAATATATACATAGAACAGCAAGCGTGTTAATATAAAAATTAAAAAATACACACATTGATTAAGCACCTCCTATGTGTTAGGACTGTTGGATAAAAAAGTGAGTGTGACAATCAGATTTAATTTGTCACATAACAAAACACAATCAGGTCACTTCAGTGCAATTCACATTCCCAGGGTAGAAGAGGAATATGGAGGGAAGGCTTTTCATAGGAGGTGACATTTGAGCTGGGCTTTAATGAATGAGGATGCGATAGTTGGTGGAAGTGAGAGAGGGACTTCCAGGCACAGGAGATATTTCAGTGTGTGGCATGTGCAGATCACAGTAAGCAGTGTGCTGTGTCTGTGTGGGGAGCCTGCTGGAGATGGAACTGGAAAGGCTGGTCAGGACCGGGGGGCATCAGCCTCTTCACTGAGTGTCTCCCTCCCAGACTCAGGAATGGGACCCCCAGGACCTACACATATCCTCATTGATATACTCCATGGCCACTCATTCTGGTGTCAAAATGCAAAAATTACTAGGTGGCTAGCTAACGGCAGGGGCTCTGAACAAGGTCTGCAGAGTCACCCTATTGGCCCAGGGTCTCTCATGGGCCGAGCACTGAGCACAGCCAGGGTAAAGGATGACAGAGTTGCCAGAGGCCACTACCCACAGCTGCCTCAGTGCTCCCACAGTGTGACACAGTCCAGGACACCTGATGATAATTGAGCTCTAGATCCAGGGCTATCCCAGTGATGAGCAATTTCCACAGACTATTGTGGGGTCATATGCAACATGTTCACCTTTGCGTTTAGAATTAGAAAACACAAGTGCATGTTCCCACACTGCCATTTAATCTGTGTGTGTGACTTTGGGTGGGTCATGTGCTACCTCTGGGCTTTCACAATTCAAATGAGGAAAATCCTATCTCACCCATGATGTGTTGCTGACTAAGAGGAGGTAGATGATAGTTCATGGAGTCTCAACTGCTAGGAAACTTTCTACTCAGTATAGCCCATGCCATGTTAGCCCATACTCTAATATGCCTTAGGTGATGCTATAGCCGCTGATCTGTGAACCACATTTTGAGCAAGCAAGACTCTAGAGGACCACTGAGGGAAGGAGTCATTACCTGGACCAAAGAGGAAGGAGGGATCACTGCCCTGGCTCTCCATACTGCCCTGGGTCTCCACAGCAGGCAGAGGCAGCTGGTCTCCTTCCCTTTCCATGACGGAGGCCCAGAAGTTAGGCCTCCAAGAACCCCTTGTCTCTTCAGGCCTCCAAGAAGCCCTTGTCAAGAAAAAGGTAAGGGAAACTCATAAAAGTTTCCCCTTCCTGGTTTGTCACTTTCATACTCCAGCCAGGATGCCTAGGAGGAAGACTAGAGCAGTGGCTCTGGGCTCAGAGGCTCAGGTATTCTGCAGTGAGCCATCCTGAAAGCACGGAGACTCAGTGCGTTGTGCCTGTCACGCTAACTTGAAAAATGGCTCTTCCAATATGAATACAGATGTTTCTAACTAATAATGTTCTCCAAATGAAATAATACCAAGGTACACCTACAGAATCCCGCAGCCTCACCACCTGAGACCCTGATATTCGCAGGTGTGTAAACCACACATGGAGGCCAAGTTGCAATCCCTCATACATTCCTTCCACAGACAAGTGTAGAGCACTATGTGCCAAGCACTGTGTTGGGGGCAGGCCAGGCCAAGGTATGAATTTTGGTTTCAGTAGTTTGTTGTCTAGCAGAAAAGACAGACACAGAGACAGATCATTACAATATGCTCATAGTGATCGTGAAATTCTTTCAAAGTGCCATGGGAGCCCCGAGGAGAGCTTGAAACCAGGGGTCAAGAAAGTGTCAGGAAGTGGTGATATTGGGTGGCTTTTGAAAGATAACTGGGAATTTCCCAAACAGAGACAGGGACAGATTTCTTCCAGGATAAAGGAGAAGTAAAATAAAAGCCCCAGGGTGGTGGACAGGCTGTGGGTGTGAGAAGCAGAGAGCATTGAAGGTGTGTGTGGGTGTAGTGGAAAATGGGGCTGGTGGGTCTGTTGAGGTTTGGCTGACAGGGGAGGAAGTTGGGATTTTATCTAGACAGCAGCAGAAAGCCAGAAGTTTTGAGAGAAGGATGAGAGATGGGGGACAGATCAGATCCGTGGCTTAGAAGACGTGCAGTGGTGGCAAGGAAGTGAGAAACCTGCGTCCTGGAAACTAGATCAGAGGGAGGGCCCCTGAGGTCATCCTGTATGTGACCAGATTCCGAATGAAGCCTTCAGGCACCCCCTTCACTTTGCTCAGTGGTGACACCAGCCAACCTCCCTGCTAACTTAGGCGTTTTCTGGTCAGAGGAAGCAGTGGGCATTCGCGTCCACTCCTGGATGTTTTACACCTGCCATTACTTTTCATCCCCCCAGTTCCCTGACAGATGAGAATTATTATCCCGTTTTATAAAGGAGAGGACTCTGGCTCAGAGGTATTATTTGGGGAAGGTCATGCAACTGGCAGGTGACAGAGCAAGGCTGGTGTGACTCCAAAGTCCCTGTTCTTTCCAATGCCCTGTACTTACCTGGGCTTGTAAAAAGCCACAGGGCAAGAGGGAGTTCCTGGAATGCTGGATGTTCAGAACTTACAGGAGCCTGCGTCTAACTTGCAATGTGACTGGAATAAAATCAGTTCCACAAATTCTTAAGATTTTTTTTTTTCCTGAGGCAGTTTTTAATAGAAAATATCAGAGGTGCCTGGGCCTCTCCTCTCTCTCCAATGCTTTTGTTTCATTCTCTAGGTGTTGATTAGGAATCTCTAAAATTACAGGACTGGCTTGGCTGGTTTGGCAAGTCTCCCTTAAGGGCCCTGCTCACATCAGCCCACTACCCACCCTGTGTCGCCACTCAGACTCTGAGCACAATGAAACAGCTTTGGCAACATTTTAGAAGCTGATATCACCAGGAGCCGAGTTTCACTCTGGATGCAACTCATTGCTCGACAAAAAGATGGGCTCTTCCTTCTCCGAGGCCGAAGCTACTGAGTAATCAGCCAACTACCGCCAACCACAGTGGAGGGAAAGGTTCCGTAAGTGCATCATTTTCCACTCTTGGCTGCTAGGCTTGCAGTAGGTGGTGTCAGATGAGAGGCTGGCCCTTGAGAGTCATTCATACTCCAAAAGGCTCTGAACTCTTTCTAAGCTGTTTCACTTTCATGAAGACGTCAGGCAAAGAGGCAATGCCATGCTTTCTCATCTTCTCTTGACAAAGATCCACCTTGCATCCTGTTCCTCCCTTCTAATTCCACAAGCATGTCCTGCTTCAGCAGGGTGTGCTCCACAATGAAAAGAGCAGGCAAGTTTTTCCAGGCTAAGGGGTTCCAAGGCTTTCGGACTACCTTTGGGCCAGGCAGAAGCAATGGCAGAGAGCAGGAGAGCTCTGCAGGCTCCAGCAGCAAGCAGGCGGCACGATCAGGGCTGGCTGGGGCTCCATGGGAGTGTACAGTTTGCAGGGCACAGATAAGGCCATACACAGAAGTCATAAAACAAAATTTATCTTTAATTTGTAAGTGTCAACAGCAGTACAAAAGATGGAGTGATGACAACTAGATTAGGGTAGAGAGGACAGTCTTGAGGTAAATGAGCATAAATAGGCAGTTCTTATAGACACTCCCCTAAGGGGCCTGAGCCCCATCACGGCATATACATTATCACCCAAAGATGGCATGTTGAACATATCAGGAAAGCACCTTGTGCAAAAAGGAAAAAAAAAAAAGTAGCTAAGGTGCCAACATACACCAGGATAGATAAAGACAGTGTGTCTTTCAATTGTGTCTTTTCCCTTAATTATGAGGCAGAGGAGGGGAAGACTTTGAAAAGTACCACTGAAAGATTATTCAATGTTGAGCTTTATCTCACGTCAATACTGCACAACAAAATCCAAGAAGTTTGTGTAGCAACAAAGCTAAGAACAATAATTCATTCCTGTAAATTTGAAGAGTTTTTTTTATTTTTCCCATTTCTTTAATCCTTTGCAAACTTTTAATTATTATTATCAAGAGGAGAGTGTGAGAAAGATGTGATGGCAACCCTTAAGGTCATTTAAAAACTTTACACTGGACTGTACAAGATTTTTTTTTGATAAACTATTTACATTTTCAGACTTTCAAACATATTCAAAGCAGCAATAGACACTAGTTTTTATGGTTTTTTGTTTTCGTTTTTTCTCTAATTGCCCAAATAGTTACCAGCCATGGGCCAAGTAGGTACCTGCATTATACATAGAATTTCTACAAAGAAAATCTGCAGTTAAAATTTGCTCCAGGGTGTATTAAATGCCCTTAGCAATTCAAGGGCCACACCCAGTGTTGCTATAGGAACCAAAGCACAGTACCTTGACAACAGAGTTGCAGTTGTCCCAACAGCCCTACACAAACTTTACACTTTGAAACAGCAGCCAGCATGTCAGTCCAGCATGTCAGTGAATTGTGCTGATTAAATTAACATAGAATACAATCTCACAATATACATCACAAACAAATTACAACATGGGGGAAATAAAAGAGTTACAGTAAGATAAGTTATGTAGTAACAGCTTATAAGCTTGTCTAAGGTAATAAAAATTTTACATGGCAAATACAATAATGAATGAACATAAATGCTAAGCATTCTAAGTTGCTACAAGCTGGAGGAGGGTACAATAAAGACTGCACTTTCAAAAAAGCAACGACACATATGACAAAGGAAGACAAAGGGAGAATGCACATGAGCAGACCTGCAATGTGCAGCATACAAAACAGTTCAATATTTGCACATTCCCCATACTCCAAGAGCACCAGCACTGAGGCCTCACTTTATGCTTGTGGTTCTTCAGGAATAAGAAACTACTGAGCAAGATATGTCACTGAGTTGTCTTCAAGCGTTCATATTGCCACGGACACTGATTAGAAGAGTATCTGCATTAAGCATTACCATTCTGCCCCCACCCCACCCACCCTTACCTCTGCCCCAAAGGTACCAGAATTCCAAATACTTGTTCATGAGCTTTTGGAAAGCAATCTGTCCCCAAAAGAAAAGGTGGAATGGGGATGAAAAGGAAATGTGTTTGCATATCAATATTTTTAGTGATATTAGTGCAGGGGCACACTCAATAGGATATGGCATCAGAAACAGAACATCATTGGCAGGAATAACAGACAGAAGTTGTTTATTAGGGAAGAAAACATGTCAGGGAGCAGATGACTTAAGGAAATGATGCAAGTGCTTTTGTGAAAGGACAAATGAGGTCATACAATATTATTATACTTTGAGAAGTGAGCTTAAGTGCCAACTCAATCCTTAGACAAACGTGTACAAAATCAGGCAGGGCTACAGCAACCATTTTGGTCATTTTCTCATTAAAAGGAAGACCCAGTAATAATTTCAATACATTCCTCTAGCTGCGTTTCTTTGCAGTTGTTGGCACTTGGTACAGGACTTCTCGATGATCTAAAATTACTAAGTGATTCTTTTTTCTCTCCCTAATGAGTTGGTAGAGGTCAATTCTTTGCAAAATGAGTAAATTGAGAGAAGCAGCCTCAGCTGTGCTGTTCAAGTGACCAGGCTGCCTTCCTACTGAGGGTAAATGGGCTTCCCTGAAACAATCCCTGCTTTCAGCCAGTGCCTGTGTTCCTGGCTCAGGAGGGTGTGCTCCAAAGAAGCAGCCTGGCTTCAGAAGGAAAAGAAAGCAGCCTTTAATTTCAGCCCTAGAGTGATCACACCCTTTTCAAACACCCTCAGGCTCCTGTGGGGCTAAATGTTCAGGGGAGGCCAGAATTTGACAAGCTCAATAGCACTGTGAGCCCACACCTGAATTTAGAAGTTGGCCTGGGCACTGGTGTCAGGACCCTGGCAAATCAAATCAGGCCTGAGGACAAGGCTGGAGAGTATCAAATACCTAATGAAGCAAACTGATGTGCTCCTAAAAGACTGAGTTGGATACGTGTGAAAACAACAAAGCTTCCGTATCTTCCTGGAAAAGACACTGTTTCATATCTGCCAATGAAATAGAAAAGTTATCAGCCTGGCGGCTCACGTCCGCAAAGCGACCTTTTTTTTCTCTCTCCCTTCCTTCCTTTTTTCCTTCCTTCCTTCTTTTCTCCTTTCCCTTCCATTCCATACCCACTCTTTTTTTTTAAGGAGAGCATTGTCTGCCAGTGTTCCAATTCTAAGTAACAAGGAGAACCCTGACCCTGTGTGTTCTTTAACAAAATGGAGATACTTTTTATCTTTGATTTGAAGATACTATGGAATAGGAAGCACCGCAAAAACGAAGTTGCTTAACATTATTGACACCAAACTGACATAGTGGAACTTCTATTAATGGCCAATCTCAGAGGTGGATTTTTGTAATGGCATTCATGTTTTTTGCTATTAAATGGTCACAGAACTACCTTAGAAGACTTATGTGGACTCACAAAGCAAACTGTCTCCTAGCTGTAGTGGAAATTTAGTATGTCCAATCATCAACTTTCTGTAAGAAGCTGGGAAATGTCTGAATCTGTGGACAGTGAGTTCTGAACTGCATGAGAACCCTGGTGAAGCCTGTCCCAGCTGCAGGCTGAACACTGCTCTCTCACTGTAGCTGATAACTCACTACTGCCGTGAGGCACAGTGACTCTTCAACTTTCAGTTTGGACCAACATCTATGGATAGAGAACAAAAAGGAAATACATAACTTATATCTCACTAAGAATTCATGAACCAAAAATAAATTCTATTTCTATGTTATATTTACACAATTAGAAAAATCTAAAATGAGATGGTAAAGTCATAAAAACTTTGTTTAAGCCCCACTGAAAATAAAATGAAGTGATCCCTATGATTGTCATTCTTAATTTCCATGGATATTTAGAGCCAAACTTGGCTAATAAATAAACTGCTTATACACAAAATTTAGGTTCAAATACAGCATTACTATTTGATCCAATGAAAGAGATGTTTACAATCAGATCATTCCTGAATAGCCTTTCATTTTTAAGAACATGGCTAAAAGTAACTGAACCCCAGTACTGAGGCAGAGCTGGAGCTAAAACAAAGTGTTCATACACACATGTATTTTGCATAAATAAATGAAATAACAAGACATAAAAATGACTCAAATCCGGCAACTGTGAGGCAAGCCCACACGAGTCAAAACAGATGACTTTTGTTCATGTAGTTTTCGTACAACAGTTTCACATTAGTCAGAAGTGATAAAAAATACCATTTATATCCAGTGCTTATAACACTTACGAAACAACATCTGTGAGTGTGTGTGTTTTTTGTTTTTTTTTTACTTACTACAAGCAAAATCAAGTTTCAGTCCTAAAGAACAGTCCTTTGTTCTCCACCAGCCCAGAATATTATTTTGGCATGGTCATAAAAACAAACAAAATTAACCTACTATGCTAAATGTTTGCCTTTGTGCAAAATTAATTACATACAATACAATATTAGCCATACAACACTCTACCAATGCAACAAAATAAGAGAAATGAGAGAAAGCACAAGCAAAAGCCAAAGAGAAAGAGAAAAAAAAAATGCGAGTGAACCGAGGAGAGGTATAGAAATCAAAGAAATCAGTAAGACAATAATAAATACTCATTTTTTTTTTTTAGAAAAAAAGACCTCCTCCTCATTTGAAATAAATGTACAAAAACAAATTTCTAATCCCCAACCAATATGAAGAACAAAACATTCCTATCAGTACCTTAATCAGCTTATAGAGAGCACTCCCAGCTAACAGCATAGCTGGTAATTTCTTGGGTAGACCTGTTTATTGCTATTAGGCCTTGAGCACTCTTAAATAAATATGAAGGTACACTATTTTCTTCCAAGTGACAAAATGGCTCAAGAAATCTGATGGGGCCATTCCTATGTCCTGGTGATCAGATTCTGGGTTGTCCCATGAGATGAACTGTCCCATTCACTGACATTCTCCCACTAAACCTCTCTGGGTGAAGCCCCCCGATAGGCAACCTGTCCTGGTTTCAGGAAGGTCAAAATGGTATGGCAGAGCTCCCTGTAGTTAGGAGATGGGGAATAAAACCTCACTGCTTCCCACCCCAGCAGCATGTCTCCAAAGAAATCCTTGTGTGACAAATGCAGTTCATCTTGTTCACACGTAGGTATGTCCCCATGTGGCCACAGATAAAGTCAGCCAGAGGAACCTATCTGCTGCCCCCTCGAGCTATCTGTTCCCCAGAGTTAACAGTAGGAACATCTCATATAGGGAATGTATTCCCCTCCTTCTCCTCCCGTATGGTTTTCTTTAATTCTCTAGATGTATCATGACTATTTGCCACTATCTTTGCTGTGAGGCTGTCACATGGCTTCTTGCATCCTGGAGATTTTGCAATGAACTCCCTGGATGTGCCAGCTGGGACAAGGCAACTCAGTGTAAAGCTGCCAGCCCATGACAGCTTCAATGAGACTCCTGCATGGCCCACGAGCCTGGGGCTTCAGGTTTGGCCTCAGGACTCTCCTGCCTGGCAGTCACCACTGTTGACCCTTGCTGCGAATGGAATTCAGGGAGAAATGCCGCAGATGCAGACCCTACCACTCGTGAACTGAATTAGGGGAAAATTCTGGCAAAAAACTTGAGGTCACAGTGAACCTCAGGGGCATACCTGTTTAAGTGTAAGACTATACACCTCTATCCCAATACACAGCCCTACAGCCAGATATATACTCATGATTAAAAACAATAATAGGTTTTTAATAGTATCTTAGTTTCAGAAATGCTTCCAGGCGTTCTAGGGGCATAAAATCACTATGTACACAGGGGAAGGAGGTGAAAAGGACTAAAAAATTCTTTGGGGAAGGAGGGTAAAAAACAAGAATTATTAAATTAATGCCACCAACAATTTTTTAAAAAATAAATAGTAAGTGGACCCTTGACATTCTGGAATGAATAAATTATTTAAGAGAAGATGTGTTAAGACTGAATGTCAGGGTTCAAGGCAAAGGGATAATGGATGTAGTGAGAGGTGGTCTCAGGCAGAGAAGACCACCCTGTCGATATCTCGTGTGGCGATCGCTCTGGTGTGTGGAAGTCATACCACATCATGCACTGATGGCACGTCAACAGGCAAACACAATAGGGTCCATGCACTGTGGCAACCTTGTTCATTCCTTACAATATCTTGTCTCCAGATTCCTGAGTACTTTACCATTTTCTGGAAAAAAAAAGTTGGTTTTCTCTTTTATTTTAAGATGCCAAAGATTGTCTAAGACTTTGCAGTGTCTCCTTTAAGACTTTCAAAATATTAAGATTCAAAAGTTAAGAAAAAGTTTGGCACATTCAAAGTTTAACTCTACACATGGAAAACTGGAATTCTGAGGCCTTTTGAATATGCTCTACATGCAGCTGCACACGCCGTGGACTTGTTCTGTTTCACAATATGAAATCCTCAGTTGTTTTCTAAAATAATTCAGAATAAAAACACATTCACAACCTGTAGGCCGGCACAGCATACCTGAGTGAGAATGTTTAACCCCATCTAAAACAGTAACTTAAACCTTTATCAACATCCAAAAGAAAAAAAAAAGTAAGACAAAAATATAAGACTTGTAAGACATCTACGGGTTGAGATAAGTTTTCAAGTCCTGGTGTCTCATATTTAATATGTCCTCACCTAAATTAAAAAAACAACAACAACAACAATAACAATAACGACAAAAAACTCAAGTTCATGAAAAATCAGGGAAAACTTAATCTGTCTCACACTTTACGAAACAATTAAGACCATTCTGCTGATGTAATTGTGGAGCCACAAATGCATGCGGGCTCTTTAAGAACTTTTTGTTGGGGTGGGGGTTGAAATGTCAGAGTACTTTAATTCAGCAAACAAAAACTCCTCAGTTGGCACTGACAGCCTCCGGGGCTTCATTTTCACTGCTATAGTCTGATTTGGGATCATCTTCATAGTCATCATACATTTCCATTTCATCCTCTCCATTAATCATTTCATTTCCAGCTAGGCTTCCGGCATCTGTCTTCATACCATAAGTGCTCTGGATGACCGGGAGGCTGGGCTCCGGGCTGGCCGAGGTGCTAGAGCAGTCAGATGTCATCTGAGGTGATGGTGTGGTAGTTGCCATCGTGATAGCACCAGGATACACCACACCTGTTCCTGTGGTGATTGGAATCTGAGGCTGTTGCCTATATAGATTCAAAAAACAAAATAAGACAAGGGAGAAATATCTATATATGTGCTCTGTACAGCATTGGAATACACCCCTTACACTTTCCAAAGGGAGCCCTAAATAAATGTTAAATAATATTCTAAGCAAATACAATGTGACAAAGGTGTTCCCTGGAGGAGTCCTGCAAATCTCCTTGATGGCTATGGTTGGGGGTTAAACAAGATAATAGAGCACTTTACTGACAATTTTGCAACATAAAGGCAGGGTTCTTTTAATTTGATAAATATGGCAAAGCTTGGGTAACACCTAGCATTAGGAACAAATGATGTAGTGAATTCTGCAAAGTTACATGTAATATAATTTTTGAAGATCTCCCAGCACATTTTGAAAATCAAACTAGTAGCATGAAACATATTATAACGACACTATTAAGCAAGTTTGTGCCTTCACCTTGGTTTGAGAACTGTATAAATCATGATGACAAGGGACCTAGTATGTTCCAAAGAGTGAGATTTGGCAAAGCATGTATTTGTTATTCATGTAAATGTCTACATATCTTCATGGCTGAACTTGTTAGGAAGAATCCCTGTGGAAGGATCATCTTGGATGTCATTATTGCTGAGGCCCTGGGCTGGAACTGGGGCTGGGATTAAGAGAGCCAGGAGTAAAGAGCAACTCAACAGAGTAGAGTTGCTGAGTAGACACCAGACACAAGGCCTCATCCTAGATCCCAGAGGGTGCCAAGGTCTGGACACCAGTTCACTCCTCTATAATGTTACCGTAGTTTAAATAAACTTAACAGACCCTTTGTGAAGGTCACTCTTCCTCTGCAGGGAGAATGACTACTGTCTCTCAACTTCATTTGAGGCATTATAACTGGTAGACAGGAATAAAAGATATACCTAACCCAGAGGCTATGACTAAAATAGTATTTTAAATTACAGTTGACATTTGTTTTAAAATGTTACTGTAACTATCCTTTCAGAGCCTCAGTTTCCACATGTTTATCAAAGCCGGGGTCAGCAAAATTCTGGAAGGTCCTCCCACTTTTTGTGCTCAGGGCTTCAGGCCAATTATCACTTGGACAATTCTTACTGACCCTACACATTATCACTGAAACTTTCTATCCCTCTCACTCAAACAGGAAAATACTGGGAATCCATGCTGAAGTAGCTTAGTTAACCACCATTCTTTGACATGTCCAGAAGGAACATAATTTTCTCACAAAGACCTGCATGCCCTCCAGCCTGGCAGAGGGAGAAGGGATGGAGGTGGTTTAGAAACACTGTGTGAGACACCTGTTCACGCTGTCTTTAGCAACCTCTTTCAATTACCACAAGGCATATCATATCCCTAACATAACATATAGAATATTATCAGATATATCACCTTACCCAACTAACATTATGACCCCATAAGTTATTTTTTCCATTTTCAGATGAAGAAAATCAGATGTTGCTTCAAGTCCTGCATTCAATCACCAGCAGAGCCAGAATGTGAATCTAAGCTATCAGCTGACTTGAATCCCATCACTCTTTCCTTTATAGATATTCAATCTACAGATACACTAAGCTCACTGTATATCATAAAAATGCCTGACTTCTGTAGAGCCTGTCAGTACCTAGTTGACTATAAGCACCTGACATTGATGCAGCTTTTATGATTCTCATGGTGAGTTTTTTGGTTGCCTGAAGGAAGCAAATAATAGTGGAATCTAAATTTATGTATAGAAACATCATATAAAATATTAGTTTCCGTCTTACTGAATCAAATTTTAAAACAGTATACTTCTGGCTTCCTAAGTTTTGGGCAAACTAACACAAATTAAATTTTATGCTAACCTTCCCAAGGTATTGAATTCCTCATTAATTTTTTTTTTTTTTTTTTTTTTTTTTTTGAGACAAAGTCTTGCTGTGTCACCTAGGCTGGAATGCAGTCGTGTAATCTCTTCTCACTGTACCCTCCACCTCCCAGGTTCAAGCAATTCTCCTGTCTTAGCCTTCCAAATAGCTTGGACTACAGGCACATGCCACCACGCCTGGCTAATTTTTTGTATTTTTAGTAGAGATGGGGTTTCACCATATTGGTCAGGCTGGTCTTGAACTCCTGACCTCAGGTGATCCACCTACCTTGGCATCCCAAAGTGCTGGAATTACAGGCATGAGCCACCGCACCTGACCACCTCATTAATTTTTTTACTGAATTTGGATAACTGCAATAAAATATTTTTGCCTTAATACACGATGAGTTTAGAGTGAAAGCTTTTACTGCAATGTTAACCCATTTTACAGATTTCTCATATTGGCAAGCTGATCTATAATACAAACTCTGCATAAAAGCAAACTATCAAATGATACATTATCTTTTCACAAAGAATAGATGGTAAATATTTGCAGTATTTTAATCAGAATATCTACATGTATAGGTCTATTGAATAAATTTAAATTGAGCTCCTATTATGTACTGGGAACTATATTTAGATGTTTTTACATTATCTTCTTGAATCTTCATAGTAAGTCTGACAGGTAGGTATCATTTTCCCTCTTTTACAAATGAAGTGACCAATTATGGTTCAGAAAATTCAAGCTGTTTGTTCAAGGACACACAAATACCATAATCAGGAGCTGAACTTTCCCTGTGTCACAAATTCTCTACTACATATCAAGATCAGGACGAGAAAAGCAAGCTCACACTATCAGAAAAATACTTAGCAATTTAAATCAGAATCAAAATCTTCTACACTGGGCTCTACATAGTTCAGAGTATGGACTTTAAGCTGGTAATGGAATGCTAAAAATAAATAAGCAAATAAAACATCTGTACAATTTACTTTCTAGAGTAAGAATGAGACACATGATATTCAAAAGCCTAGTCCTGGTTGGTGGAGAAATAGATATCACTGTTTTAAGCCCTCAGACAGTGCTAAAGGCCAGTGAGGGTTAAAACCCAAGGGTTACTCCCCACCCTGAGGAAATGAAGGGAGCCCAACTCTGTTAAGGGTCTCACATTCACATACAACTGTTCAAGGTTGTACATAAATGCTAGAGTGAGAACTTATCTCTGTGAGAGATGATTTCTGCCTCACTAACCCTTCTGGGAAGAAGGTTATGTGGTATGGTGCAAAGAGCTCAGGTTCTGGAGTCAGACTGGCTTGGGTTCAAATCCCACCTGCCCCAGTTACTGGCTGTGTGATCTTGGGTAGGCTAATTCTTATCACCAACATTGCCTCTACTTGTCTTTAAATTAGAACAATCACTTGACAGGACTATGAAGGAAATTAAGTAAAAATATATGTAAAGCATTACATTATAGAGTTGACAATCCAATGTTAATTCCCTCTCCTTTCCTCCTTTAGGAAGCTGGTGCAAACCTCACAGAGCATAAGCATATCCTAGGTCTTGCAAGGGAGTGCACCAAGGAAATGACAAAGTAATGGTCTGGACTCTCTGTGAGTGCTGGCCCACAGGGGCCATTTGAAATTGGCAGTTAATGACACATGGTAAAACAATACTCTGGTTCACAAGCCTGGCCAAGAGAGGACTTCCTCTTTATTGTAGAACTGTAAAGAAGGGCATCTGAGATGGGAAGATTTTTACATCTTCTAAGATATGTTTAAAAAGGAAAAAGTCCGCAAAGAGTAGCATTTGGTTCTGCATAAACCTTTTTCTAACCATAACTCCCTCTTTTCTCTAATTCTTGAAATATTTCCATTATACCTTCTGGAACCCAACTGTCATCCTTACTGACTCACCTTCTTGCTCTAACTGAAACTTGGCTCTCTCTCTAGGCCACGAGTCTCCCTAAGGCCCTCATAAGAGTTGGCTATTTGCTTTCCATGCCCCTCACACGAATGGGCCTGGAGGTGGGGTAGCTCTCTTCTTAGCTCCTCATTGCCTCTTTCGACCTACTTTTTAATCCCTCAATCCTAAAAATCTCATCTTTGAATCTCATGTCACCAGACTATGTCACCTACTCATACCTTTGTCTACCCCCTGCCTGATCATTCCCCCTCATGCCTTAAAGATGTTAGCTCCTGGCTCACTGTTGCCATCTTATCAACATTACCTCTGCCGTGATTCTTGATGACTTCGCTGTCTCTGTAGATGTTCATTCCAACACCTGGCTATCTCAGTGTGACCTCCCCTCCACTGTGATAATCTAGCCTCCTCCCTATTTTAGTTATTCCCTCTCTTGTCATACAGTGGACCTTGTCATTTTCATCTGTCACTCCTCCCTAATCTCAATTTTAAATATTCCACTCTCTGACCACCACATCTTACTTTTCTGGTTTTCTCCCTCTAGTACACAGTTTATGATTTCACCCCCTACCCCATCTGAGGAGATACAGTTTCCTGATCCTTCAACCCACCTTCACTGCCCTCACATACATAGCAAAACGCAAACTTTAGTTCAATCTAACTCTCTGCCTACTCTGCTTAGCCACACAGTAGAACTTAGCTGAAGAAAATACACTGCCATACTTACTGGTCTCTAAATTTACAATCCTGTACTTCAAATAGGCCTCTGGTGCTGTTCAGCAATCGTGCTGTGCATTTTCCTAGCCCACTCCTTCTTTTAGACTCCTAGACAATTGCTTCCTACCTTCTTAACTTTCCTCTAATATCCAACTTCTTCTCCCCCTTTCTCATTCCAAGTTGATGGCCTGGCTTCCCATTTCATGGAGAAATTAGAAGCCATCAGAAGAAACTTTTCACAAACTCCTGCCATCGCATTGACCGGCCTCCCTGTATCTGTGCCCCATTCTCTGCCTGCCTTCCCATATTTTGAATCAGTCCATAATCCAATATAAGACTAACTCCTTTGCTTGTGCACTGAAACTATATGTTCTTTTTTACTAAAGATATCTCTCCAGAAATTGTCTCTCCCATCTGAATCATTAATTTTGTACAGCGTTCCCACCAAACATGCTACAATCACTCGTACCATAAAAAAACAAGATCAAAACTTCTCTCTTGGCTCATGTCCCCCTCCAGCTCTTGCTCCATTTCTTTGATGTCCTTTAAAGCAAAACTCTTTGAAAAGTTGTCTTTCTCCATTTCTTCTACTCAATTCTTTCTTAAATCCACTTCAATCACTCCCAATACGCCACTGAAACAGAGCTTATGAAGGTCACACCATCAATAATCTTCACATTGTTAAATCCAAAAGTCAGTTCTTGGTCCTCATGTTACCAGATATATAACACAGGCAGCATTTGATATAGCTGATCATTTTCTTCTTGCTGAAACATTTTATTCACTTGTCGCAGATGCCACACTCTCCTGGTCTTCCTCCTATCTCATTACTGCTCCTTCTAAGTTCCTGTGCTGCTTCCTTCCCATCTCCCTGCCATCGAAGCACTAAAGTGCTCATGGATTCAGTCTTTGCACTTCTTCTCTTCTCTATCTAAATTTATTCCCTTGGTGATTTTGTCTAATACCATGGCTTTAAATATTATCTATGTGCTGAAAACTTCCCAGTTTATATCTCCAGTAAGCCCCTCGCTTCTAAATTCCAGACTCATATAACTGCTTATTTAATTTGGATGTCTAAACACTGTCTCAACCTCATAGTGCAAAAAAATCCTGATCATTCTCTCACATACCTGCTCCTCTCATGGGCATCCTTGTATTGGTTAATGATTACTTCATCCTTCCAGTTGTCCAGGCCAATCCATAGTAACTGTGTATCTTTCAAATTCTGTATCCAATTGATCAGCAAATCCTGTTGGTTCTTCTTCAGGAATACATCTAGAACCCATCTATTTCTTTCCACCTCCACCCCTATAAACCTGGCACAAATCACCATCAACTCCAGTCTGGTTAATTGTAAGAGCCTGGTTCCCTTGCCATTCTCCCTTCAGAAACTTTTCAACATAGCAGAGTATTCCTTTGAAAACTTAAGTCATATCAAAGCATTCCTCTGCTTAAAACTTGTCAATGCCTTTCCATCTCACTTCACAATCGCTTACAAGTCTTTTCATAACTTGGATCCTTGTTATGAAGACTATGGCTTACAAGTCTTTTCTATTACTCTTCCTCCTTACTCACTTTGCTCTTGCCATTCTGGCCTCCTTATTTCTTCTTGGAACAAGCTAGCCACAATCTTGTCTCAAAACCTTTGCAGTTGCTATTCTCTCTGCCTACATTTCCCAGATACCTGCACAGCTTGTTCCCTAACTATTCAGGTCTTTGCTCAAACGTTGCTTTCTCAGTGAGGTTTTCCATGACCACCCTACTTAAAATTGCACCCCATACTCTGAAACTTCCTACCCCTTTCCCTATTTTACTTTGTTCTAAGGCACTTCACACTATTTCTATTTATTTATTTATTTATTTTTTTGTTTGTTTGACTTCTATCATTAGAATATAAGAATTATGAGACAAAAATTTTCACTGACATAGTTGCAGAACCCAGACAATGCTTGTAACATAGGAGGCACTCAATAAATATCTGTTAAATACATAGGATGAATGAATGAACTAGTAAATGAGAGAAAAATAAGTGAAAATCCTAGGTAATCTGTTCTAGGGAAGAAAAGATGTAATGAGACTAGCTATATGAAAATAACCATCTTTAGACACTTGAATGGTTATTCTCATAAATAAAGGGGAGATTTCTCCTCTAGAGACATGAAAGAAGAGTATTAGAACCAACCTGCAAAGTAGCAGGAAGGAATATTACAGCTTAGTTAACAGAAAGGAACTTTCTAGCATTAGGAGATTCCACAAAGGAACTAGCTCCATTGGGAATTAGTGAGCTCTCTAGCCCTGGAAGAGTTCAAGCAGAACTCAGAGAAGACTCCTATAATGGCTTAGGAGTATGTAACATTTGAGGCCCCTTCTAAGTTGCAACTAATTCTGTGGATGCAAAATCAGAAGCTAACCATCATGCTGATCTTGCTCTCTTATTATCATTATCAGCATAAAAAGAGACTGAAAAAAAAAAAAACTAACTGTACATAGCTAATTACAGTTGAAGAAACCTGGCTTTCAGTGGATTCCAAAATCTTGCTCCACCCTACCCATCTTACATTTTCTTTACTGCCAGGAAAAAGCCTTAAGCTGTCTCCTTTTTTTTTTTCACAATTGAATGTATCCACATTTCCCTTCATGTATTCATGCTCTCCTTCATGCAAGGCAGGAATCTATTTCCCATAAGTCTGACCAACCCAAACTTCAAGTCCCTTCTTTAAGAATGTCCCACACTTGGCCATAATGTATAATAATCTCTCTTCCTCTGAGGTTTATTTGCTCTTGTCTATAAAATTAAGATTAGCAGTTCATTAAATGTTATATGCAATGCTGTACCATGTCTTGTGTGTGTATGTGTGTGTATAACACACTATTATATGCTAATCTATTCATGTATGTATCTGGCTTCTCCAACTACAGAGTTCTCTGAAGCTCATGTGCACAGAAATAATGTCTCATGTACTGTATTAATTTAGTAAAGTGCTGGACACATAGCTGGTTTCAAATAGGCCCTTACCAATTGACTAACAAATCAATGAACAAAATAAGAAACTCAGCCAGTAGGTTCAAGCTTTGTCTATCAGAAATTACTTTCCTAAAAAGCATTTTTCCTTCCTTTATAGATCAGTTTCAAAGTTGAAATTCAAACACTGCAGATTTCACAAACAGGAATAGCTGGCAGGTATTGGGCTTTACAAATAATGAATGTGCACATCAAAACAAAATTTGTAGATGTTTGTAAAAGTATACACATGCAGTTGATGTGAACAGAGATAGTTAAGAACCCTTCCTCCCAGTCTAAGTAAAAATAGAGCCCACCATTGCTACAAGACTTCCAAATTACAGGAATATTTCTGGAGTGTAATCTAACTTTGCCAATTACAAAGTAACTACATATTTATGCTGGCAAAGCCCCATTGTTTGCTGACCCTTTAGACTCTTCAAAGTGTATAAATAAAAGCAAGGAAGTTTGTTTCATTAGGAGGTAAGCCTATACGTCACATATCTCTGTAGCTGATATTGCAGGAAGGAAGAGAAATAATAGTAATCTGTTCACTTTACCTATTGAATCTTCTAATCCAGGGTCTTCACAGGAGGACAATACTTAAAAGAGCATGGATAATCTATGCTAATTTAATTGTATTTTGTAAGTGTCTTAAATAGGATTGATTCACTCTTTTTAAAATTAAGATTAAAATGGCAAATGTTCAAATCGTTTATAGCACAAGGCACTGAAAATAATTATTTTAATATAACATAGAATATATATTTGGCACATAGTATTATTTTTCTAGAATTATAATATATACTTGAATTCAGAGCTTTTCATATGCTAGGCAATGTTCTAAGCACTTTACAAATATTAAGTTACTCAGTCTTCAAGAAGAGTTCTGAATGTGTCATATCGTCAGTAATGTCATTCTCATTCTACATATGAGGAAACTGGGGTAGAGAGAGATTAAATGCTTCCCAAAGGCAAGGGCGAGTTCAGAGGAATAAAGGTTGCCATGTATTAGTTCCTACAGCCAAGGAGGTGCAGATCTAATATTTGAGCCAGAATAGTCTGACTCCAGAATTGATGCTCTTAACTACTACACTGTACAGCCTCTGTGTGCGTAACGTCATGTCCTTACCAATATCCTTTGGCAGAAATGACATATATTTCACATTCACAGAAGCCTGGTTTACCATCTCAGCTCTGCCACTAACTAGCTGTGAGGCCTTGGACAAATTAATATCTCTGAATATTGTGTTTTTCAATTGTATAGTGGGAATGATACTGCCTACCTTGTAAATTTGTTGTATTTGCAATAATCTGTTTAATCTACTCAGCAGAGTATATAGCACACAGTAAGTATTCAATAATGTATCTTTATCATTGCTTAAAAAGTAGCCCTAAGTGTAATATTTTATAGTAGTTTTATATCAGTGTCACGGGGAATTGGTTCTAGGATCCTCCACAGATAACAAAATGCGAGGGTGCTCAAGTCCCTTTTACAAAGCAGTATAGTATTTGCATATAACCTACACACATCCCCCATATACTTTAAACAATCTCATTATTTATAACAGCTAATACAATGTAAATGCTATGTAAATACTTGTTATACTGAATTGTTAAGGAAATGAATACAAGAAAATAAAAGTCTGTACATGTTACATAGAGATGCAACCACTGTAGACCTAACTACACAATGTAACTTAGCAATAATATAACATTTTCTGGAATTTTAAAACAATATATTTTTGATACACAATTGATTGAATACACAGATGCAGAACCCACAGATGCGGACGGCTGAATGTACCTGCATAATTCTCTATGCATTCATAGGTAAATTACCAAATAAGTTTCAAATAAATGGAAGTATATTTGGTCATAGTTCTTTGGGAAGATATCATTGTAGCTATAGGTACCCTAATGAATATTGCCTCTACATTAATAGTACCCTTATCAGGATTATTACAATATTCTGATACTTATTCTGCAAACTGAAGAGGTTAAAACCAAGGCAAGAGCTAATTTTGCTCCATTCCATATTATTGATAAATTCATTTCATAATAGCTAAGTAATAAAAAAAAATCTAACTCATCAGCCACAGTTGTGTAGTCAGTAAAATGCATGAAAATGTTTAGCAGTTTATGCACTTTTATTGGCTTCAAAGTTATGCATGTCTTTTCAAAATCAGCTATAAAAATTGATCTCAACCCATTCCATCAAGATGTCAATAGCAATATTTGAATTTTTTGTTTGTTTTTCTCTCTACTCTTATAATAACCTCATATCTAATAAAGATCAATATCCAAAGATAAACCTCAGGAAGTTAATAATCTATCAACTACAGCTTCTTAAAAGAGAATACAAATCCTTAAGCAGAAATAACACCTGGTTCTATGTAGCAAGTTTTATCAAAGCTGAGCAAAGGAAAATGCTCAGCATTGAGATTAAAGAATAAGACATTCTGATCATTGTCTGCACTTCAGTAGCCCTATTCTGCAGTCTAAAATGATCCTTCCATAAAGGACTCTCCTACACTATCAAGAGCAGGATAGTTAGTCTCTAAATTTCAAAGCTCTTTTTATGCACCATATGCCACAAGCAGAGACTTCATTTTTTCCTAGTGCTAAAAGCTCTTCTCACATGGCACAGCCACACTCATGACTGCCACCATAGGGCTATGAGGCATATTTTGAGACAAAGTGGTAAGGACAGTTCCTCAGTCACTTGGCATGATGGGGGCCAAAACCTGAATTTGAACCTTTGCTCTTTATCACCTTTCTGTAGCCACAGGAACTCTATAAACCTCAACTTGTTTATCTTATTTAGAGAATTATGTGATTTATATATCTAAAATCCTAGTATACAGAAGGTAGTCAATAAATAATAGATGTTATTAAGTTGTCTTATTTTACATGTATTAGTACATGTTTTGGTATTTTGATTTAGAGCTGTTTAATGTATCCTTTAGTAAAGGGAATTAAATTCAATAGTATCACTGCAACTCATATTTTCAAATAAGTATTATGTCAAGGTATTAAAACAGTACCTTAGGTAGCCTTCCAGACTGGTGAAACAGCCCCACTATGTATCACTACATACACAGGGAACACGACTGGGGAAAATGGGAGGAATCACAAAAGGTTTCAATCTTAAACTTTGGATTGTTCAAAAGAGATTATATGCTATCTTAGAAGTGTACTAACAGGATTAAAAGAGAATGTTTATCACACAGTCTTAAAGTGGACTATTAATTAGTATTTTTCATAAAACCTCTAATTATCATCTGAATAGCCCAATTATACTGCATTGCACTTTTCCACGTTAAAAGCATTATCTTTACAAATGCAAACATTTATAATATAGAGGAATTTGATAATCCTATTTTGTCATGTCTTCATTTATTAACATACTGGGATCTTTGAATAATAAAGTGGCTTAAGCTTCTCTCTACCTCTAAGAGGTTCTGTTGTGGTATAAAGAAATTCATTGATCATCTGGTGTGATATAAATTATCATTTTCTGTGATAATAAATACATATTAAATAGTAATGATAATGCTGGAGTTCACCTTTACTGATATTGTACTAAGCACTAAAGTACTTTTAAAAGCGTTGCCTCATTTAATCCTCTCAACAATCACACAAGATAGCTTCTGCTATTAGTTTCATTTTACACATGAGAAAACAGAAGTTAGAGAAGTTAAATAATTTGCCCAGGTAGGTGGGACAGTCAGTATGTGAACCCCAGGAGTCAAACTCCAAAGCCCACACTCCTCCCCAAAACACCACAGTATATTGCACAGATTCATGACCCACACTACTTTCACTGGCTTTGTTTTTCCTAGTCTATTTACTATTCCTTTTAAACACATGCTCTGAAACCAACTTTTTGTTCCATGGGGTTACCTCTTGAGTGCCCTTAAAAATAAATAGCTCTTTACTTCTTCTTTAAGGTATCTCTTTTTCTCCCTTGAAGTGAAGCTCTCTTAGTTCCCTAGCACAGCACAGCTCCTCAATTCTCCTCTAAGTTCATAGGAAATGCAGCTTCCCTCTTGCTTACTCCATTTCTCTCTCTCAAGCTGTTTCCCAAGTGTTTCCCTACTATGAGTCCAGCTGCTTTAGGTCTGTGCCTCAAATGGCCCTCTGGGTTTGCCACCCGGCTGTGCTTCTAGGTCTGGATATGCTGGAATCTACAATCATCTGCATCCCCACTTATCCTGACTACTGTGGTTATGAGGGGCCTCTTTTGAATGCAGACAGCCAGTCAGCCAAGTCGAAATTTATACCAGAAATCTATTACCTAATTTTTAAACAAAATGACATGAAATCAGACTTGAAGATATCAAAAGCATGTCTAGTTTCTGATTTAAGCAAGAAAATACACATTGCTACTTCTCCTACCACAGAGTAATTTACTGCAACAGGAGTTCTGGATCTTATGCCAAAAATGAGGTCCTCTAACCAATGTCAAGGCCAATTATCTTGTGGTAGATCCCACAACAAAAGCAGACTATTGTGATTAGAGTCAGAAGCACCACCCAGAGAAGCTGGAAAGCTTCTGGGGATTTCTTAAGGTTAGTTTTGATTTTTTTTTTCCTCTCTATGTCTGCTTAAATAAACTACCAGAAACTCTGTGTGTGGGCACTGAGCATCTTAAATTGGCTGGGGAGACAATGACAGGAATGATCAGCTGGGAGTGAGCTGTTCCAGGTTTGGCTTGATTTGAATAGGAGCCATGGTGCAAGGCTGTGCCCCTATGACACAGCAAAGATTCTCATGGCCAACCCCTTCAGCATGTCACAATCTCCTCCTTCCCTCATCTCCTTCCCAAACATACTGCCGGTAGCCATCCTGCAGTTACTTACTGCAAAATAAAGGCCCAGGTGGTTAAATCCAAGAACACTTACCCCACAGTAAAGAACTGCCTCATTTCCTGTCTCCGAGACCTCATCAGTTGCTTATACTCCCCAATTCGGAGCTTTTTGCCATCAACAATGCAGGTGCGTTTCGGTCGGGGTTTGTATTTATAGTTTGGGTACTTCTCTAAGTGAATCTTGCTTAGCCGGGCCTGCTCTTCATAATAAGGTTGCTTCTCCTGGTTGGACATGGATTTCCAGCGAGATCCTAGAAATAAAAATAGCCTTAAGTACCAAAGCAGTCAAGGCAACATATTCCAGGCAAACACAATTAGATATACCTTCACACTACTTCACTCATCTGTGTGCTGGGTGGCTCCAATTACCACAAATCAATGGCCCTCCCACCTAGACTTTTAGACTATAGTGCAAAGAACAATTTTGCATATGATACTTTCTTGTATTATTTCTCTCAATAGTTTAAGACTGATGCTACTACAGTGTTTTAAAATATATCTTTGCTGCTTAAAGATCATTGCCTACACCAAGGTCTTTCCCACCCGCATGCCTATGCTCTCAACAAGCTTAAAAGGCTAAACCTCCTAAGCACACTTTTGAGCATGACAGCATTCTCAGGAAAAGCTTTCTTGGTCCTAGAAATTCAAACATCTCCCAAACTCCAACTATCTTTAGCGAAACTATCCTTTGACAAGATGTCAGCAGATGTTGAAATCCTTCCATATATAAAAAACTACTGTGTACATGTCTCCCCTGGCCTAGGTAATTAAAAAACCTAAGCTCTACTTAAGAAGTTATAGCTTTAGAACCGGAAAGTACGGTTGGAATTATATATACCACTTTCAAGTATTATAAACGCTCATTCAAAGCTGTACCAATAAAAGTACAAAAATTTTTAATATGGTTTATACAGGAAGAAGGATAAGTATTCACTTCTCTAATATTGTTTATAAAGAATTATCTAAACACTTGACAAAGAGGGGATGTGTTTTTTTACATGTATCAAATTGCATTTTTGTGTCTTGCTGGTGAATAAAGCGGTAACAGCTGTGCAGACTGGATGTTAGCTATTCTTCAGTGGAGATTTTTCATACATAAACAAATGGAAAAGTTGTAAAAATACTCTCTGCAGCCAGCAATATCCTGGTCTGCTTTAATAGCACATCCATCCCTGCTCTTTCCTGATTGTTGTGCAAAAGTTGTGTAGACGGTCCATGCAGATAGGTTTCTCTGTGTTCTGCTGGCTTCCAGCAGCTTAAAACCCCAATTAACAAAGAATTCTTGGTGCTCTTGAAATGCTTGCACTTAAAAGTTTACATTTTAATGAATATACTTACTATATTCTTAATAATTTTTTTCACAGAATGCACACCAATAATATAGATTCCCCACAGCGGCCAAAATAGAAACAGAGAGGTTCTGTGCCTATCTGAAAGCTTACACATATTGATAGCAACAGGGCAGAAAAATATGAAAATCTCAAAGTTAGATATAAAACTGTAAGGCCAGAAAAGCCTAATTTTTTCTCTTTTAGAATGTCACTTAACTAGAAAAAAAAATGTGTCTATTAGGAACTTTTGGTTTGAAAGGTATTTACATTCAAAAGAATAACATCCCTATGCATAACTCTGAAGCTCTAAAAATAAAAACCACACTTAATTGTAATTACATTTAGTATCCATTTTGAAATTAGAAAATCAAAAGAAAAAAGAAAAACATTTTTTAACATTTCACCAGTATTTGAGCTTACATATATTTTAAATTTTTGTTAGAGGTCACTGCCTCAAAATGCCTCAGAATCAAGTTAAATTATTTATACAGTGACAAAACGTGTATCTGTGCATGTCCAGATCACTGATATTTACTCAGGTTAAATATTTATTACTTTTGAACAAAACATTTAAAAAATTAAAACCACAGTTTAAGTCTCTAATGTTTTTCAGCTTCTTAAATGGCTTCCTTTGAGATTTTGTCACATCGTGACAGCTTAAGTAGAACAGTGCCTTCTGTGTTTTTCCTTTTTAAAGAGGAAACATGTTGACTGTAATGCTGCATGTTGAATAAAATATGTTTAACATCTTGAGCACAATAATTCCAAACTGTACAATCTGCACTAGGCAAGCTCTATACTTAAAGAACAAGGTTTGAGTTTAATCCTGAGAAATAGAGAATCACTCTGGTAATTTACCACAAAATGGGCCTCTGCCCTGTGGTTCTTGTGTTCAGCTCACTGCCATGAAGTTTGAACTAGTCACATCTTATTAAAATAAATGTAGATTTATTTTACAAGTTTTAAAGTGATCATCAGAGGCACTGTTCTACACTCCATGAATTTCACAACATTTTGGGTTTCTAGTCCTTGATGAATTCTTTCAGTGGGATATATGAACCCTAGAACACTAAAGCAGAAAACTGTAGGGTCTATGAGTATTTCGTAGCAATGTATGAATTTAAGATAACTGCACAGTAAAAAGAGATAAAGCTTGTTTCCATGATTCCTGTGACCTCTCAAGAGTTGCTAAATTCCCAGTATTAACACGTACTATAAATAGTTTTGTCTCTAAAATAAGTGTTTAGCCAGTGCTGCCCTGGCACCTGGTGGATATAATAACTCCCAAGCCTAAATGCCACTTGTGGGGTGGGGGAGGCAGACATGATGACAAAGCTTCGGGCAGCAGCTGGCTGATCTTCATCTAACTTGTGCCCCCCAGTCTCCCTTAGGATCCTAGTTATGCCCCTGCGTCCCACTCTGGTGGCACTCATGGGACTCATGGGGGAGAAGATCAGCTTTAGCTGTGCTTCGGAACTCACCTAAGATTTTGCTAATGTTGGAGTTATGCATGTCGGGGAAAGCCTGAAGGATTTTCCTCCTCTCATCCTTTGCCCAAACCATGAATGCATTCATTGGTCGCTTGATGTGTGGCTCACTGCTGGCACGGCCGCGGGCATCCCTGTAGACTCGTGCTTCAGCCACAGTGGCACCTCCTGTTGGCCAACAATAATACTGCTGTAGTTTAGCTGCAGAGCCATTCATTGCTTTACTTCCTGTAATGTCAGGGCAGGAAGAACAAGATGAGTGGAAAGCATTATTATGCAGATAATGTCGCACAGCTTGGGTCAGCTGTCTTCCTCAGGTCCTCCTCTTATTTTCTAAGTGAGTCTTTGGAAGTAGAAGGCAGGTTCAAATGACAATTCTATAGGCTCTTCTAATGTAGTCCTCAAAAACATACTAAGAATTAATTTTACCACATATACTACAATCAATATTAGGTGATGATACAGCAATGAATGACATTACCTTATGGCAAACTTCGCTGCTGTAATTCCTTTCTTCAAAAGCATGCTTTTATCTGCCATTTTAGACTTGTTTGCCCCAGATCACAACCACTGTATATGTTTCCTACAAATAGAATTCTTTTTCACAATATGGTTTTGACCTGTGCTCTTTTCATTGCCTAGAAGACCCCTCTCCTACTCTTTCATGCTAAATCCTATTCATCCTTCAATGTTGACATGTTTCATGATTGAATGAATTAATTCAATGAAAAATATTAATTAAACTATTACTATAACCTAGGTTTTATACCAGGTGCTAAGGAGACCATGGTAAATAAAACAGCTCATGCTTTTAAGGAGCTCACAGTTCAGAGTAAGGACAGATGATTATAACAAAGGAGGTGAGAGGTGCTACAATATTGACAATAACAAGGCACCAAAAGAGCACCAGACAGAATGGTCAGCTAGTGCTTCCTAGGAGATGTGATGTCTAAAATGAGTCTTAAAGAACAAATAGAAATCAGCAAGTGAGTGGGAGAGGGAGTAAAGTCAGATGGGAAGGGTAGTTCAGGCCAAAGGAACAGCATTTGCAATGATGCTCCCCAGGCTGCCCTCACTCCTCTTGCTTTCAGGAGACATGCCCCATAGTAATTATTGTTTATGTGACTATCTCCCTCCTTTCCACTCCTCTCAGGAATATGAGATACCTAAAGTTAGTGATTATGCTGCACTCATTCTTGTATCCTCAGGATTTCCCACATAATAGATAATAAAATATTCATTAAACAAAGATTATTTGTTTTTCACCTCATATGCAAACGTCGTAGATTAAGAGGCATTTATTTCAAGATTCCTGATCTATTTTTTCTGTTGTTTAAGGGTAGTTCTTTAACATCTATGAAACTATGCCTAAATTCCTGATGTTTTGTAATTTCCAAAGAGCTGACTCTTGTAACATATTAGATGAAAGCTCCTTGAAGATAGAGCAAGGGCTGGGTTTCATTCACTGCTGTATTCCTAGGATTCAATGAAGTACTTGGCACATAGGATTTCAATTAGCAAAATGTGTTACATTAATGAATGACTGAATGAATAAATGAATGAATGACCATGGCTCTTGCTTGTTTTCATGCACCCTACTAGGGTGATATGCTGATGTATACTTTGTGATATGGCAACTCCTGAATATCTCCTGAATATCAATCAATCTCTGGCCCTTCCACTCTATTTTTAGATATCCTGGTTAAGTAGAAATTTGTGTCAAAGCCAGTAATAAATTACAACATTATAGTGCACTATTATTTAGCAAATATGGTCATCATTTACTGCAAACAAAAGGCAGTATAAAGGGATGGGATTAGCTAACATGAATTTTTTTCTAAACAGGAAGGAGGGCAGAAAGGTTACTTTCTGAAGATTGTGCGGAAATAACATATTTTATAAACAGCCCTTCTTTTAGGCCTACTAGACAGAATGATCCTTTACATGAAAAGTCTTAGATCCCAAGATGCATAACTAATACGATACCTTTTTGCCACCATACCCACAGTACATTAATTTCATTTAAAATGCACTGACCATACAGGATAAATTGATTTCACTTTATATGGGTTTGACAGCCATGTTTATTGTGCAGTGAAATGTAGTGTAGCTTCCAGCTGACAATATCCATCAACACAAGGCAATATGCTGACTGCTGGGCCAGATGAAGGCATACATTACTCTGGAAGTGAAACACTCATTCAGATACGACAGTGTCTTCTCCTGAGGATCACCATGGTAATTTATGATGCCCTCAGTGCCATTACTTTACATCTGACATGGATTCAGCAATTTATATACTGACATGCATTCACATAAAAGGAGACAGGTTTGTGGAGAATGTCAGATGCAAAAACATTTTAATATTATTCTAAGTTTACTACTATGCCACAGGTGATTAACATTTGAGACCTGCTTTTACTGTTGTAGCTTTCTCTCCACCTCTAGCAAAACCAAATAGTCAGCTTCCATTTATTCCTTCATTTAAAATTTGTATTTCATTGTAAATGGGAAGTTTTACTATCCTAAAGACTGACAGAGATCACGGTGAATTTTTAGACGCTGGCTTTAGTATAAACATCCTAGATTCTCTACTCTATACCAATTGATTCTCCCAGATATGCCATACATTTGCCCAATCTCTCACTCTAACCCTAACCCTGCGCAGTCTTCACATATCCTTACTACTCTCTTCTACATTACTAATTTCTACCTTTTTCTAAGAAACAGAGCTCAAGTCTGATCTCTAGCCTGCTCTAACCTTTTCCTTTCCTCCTACATCACAGATTATTTTCAGGAACTGAAGGACAAGGAATTGATTACACAGCAGGTCTCTGGGACTCATATATAATGCTTCCAGAAGTTGAAGAATTCAAGCACAGTGCACAGAACAAAAACCATGAATTAAGAAGGGGAAGAATAGAAAATGCTTTAGATCACATGTGCATCACCTTGTCTCTCTTCCAGAAGGAGTGAACTACAAAATGAATGGGGACATCCTAAGCTAAACTAGAAATGTTGTATCAGATGAACCAAGATTTGGGAAGAACAGATTTACTCAGGGAGGCCAAAGTTTGAAACACTTTTAAATTTATTCTGATACATGATCAACTACAGCAGTGACTTTTAACACTACACAGACTGCAGTGCTCAGAACCCTCTGCAAAATCGTAACTTGGAAAACATTTCAGTGTTTTCCTGTTTTTCCTTCTCCCTGTTTCCTATGTTTGCCCCTGGCCTTTCCTGTCTCCCAAATTGTGGTACTCTAAGGCTATCTTATGACTATGCAAACTATGCCCAGGAGGTCACTCTCCCTAATTAGAAAGTCAATGAAAAACAACAACAAACCAACTTTGCATATGAAAACAGTCTCACCTCTGCTTTCACCACCACCACTAAAGTGCTGGAAAGGGAGTGTATCCTTCCCTAGATTGATAATATCTGAATTAACACCTGGGTAATGTACAGGAAATACAGTAATATAAACCACAAATGTCCCACAAATACATGTGAGGGTTTGTTTCCTCTATTTTGTCTTTTTGAAGTGACTGTGCCATATAAAACGTATGTGGAATTCATTGAAGCATCCATGTGAATACTACACTACACAGAAAGATGTTTTCAACAAATATTTCTTGAATATTTTGATCAAAAAACATCTCTCAATATTACTTTGTTTTTTCATTTAAAGCTGACAACTTATCTATTACTTGAATTTACAATCTAGGTTTGAGTTAAGCTTAGATTCCCAATTTTAAGAAAGTATTAGAGGCTACAAAGTCAAAAGAACATTTAGAAAGTGTCCCTAAACTTTGCTTCTGAAACACAATGGTTAAGGAATTGTTGCCACAGTAGAAATACCTATGGTTGTGTGTGTGTGTGTGTGTGTGTGTGTGTATAAATTCAAAAATTTAAAAATGGAAATTGTATATTTGGAAAATCCTTTTAAACAGATAAGAAAACTTTAATAGCATACTATAAATTGTTTTCCAAAGGTATACTATTAATCTGTGTTCTGAAGTCTAAAATTCACTATTATAATTAATTTTAAAAATCTGCATATCATATGATTTCATACAGCTCCATTCATCATTAAGTGTAAAAAACCAAGTATTTCATTCTTAAATAGCCAGTAGTCTGCAACAGAATCCAGAACTTGGGAATGGCTCATAATTCTATGAGGCAGCTTCTTCTTTTAATAGCACAGGAGTCATTTGTGAGTTCAGCATATGATTTTTCATGAAGAGCAGTTAGAAGAAGCCTAGACCTACAGCTAAGTACCTGGAGACGGCTTTCCAGCTGACCTAAGAGTCTTTAATTGCCAGCAACAATAGTCCCAAATGACAGTTGCTGAAAGGCCAAGAGATCAACAGCACCACAGTAGGCTTCGAGGGAAAAGGTCCCTGTACTCCAGGAGAGGCTGCTTCTACAGCTTCCCCTAGAAGGCTCAAATTGCTTAATTCATCCTTCATCTCCGTTTGTGTAAAGGTAAACTTTCAGTTAGATTAAAGATACTTAATCTGCATAGAGAAAATAGAAATGGCCAAGGCAAATACCTCCTTAGAAAGCTATGACTTGAATGATTTAAAGAGAAGAAAAAATGGAGTTTTTCCAGGTGGGTTGGAAAGAAGGCCAGTTTCACCATCATAGCCTCTGGCAATGGTCCTAAACTAATCCCAGAGAGGCCCCTTCCTGGGTAAATTCCAAGGGATATCAGAGTGAATAAATGAGTGCTTGGTGCATACATGAAGTTCTCCCTAAGGGGAACTCTGGTTACTTCTATAATGTGCCTAGTAATCATTTATTTATGTATTAATTCAATAAACACTTCTGACACATTTCATATATACCTGGCATTTTGATGGGGTATACAAAGATAAATAACACATGTACTTTGTTTTTAAGGAATTTGGTCCAATGGGAGAAGACACATAAATTAAAAATTACAAACTATGCTAACAGAGGTAATTTAAAAATACTATTAGAGCAGGGAAAAGAAGCTACTAACACAATTGGTGTGGACAGAGATGAATATGAGGGAGGCTTCAGAGTTGAAGTGGTGCTTAAGCAGCATCTTAAAAGAGAAGTAAGAATTTACCAGCAGGTATGAATGAATGTGAAACTATTTCAGGCTAGAAAATCAGTGTGAGTAAAGGCACAGAGTTATAACAACAGCAAAGGACATTTTAGGGAATAAAAAGCAGCTAGTTATGGCTTGGGTTTATGTAAAAAAAAAAAAAAAAAAAAAAGAGGAAAGTACTAAGAGATGAAATTAGAAAAGTAAATAGGGACCAGATTTGCTAAGCACCTTGCATGCCAAGTTAAGAAGTCTTTAAGGTTTTTTAAGCAGAAGAATAACATGGAAGAAATACGTTCTAGAAGAGATCAAAATGGAAAACTAAATGAGAAATTACCACTAAATAGTCTCAATGATTACCAGTGAATTAATAAATAATAGAGAAAAATAAAGTGACTACCTCTTCAAAGGTCCATGAAAACTTACTTTTTGTCAGACAGAATAAATGTGATATATGCAAAATATTGGCATGAAAGGTTCTATTACAAAATCCAGTTCTGGTAAGGGCAGAATAGCTCATATCAGACCAATCCTACAACAGACAATAAATATAAACTCTGAACAAAATATGAAAAAAACCCTATAGGTATTAAAGATACCTAAGAGCTACCAAAATTAAGCAGAAACTGAAGTGGATTCCATTCTAGAATGAAAAGCATTTTACTAAATTAAATTCTGTTTTCATAGTTTTTCCCATGAAGACACTTCCTGGTCTTCTTAGCATAGAGTGGCTAGAATCCAAATAGAAAGTCAGTCTAGTTGGCTTAATGTGTCAGAAGACAAAGTTTGAACTTACAGGTGGCTGCTGACACCTGAACTTGCCATGTATTTGGAAGACTCAAATGAACCCAATAAAAAATAGAGCTGTATATCTGAGAAATCTGAAAAGACATTTCAGCTGATGCCCTTTGCAAGGAAAACGGAATTTGAATTTGAATCCTATCAAGTTAGAAGAAACTCATAAACACCTGGGGCTTCCCACTGAAACTCCAGAGGGGCAACTCCTTAGGAATAAATTCTATATGTCAAGAGTAAGAATTTGCCTTACGACTAAAAACAAAATTAAAAAATACTCTCCCCCTAACAGTGTAAAAACTGAGGTTCCACAAGTTCAATGCATGCAGCAAGTAACTTAACTGCTTCTTGTCCCCCAAATTAAAATTTTTCAGAGGAAGATAATAAAATACAGAGTATTTACAGTAGTTGATCATCCACAACACATAATATATGATAAAAAAATTATAAGTTGTACAAACAACCAGGAAAATGTGACTCAGAGACCAAAACAATTTAAAAGAAATAAAAGAAAAATGCTGGCTCAAAATTACCTGAATTTGGTGAGAAACATCAACTAAGAGGTTTAAGACATTCAGAGAATGCAGGACAAATAAATACAAAGAAAACTACACCTAGAAACTAGTTGAACTACTGAAAACCAAAGACAAAGAGAAAATTCCAGAGAAAAGGGACATATTACTTATAGAGAAACAAAAATACAAATAAGGGCTGATTATTCACTAGATACAATGCAAAGAAAACCACACCTAGAAACTAGTTAAACTACTGAAAATGAAAGAAAGAAAATTTCAGAAAAAAGGGACACATTATTTACAGGGAAACAAAAATACGAACAAGGGCTGATTATTCACTAGAAACAATGAAGACTAGCAGACTATGGAACATCTTTATAATGCTAAAAAGGGAAATAAATTCAGAGTTTTATCCAGTGAACATACGCTTCAAAAATGAATATGAAATATATTCTCAAATGAATAAAAGCTAAGACAATGAGTTACCAGCAACAAACACCAAAAGAGACATTCAAGGGACGTATTCAAGAGGAAAAGAAATAACACTCCACAAAAACCAGATACACAGCAAGAAAGGAAGAATATCAAAAATGATATATGACCATTTTTTCTTCTTTGGATTTCACTAATAAACAGCTCATTGTTTAATGTTTTTGACAAGGAGCTATTTAATACAAAATACAACATTGTATCATGGGATTTATAACATATAAAGAGGTGAAATATGGTACAACAATAGTATGTTAGCCCCAAGGATGAAGGTATAAATAGAATTCGATTGTTAAAGCTTGTTTTATTTTACATGCAGTGGTAAAATTTTAACTGTAAGGATACTCGATTAAGGTTTCATAGTGAATCCTTAGAAAAACCAATTTAAAAAAATACAAAGAGGCCATGTGAGGTATCTCATGTCTGTAATTTCAGCATTTTGGGAGGCTGAGGTGGGAGGATCACTTGAGGCTAAGAGTTCAATATTAGTCTGGACAACATAGTGAGATTCTGTCTCTACAAAAGGTTAAAAATTTAGCTAGGTGTGGTGGCATGCACCTGTAGTTCTAGCTACGCAGGAGGCTGAGATGGGAGGACTGCTTGAGCCCAGGAGGTTGAGGCTGGGCCACTGCACTCCAGCCTGGGTGACAGAACAAGATGTTGACTCAAATCAAAAACAAACAAAAAATTAAAAAATACAAAGAAGTATAGTTAAAAATCCAACAGAGTAATTCAAACAAAAGACTTAAAAAGAGATTCAATCAACACAAAGGAAGGCAGGAGAGAGGAGAAATAGAAGGTGAAAAAATACTAACATGTAAGACTTAAGCCCAACAAATGCAATAATTATATTACACAGAAATTAATCAGATTAATTAAAAGTCAGTGATTTTTCTGAATGGATAAAGAGTAAGAATCAATGAAGCAGAAAACAGATACAATAAAGACAACTTAAAAAGCTAAGGTTAGGAATTTGAAGAAAAAAAAAAAACAATAAAATTGATAAACCTGAGTAAGACAGATCAACAAAGAGAGAAAACACAAATACCAGTATTTGGACTGAAAGAGGGGATTTCACTATAGATACTACCCATATTAGAAAAATAAAAAGGGAATATTATGGATAACTTCATTTCAATAAATTTAACTACTTAGATAAAATTAACATATTTGTTGAAAGACAGAAACTACCAAAATTCACTCAAGAATAAATAGAAAATCTGAATACTCTGATAGCTAATAAATCAATTGAGTTTGTAACCAAGAACTTATCCACAAACAAAACTGAAGCCTCGAATGGTTTCACTGGTAAGTTCTTTCAAACATTTAAGGAAAATAATAATAATCTTGCATAAAGGTAAGAAAGTAGAGGAAGAAGGAACACTTCTTAATTAAATTTATGAGGCAGCATACCCTGACAAAGGTTTGGGCATAAATGCAGAATTTTAAAATAAAATGTTAACAAATTGAATCCAGCCAAATGTAAAACGTAGGTAATAACATCATTACCAAGTAGAACTTATCTCAGGAATGTAAAACTGGTTTAACATTTGAAAATCAGAAAATGTAGTTCACTACATTAACAGAATAAAGGGAAAGAAAACACATGGTAATCACAATAGATTCAGAAAATGGTTTTGACAACATTCAATCCTCACTCATGTTAGAAATACTCAGGAAATTAGTATTAAAAGGAAACTTTCTCAGTCTGATAAAGGGCATTTAGGAGAAACCTACTGGTAACATAATACTTAGTAGTGAACTATAGAATTCTTTCTTCAGAAATGAAGAAGAAGGCAAAGATGTCCACTTTCACCATTGTTAATCAACAATTAAAAAATAAAAAGCTCACACCTGTAATCCCAGCACTTTAGGAGGCTGAGACAGGCAGATCATGAGGTCAGGAGTTCAAGACCAACCTGACTAACATGGTGAAATCCTGCTCTACTAAAAAATACAAAAATTAGCTAGCATGGTGGAGTGCACCTGTAATCCCAGCTACTCAGGAGGCTGAAGTAGGAGAATTGCTTGAACCAGGGAGGTGGAGGTTGCAGTGAGCCAAGATCACGCCACTGCACTGCAGCTTGGGTGACAGAGCAAGACTCTATCTCAAAATAAATAAATAAATAAAATAATTAAAATGTATATAAATTATAAAGGAATAAATAATGTTATCTGTTCATATATAATTGTTTACATAAAAAATCCTAAGTTATCTATAAAATACTGGAACTAATAAGTAAATTTAATAGTATTATAATAAACAATAAAAGATACAGAAATCAATCATATTTCCGTATACTAGCAGCAAACAATTAAAAATAATATTCAAATTTACATTTACAGTAGCATCAGATCATAAAATACTTGGGAATAAGTTTAACTGAAAAAAAATACTCAAGACATCTGCACTAAAATAATACAACATTTGTGACTTAAAGACCTAAATAAACGGAGGTATATAACATGTTCATGGATCAGAAGACTCTATATTGTTATAGTGTTATTGTTCCCAAATTTATACACAGATTCAACCAAATTCCAATAAAAATGTCCAAAAGTTTTTTTTTATATAAGTTGGCAAATTGATATTAAAATTCATATGAAAAATAAAGCAGTAGGAACAACTAAAACAAACTTGAAGAAAATTAGAGGATTCAAAGTACCTTAATGAAAACCAAGGCTGTTAAAGTGGAAAATAATAGTCTTTTCAACAAATACTGCTAGAACAAGTTGACAGATACATTGGCAAAAAATTCTGGATCTTGTATCACACATTATACCCAACAATTAGAGATGAATCATGACTTAAAACTGAAACAAAAAAACTATAACATGCCTCTAAATATACAAAAGGCAATATTTTAGTGACTTTAAAGTAAAATGACTCTTAGATGCAACGTATTAATCACTAAATATAGAAGAAAAATGTTAAATTTACCTTTATAAAAATTAAAACTCTGCTCATCAAAAGTCATTGTTAAGAAAATAAAATGTCAAAGCACATACTGGAAAAAATACTTAGAACATATATATCTGAGTTCTAAATATGCAAGAACTTGCATCCAGGATATATAAAAAACGACCAAAAAATCTAATTTTAAAATGGGCAATAGACTTAAATGAACATTTTACAAAAAAGAATATAGTTATGGCCAATAAGCAGATGAAAAGGTATTCCCTAGCATTAATCATCAGGAAAATGCAAATTGAAACCACAATGAGATGCATTTCACATCCACTGGAATGGCTTAAGTTGTAAATGTTGGCAAGGATAGAGAGCAACTGTAACTCTAATATACTGGTGGTGAAAGTATAAAGTGGCATAACAATTTTCTGGCAATTTCTTCAATTAAAATACATATTTATGTATGACTCAGCAACTAAATAAAAACTTCTGTCAAAAATAGACATATAAGAATATGATAGAGTTTTATTAATAATAGAACAAAGGGAAATGATTGGAGAATGAACAAATTGTGATATATCCATACAATGAGACACTACTCAAAATAAAACTGTTTTAACTCTTAGTTTTTTTTTAAAAAAAGGCAAAAATGACAACCAAAAAACCCCACAAAATAAAGCAGAAAACCAACCATCCAACAAATTAAATGCTCCTTTTTTGAAAGGTTCTTTTTTTTCTGTGGACCTGAGAAGTAGGTGGCATATTCAGGCCATTGTGAACTCAAGATAATCTCATTTACCAAAATGAATTATTAAGAAGGGCAAGAAAACTATAATTGATTGCTTATGAAGATAAAGAGACATAAGTATCACCATTGGGTTGCTTGACAGAACTGTTGACGATCACACTATTTCAGACTACTTCATTCTATTAATAGTTTACTTTCTCCTGTGGGATTCTGAAAGGTTACACAATACATTTGATAGTCCCCTATTTGGGTTAACAGAGAAAATGATACTGAGTGCATTAGAAACAAAAATGTAGAAGATGAAATTTTAGAAGGAGATTGAAATTAGAAAAGTAGAGTATTAATATTATACAGATTTGATTTTTCACCATATTTATCCTACCAAATTTATCTTAATACAATAGAGGACCAAATCACTGTGTTGAAGGAATGGCTGATAGCTGTCTGTCTATGCTTATGGAAACCTACTGCTACCTTCTCATTCCTGTTCTGCCAGAATGTGAACTTACTTTCATTATAGGAAGGCCGCTTGGAATTCAACTTCAATTCCTTCTTGAAAAACAAAAAGAAGACCTGGCTATTCTAACCATTTATTTGGCAGGCAAAATACATTCCATGGCTCAGCGAAAGCCTTAATCATTAAGGAAGTGAGCAAGTGATATGTTCATCTTCTGAAAAGAAGAAATGCCAGGGGTGGAGAGTGTGGTTTGCTCTCTATATCTTTTATAAAAATTACCTAGATATATTAACAAAGAGTGACCTACTGACAGGTAAAATGAATTAAGGAAGGCAAATGCAAAATACAGACACACAATTCTTCTGAGCTAGTGATTGGTGAAAATATAAGAGCCAATGGTACAGGAACAAAAGATGAATTACCTGTGCTACTTTAATTAAAGTCTTAATTCTTCATTTGCCAAATGTTGGGGAAGACCATAAGTAAATTTTAATATCTTTGTTTTCATCTCAAGGTTCTTCAGCTCTACTAAAAACAAATCCCTATTCACTTTAACTGTTAAACCTACATACACCAAGAAATTCACTAAACTAGAGAGAGAGAATGTGTATGTGTGAGAGAGATACATGAATAGAAAGGTCTAGTTATATGTAATGTACAGATAAAAAATTCCATGGGGCACTTTGGCAACAGACCTTTTTTTTTTTTTTTTTGAGACGAAATCTCACTGTCACCCAGGCTGAAGTTTAGTGGCATGATCATGGCTTACTGAAACCTCTGCCTCCCAGGTTCAAGCTATTCTCCTGCCTCAGCCTCCTGAGTAGGAGCCTGATTTCAGATGTGAGCCACCAGGCTCAGCTAATTTTTTTTGTATTTTCAGTACAGACAGGGTTTCACCATGCTGACCAGGCTGGTCTTGAACACCTGGCCTCAAATGATCTGCCTGCTTTGGCCTCCTAAAGGGCTGGGATTACAAGCGTGAGCCACTGCACCTGGCTGGAAACATTTCATTAATCAGAGTACCAAAGTATTTCTTTAAAGAGCAATTTACCTTTTTGATAAGCTAGGTCAGAGGTCAGTTTCTAGGATAGACACACCAGGTGTGCTAAGTAAGTCTGCATAAAATAATATTTACAAAGTACTTTCACTAATTACATTATCTTCATCCTCATTACAATCTTTTAAAATGCGTAGGAAGGCAGATATCTTTTCACCCACTTTATAGATGAGGAAAGCAAGACTCAGAGAGGTGATAGCACCTTCCCCTGATTAACCAGTTGCTGGTAATATGGAGCATAGCCAGATCTATAACATAGATCTTCTGACTTTCAGCCTAGTACATTTCCCTTAAACCAAAGCTACCCCAGTCACTATTCGGCAATCTGAAATAACACTGAATTTCAAAGCCCGCAATTTCTTGGCTGGAACATTACTTTCCCCCTTTAAGGATGCCACTTTCCTGCCCAGCTAAGCACATTAGAAGAGCCCATTACCAGCTTTGAAGTTCATGCCACTGTCTAATTGGTCTCTGAAATACTGCCCCACCAAAGATGCAAGGGCATGTAAAGAAAGCAGTAAGGACTAAAATTATAGCTGGGATTAAAACAATGCTAAATTAATGCATTCCTTGGTTACAGGATTAGGAGCAAGCGTTATTGTGGATAAGACTTCTATTTTTTTTCTATTAGAAACTCCATTCTCTTTAAAAGATCAACAAGAGGAACCAAAGGGAATTCCCTAAGGTCAGCTCTGAGGAAACATAAACCTCTAATTCAATAACTCTGCTACTGCTCTGAAAAAGGGCTTTATTATTGCAACATACATATGGAGCCAATTGGACATTAATGACTAATCAATCCCTCCCCTTTCTATTCTAGTTAAAGTGTCACAAACCATGTTTAGATTAGCCCATTTCCTGCTTAGGATTGCTCAAGATGTCTTTTGTTCTTTCAGGACCAGTCTGATGGAGGCAGCTTAAACAAACACACGACCGGAGTGGCGCAGGAGTTATAAAGTGCCATATGTGAATGAACAAAGGGGCTATACTAAAGCCTTTTGTGGTATTTGTTAATGTTTTTCATCTGAGCTTAAAAAGGCTTAATGACTTTGTGGTGAGCTGATGCATGTGGCTCGTGGCTTTGCAAAATGAAGGAAATTCTAACCAGTGATATACCAGTCTGTATTTTCAGGAGTCTCTTGCTTTCAGTTTTGATGCCTGTGTTTACTTTTTAAAAAATTCTCAAGTTATATTTACTTTACACAGATAGCTAAACAGAGTCCTTTATCTTATTTCAACTACAGAATCCCAGGGCAGCTGGGATAATTTATATGATTCTTTATTTTAATGACCTGAAAGTAGTGTAGAGCATCAAATATTCCACTTATTATCTATAAGCTGTATGTATACACAGGAGGAAGACTTACAAACTGTTGAGCCCAGGCAAAAAGGCATTTAAGTTTGAACCAGAGACCACTAAGGTTGAAATAAGGTAATAAGAAATTCTGGCTTCCTAAGTTTTCAGGAGAATAGGGCTCAGGTTCAAGAAGATTACCTTGGAGAATAAAAAGACTGGTAAAAAGCTGGTAGACTGAATAATTCGTGCTGTTCAGCAGCTTTTGGCTTTATCCAACGCTAGCTCCTGACATAGATTCTATATGAAATTAACAAGTGCAAAGGAAGATGAAACAAGTCAGTAGTTAGTTAACAAGGATGCTACTAAATCCATTCTCTCATTTCAATCTTTATCGATTGCCTTAGTCTTCACTGTGCTGGACTATTATAAAAACTAGTCTTCTGGCTGATATTCTTACACCCAGTTTTAAATCCTTTAACCCCCACCTAAATACCTCCTCCTAATTTCAGCCAGAATGATGTGTCACAAATGCAATTTGGACTAGGCCACTGCTATATTTAAAACACTTCAATGGCTCCCTCATGCCACAAGATGAAGTCCACACTCCTTAGTACAATATGTATGGCTCTCCGTGACCTGGCCCTCTAACTATGGCTCCAGTACCAGCTCTGGCTACTCAGCTTGGAACTTTTTTTGTGTTATAACACTGAACTACTTCCAGTTCTCTAAATGCTGTTTTGTTTCATACTAGGAATCTGAGTTTTCTCCTTTCCTGGAATTACCTGGCCATCTTGTAATCACTCATTATTGAAGACTCATCTCTGGGATTATCCCATGGAAGTCTTACCTGGTAGCCAAGTTAGAATAGTATCCTAGGCTCCCACAGGTGGCACCCTATGCATACCTCCATCTTAACATTTGCATATTTTAATCAAATTACCAGTTTTATGTGCCTACTTTCTTCTCCGGCCTATGTATCCCAAAACAGTGGTGATTACATTGTGTCTTATCCTTAGTTGCTTATCCTTATCCCCAGGATCTTGTATCCAGGATGGCATAAGGTAAATACTCAAATGCTTACTGATACAGTAGAGTGATCATCTTCAACAGTGAGAATTTTGGAGTGAGTCTCTGATGCCTACATGTTCTTCTAGAACCTGGGAATTTCTGAAATCAGATCTTGTAGAAATCTTATTTTATTTCTTATATTCTGTTAAGTGTCTTGTCTTTCTTGGAACCGCTATAAAATAAGAATAATTTTGATGTGGAAAATGTACCTATAGTTGTTGTATGAGACTCAGAGGTTATTGGTTCCAATTTGACTTCTTTAATTGACTAGCCATACTGTACAATTCTGAGATGCCAGGCTCCCTACTTCTAGGAAAATCCTGGAAGGCATAGTAAGGCATGTCTGAGATTTTTAGAAATATTAAATCAGAAAACTATTCTAATGATGTAGGGTATATATAATTCAAGTAAGCTTACAATGGGACTTTCCTTAAGTAGTAGATTCATTATAAAATAGATAAAACATGCTCATTGAATTAGAGAACTCTAACAGGACAGGGATGTTAAAGATTACCTAATCCATACTCCTCATTCCAACTTTGGGGCTTAGAGAGGCTAAATTGTCCAAGTCTCACAGTTAATAAATGGCAAAGTCACAATAGGCACTCAAATGTAACTATCCCCAAATTTTACGCTTGCCATATGAATGAATTTCCTCAGTGGTCAGCTGAATTGTTTCAATGGCATCCAGACTTAGCTTTTAAAATTCCTAACACGATTAATTTAACTGACTTCTCTTCTTCATTTCATTTGTCCTAGGGAATCTGTCTTTTATTAGAATGGAAGATGCAGATTATAGGAGCAGCAGAAACTAATTTTTTTTTTAAGGTTTGGGGTTAGGGAATGGACAGTACTGAAAGGAGATCACTCAAGGATTTTAGGCAATCAATCCAATCTGATGGGCCACCAATACTTCTTCACCCTGAGAAATGGTGAAAGTATTTGAAAAGTGCCTAATATTTCTGTGGTTTAAAGGATTAAAAAAACTTTCACAAGTTTACATTGCTGATTAAAATTTTCTGCTTTTTAATGAAAACTATAGGAAAAAGCAGATCCAACAAAAGCAACCAATTTAGTCAGCTCATCTTGGAGAAAAACAGAAGGTAGTATGGCTCAGATGCCATGTAGACAGATCAAGGTTTGAATTTTTTGATCTGGTCTTTCCTAGCTAAGTAGCCTTGGATAAATTATTTATTTTCTCTAAACTGTAGCTTCATCTTTCTATAAAAAGAGAGCTAACAATTTCTACTTTGCAGCATCTTTATGAGAAATAAATAGGCATACATGTAAATTTCCTAGCACAGTAACTGGAACCCAATACCTACTCACTAAGCAGTAGTACCTTTAGAAATAGGTAGCAGTAATAATGGCAACAGAATTAGTAGAACATTTATTCCAGTATCAAGAACATAGCAGGTGCTTAACTCATATGTGTTCCCTTTGCAGACTTTCCTCATACCTGGGTGATGTTTCCTATATTTTACATTCTGTTCTTCAGGTAGTTACTAAATAAACACATAAGTTCACTGAGGAATGCAATTTACTCCTTAATGGAGCCTCTCTTCTTCCCAAAAGCTAAAAATATATTTCAAAAGGTTCTCTACGATACAGACTAAAATACAACGACTAGGCATAAGGCTCAACCAAGAAAGACCATCTCACATCTCCCCAGTTCCCATACATGGGAATAGAAACCAGACCATACTGCTCAGACAGAGCCAGAAGAAAAAAAGAGACCATTATCTTATGAATTTACAGATAGGTAAGTTCACAAGATTGGCAATTTCATAGTCAGTAAGTCAAAAGGATTTGACTTATTGACTATGAAATTGTAATAAATGGAGGGCAAGGAAGTTTCAGGGACATTTGACAATTGTTTTTCTTCTTCCCCACAAACAGGTCTGTAACTCTTCAGCATGAAGCAGCTATTATCCCATTTTATTTTGTCCTTATGTAGGATCAACCTTCCCACAGAAGAGTCAGCTTATATTGAAGCATCATGAAGCAATTTTTCTACCACCAAAGTAAAAAATACATATACATATATTGATGTCAGTAAGCTTTGATTTGTATTCTTAATATAAATTGAAAATGGTTGAATGTATTTCTTATAAAATGCTTTTTTCCAGGTCTGAGATTTGGGATATTAAGTTCTTGTTGAGAGTTACGTGTTATAGCCTATTCCTAAACGTAGCAGTTTATAGTATACAGCAAATGACAATGCAGTCTTATGTAACCTTTCCCCTCTGGTACTATGACCTAACTTGGGCATCATCATGTCTCAGGTGTAAATGTCCATCAAACAAAAACAATTTAAAAAATCACACACTCCTAAGTGAGAGGCAAAAGTACAGGACTGATCTTTAAGGAATCAATCAGTCATAGCAAAGTGAAAATCATACTTACTTGCATCCAGGAGGAGAGGAGGAAAGGAATTATTTTTAATATGAGTTGAATGAAAACACACCTAATACCTGCTAAGCTTTTTCATGTTATAACATGGAAAGATATCCACTTGAACATCCTCTCTGAAAAAATATTAAGGAGAGCAGAGGGATAAAGAGACTAACAGATCTCCAAAAGCAACCTAATTACTGCATTTCTGTTATTCTTAATCTCTCTAGTCTAAATTAGTCTTGAATGATTAAAGGTCAATGCATGTTTATTTGGTGGGAAAGTCCAAATTCCTCAACCTGGTAATTGATATGGCACCCAGATATTTCTGTAACATATTCAATTCAACAAATATTTATTATGTGCAAGTATGTGCCAGGCTTTGTGTTAGGCTTGGTGGAAAACAAAGATGAAAAAGATGATTCTTCCCTTCTGGAGCTTTCCTGTGAATGTCTATCTGCTTAATGTCTGTGTCTGCTTGGATTATTCCCTCAGCTGAAAGCTTATTCTCTTCTCTTTGCTTATCCAAACCTACGCTTATCTCCAGCCACACTTCTATCAGCTTTTCCAGAACCACCGCTGTCCACAAAGCACAGCAGCTTCTTCCTCTAAATAGCAGTTCTTTTCTGTTTCTTTAACGATGTACTTGAAGATTTAATACCTTAAATTGCTTTGCTTTTTATTTGTGCTAAACTTGTAGTCCCAACTACACTACAAGCTCTTGAAGAATATAATGTGGTCTATATTTTTAAAACACCTTTCCCTCCATGCCCATAACAGTATTATACAAGATATAATCAGTAAATTATAACTTGATTGCACAGATAGGTAAAATTGAAGATTGGGAGGCCATGAGTAGGGTAGCTCCTGGTTAGAAAGCTCCTAGCATTCAAGATTCAGTCTACAGAGACCTGCCTCTAAAGAGGCTGAAAATAGACAGCAGATAGTGAGTGCAGGCAAACAGTGATAGATAAGCAAAAAAAAGAGAAGAGGAATCTAGAAGGAGATATTGAAAAACAGTCATGCATTACTTAATGATGTAGATATCTTCTGAGAAATGAATCATTGGGCAATTTTGGCATTGTGCAAACATCACAGAATGTACTTACCCAAACCTATATGGTACAGTCTGCTGTACACCTGACTATATGGTATAGTCCATTGCTCCTAGACTACAAACATATACAGCATGTTACTGTACTGAATACTGTAGGCAATAGCAACATAATCATAAGTATTTGTGTAATTTGTTTAAACATATTTAAACATAGACAGGGTACAGAAAAATATGGTATTATACTCTTACAGGACAACCTTCATATATGTGGGCCATCATTGACTTAAATGTCATTAGGTGGTGCATGACTGAATAAGAACACCTTGGTTAAAGAAAGATAGGAAGTCAGCAACAGAAACTGGGGGAGGACTGGGTGGGTACTGACTCTTTGGAACAAGTTAGAAACACAGTCATCAGAACTTGAAGAGAAGGAAAGGGCCAACTGGGCAAAGTTTGGTCTCAATTCCCATCCTGACCTTAAACAGATAATTTTAAGCACATTCATAAGTAGCCTGATGCTCATTAAAAACATGACCTTAAGGCTAGGCTCGATTCCACAGCCTGCAGGTTGAAAGTCAAGTGGCTCTTGCTGCCAGGAGAGAAGAATCTGGGCAAGGTCCACAATTTCAAAAGCTACAGTCAGGCCAAATATGTCAGACAGAACTCTATTAGTCAAGGTTTATTCTGATGTGATTTATATGAAACAGACATACATACTGCTGAGGAAACAAGGACTGATTTTGCAGTACCATCGGGAACATATGCTAGCTATTCTTGTCTTGGGTCTAATTTTCACAGTAGATAGTATTAATCTTTCATTGTTCAGTTGCTGTAGCAAGTTGGATAAGTACAGTCATTACTCAGTATCTGAGAGAGATTAGTTCCAGGACCCACCACAGATACACAAATCCTCAGATGACCAAGTCCCTCATATAACATGGCATAGTACTTTCATATAAACTATGCATGTCCTCCCACATACCTGAAATCATCTCTAGATTACTTATGTTACCTAATACAATGTAAATGCTATGTAAATAGTTGTTACAGTGCATTGTTCAGGAAATAATGACATGGAAAAAGTCTGTGCATGTTCAGTGCAGACACAACTAGCCATTTTTTTGTGTGTGAATATTTTTGATCTACAGTTGATTGAATCTACAGATGCAGAACTTGCAGATACAGACAGTACAGACAGCCGACTATATTTCTATGTGATTCAGTAATGACATAGTCAGGCATTTCTTCCCCAGGGTAGAGAATATTCAGTCAGAAAAGGAGATTTTTTTTTTTTTGTGGTGATTATTCACAGAGCCCATTGAGAAACCAGCTATCGGGCAAGGCTAGGTTCCGCACTAAAGAGAGGCTGGGTCTTTGATAGGGCTTTCTATCTTAAGCAACAATAAGCAGCAGGTTGAGTTCCTTTTATGGAGTATTAGGAGATGAAGTTATACAAGAATCTTGACATTTCACTATCTTGCCCCATCAGGACTATACATCACTTGGAGGGTTCAATGGAAATTGTTTTCTACCAACATTAAAAGTTATTTGGGAGCTTTTAAGACACAGCAAATATATTTCTTTAAGAGAAGTTTATTTGCTTGTTTAAGAGAGCTGCACTTTATATATAGTGCTGATATAAACTGGTGCACAGCATCCTCTAAAACTGTTTATATCCACAGTAAAATACATTTTTGTGATACTCACACAACAGAGTTAGTCCAGAGCCCAGGGCTTTGTGAACTCTGCTTATATTCCATCCTGTGTCACTGTTACTCATTTTCATCAGGTCTCGGGCCTCCCTTACTACCCATCCTGGCCTCAGTCACCAGCCTGCTGGTTCCACAGAGACTCCATTGCCTATCGATTTCTCCGAGATGCCTGGACACTGTTTTAGGTCGCTATGGAAAGCCAGACCCATATGCCCACAGCATAGCTCTGGTTAGTGTTCCCTCTGATTTACCTGAGTCTTGTATTTTTATATGTATAATTTCTCATATTTTATTCCTGGTATCTGCTCTATTAGTTGCATACCTTCTTGAGCAAAGGCATGTCATCTCTGGTATAATTCCACAATAATTGTATTTATTTTGATGATTGCATCATCCCTAACTGATACTTATTACACTCCAGGTGCCTTAAAGGTGAAGGATTTCAACTGTATAGCAGTAAAATAATAAAGTTTTTAAATTGTCAACTAGAAACCATCTAGACCAGCTTCCTCACTGACAGATAAGAAAATTTAGGGGAAGAAAATGACTTGCCAAGAATGGAACAACCAGAATTTAAGTCTTCTTGTCCTTAAGCAAACATCTGAAGGGGTGTCAAGTCACAAAATGATAAGTTTTATTGTTAGAGTCCAGAAGTTAGACTAGAACCAATAAATGAGTAGAAGTTACAAGGAAGTAGAGGTAAATTTTAGTTATAAATTGTTAACAAAGAGCTAACTGAATTAGGATGAGCCTCTCAAGAAGTGGTCAGTATTCTGTCATCAGACTCTCAGAGCATTTGAACAGATGTAAAACAACTACTTGTCAGGGATATGAGAAGTGATTTCTTGGCCTTAATTACAGATTTGATGACCTCTCTCCTTTATTTCAAATCTGAGAAGCCAAGAGTTGCAGTGTGAAGCACTGTATTCTGGTAGGCTTGAACTAATGATCTTTACATTAAAGTATAAGCAGTTATAGCATTTAAATCCCACCCCAGATTAGGCTACAGTTTGCCTCTGCTACCTTGAGTGAGTCATGTATCATAGAGTCAATCTCTTCTACCAGGAATAAGGATCTAGGGAGGGTAAGGGGAATGAAAAAACTTCAACACTTTTCAAGTGTATGGATCAAAAATGAGCAGGATTTTTAAGAGAGGGCATTCATATTAAGCGGTGTGTTTTAAAGAAAAAGAAGAACTATTGCAATCTCTCCTATTTGTCTTAAACAAAGAGCTTAAGCTAACAATAATAAAACTATCCTGAGATATAAAACAGAAGCAATTGGAGGTAAACACACACACATCACACACACACACACACACACACACACACACATCACAAACACACACACAGAGGCAAATGAAGCTTCATAGGGTAAGTTCATCTTGGCTGTGTTCCAGTTCACAAATTCAGTATAAATCTATAAAATGCTTCTAAAGAAATCTGAGAGCAACAGTCCCAAATGCGGGTATTCTTGGTATACATATCTATTTCCATTCAAATCAATGCAAAGTTTTAATACATGGAGGACAGCACATCATTCCAGTTCTGATCCAGGCAGAGTCCAACAGTCTGGCCAAAGATAATCCCTTTTAGAGCTCATCCATAAATGGTAAGCTTATCTTTCACTATGCCCCAAATCAAAATGAGGTACAGCCTCCCAGTAAGGTTGGGACAGAGTAATTGATGTGAAAATTGTTTTAAAGGAATGTTTTCTTACTCAAACCATACAGCAAAACAAAAAAAGAAAAGAAAAATATCCCTTTAGAAACAGCAGGTATAAGAGAGAAAAGAAACAGGATGGAAAGAACATATTTAAAAAGCCAAGTCTCAACTATTGTTGCTAGGGGAAAGGAGCACAGAGATAAAGAGGAGGAAGCCCATCTGTGAAAAGTAATTGAGAAATACTACTGGAGAGATCTCCTCATTAATAAAAAGAAAAGCTCAAGGAACAAGAAAACTCAATTCAGCAAGTGGCACAAGTACAACCTCTAAGCTATTACTCTCCTCTTCTAAAAAAAAAAAAAACCCTAAATGGAACCTATGAATAAATAGATAATCTTTCTGATATGAAATTCACTCAGTGTTTTATGAAGATTCTAATAATAATCACAGATTTGGAAAGGATCTTAGATGAATTCAAATCCAATGCACCTCTTTTAAAAGATAAAGAAGCCCAGAGGTACTTGTTTTTAGTCATTTAGCAAAGGAACTTCAACTCAAATCTCCCATTTAACAGGCTAGAACTCTTTCTAGTCTATAGGCAACCTTGAAATTAGGAGAGTTGGATAAGAATTGCATTCTTGCCTAAGCAGAATAAGAAAAGGGGAAATGCCATATGAAAAGCCCATAAAAAGTTCAACAGCTGTTCACCATTCTTAATTATATGGCGACAGACTCAACTAATCAAGCCCTCTCTTCCTTACATGTCCTACATAGGAGCTAACAAATTATGTATACTCAATACATGTTAAGACTTCAACTGCTTCAAAGTGTAACAAAACCTTAAACATGTTTCCTAAGTCCCCAGCACCAATGAATTTGTAGTTTTATAAATATCATGGTGAACAAGAAATGCTGTCTTGTCACATTCAAGCCAAATAACAGCTGGACTTTAAAAATAAAATTTTGAAGGCATTTGCCTTTTATATTTTTAATTTCTGTTTTCCTTGCCTATGGTTTTGTCATATGATTTTGATGAGTGGTTAATACACATGCACAGCTGCCTCTTTTGGTGACCTTTTCCTCACTGCCTCCAGGCTCAGGGCTACGAAGCATGTCTACAAGTTGCTTACTAAGTGATATTGTCATTTTCATGGCTGGCACATTTTCTTGGGAAGCCTGATGGAAGCAGGGCCTCATCTTCTGGATTGGCTTGCTTTAATCACTTCAGAAGCCTCACAGGAGGATGGGGTAGGGTGGAGGGAGGGCATAGCCTCTTAAAATTGCTGTTCCAAAGCCAGAAGAGACCTGTATGGACTGAGGGAGAGGACATCCCGGTCTCTAGGCACAGAACTTACCTATCAACTGAGCCTCCCTAAGGAGCTCTCACTCCGAGAGCACAAAGAGGTCCTGATCTTCTTAACACTTTTCTCCACGGTAATTATGTTTGTACGTATTTTCCTTTTAATCTTCTGTCTTTCCTCACTAGATCATTACGTTTAAAGAGGTCAAGGACATCTCTGCTTTGCTTCCTTTTATTCTACATCTAGTTTAGGGGCTGGCACATGGTAGTTACTCAAGAACTGTTGGCTGGTTGTTTTTTCAGACCACAGACTAAGTGAAGGAGCAAATAATTTTTTTTAGTTATTCTGATACTCCAGTTTCTTCTTAATCTTACTGTTAAGGGAAATATGAAGGAACAAAGTAGAGAAAGTACCATGTGTACCTGTTATCTACTCTGACTTTAATATGAACTGTAACTCCAGCAGACACTGCAATCAGCTCACACTTGAACAGATGCCAGGAAATATCCTGAAGTCAGCAGAAGGCTGCTACCCATCCTAGAAGTCCTCACAGAAGCACTGCACTTCAGTCAGTATTAGAACAGGTAACTTGACTCCATTCATGAACCCACAGTCCCCCAAAAGCACATGAGGTCTCAATGGCAACTCTGGGCAAGCTTCTGAAGGGAGGTTTTCACATGCTCCTTAAGCTCCTGGGCCACTACAGCCCTTCTACTATGACACTCATCAGGCACTGCTGCTATATGAGACAGAGTAACATGAGAGCTGGCATATAGCATGACTTGCTATTTTTAGGGCAGAGGAAATGGGCTATACTGAGGAAGGTCACAAGGAGTTTGTTCAGAAAAACGAAGGGACCACGTGTTTCTCTATATACAGGGGATGCAGTATGGCAGGCTGCTTGGGACAATCTCAGCTGTACTCTTAATACATGGCTCATAGAAAGTAATTTAATTATTCTCAGCCTCAGTTTTCTCATCTGTAAAATGGAAAAAGTAATACCTTCTTTATAATGTGTATATAAGGATTAAATGAGTAAATATGAGTAAAGAGCTTAACGCATCCTCCAGCAATTAAGTGCTTGGTAAAATGTTTGCTAAAAACAAAACAACCTGGAAAATTGGTTTGAATCTAGACAATCTAGGCATTGAATAAAATATCCAAAAATATTTCTATACAGTATGTTTCTCTAGAGTTAAATTTTTAACATTTTCCTTTTAAATAGTTAATAATTCTGACCATGATTTTTAACTTACCAAGCACATGATATCACTAACTAGATAATGACATTATTGAGAGATAACCGACTATATTTATACCCAATATGCAGTTAAGGAAGCAAATGAAAAAGGGTGAATGACAAATTAAGAAAAGTCTTTGACAGCACAGATAAGGTGATAGAGCTCTGTAACTATCAGTCTGTTGTCAAATAAACAGACTGAATACTCCAAAGTAATGAAAAATATTTATTTCATTACAAATGGTCAATAATTTGGGTACTCCACAGTACAATCTCCCAATAAAATTGAGATGGGCCAGACCTGAAACACTTCCACACAGGCTTTTAGGCCAGCCACAATCTCTGTGTTGTAGTCAGATGGTTAACTGTGCAAGTGACATCATTTGGATTTCCTGGCTCCCTAGGCAGAGGAATCTCACCCCTATCAGTGGAAAGCCTGCACTTTTAAGTGCCTATGAAAATAATAGGCTGTTGATACACATTCTTCAAGGAAGACAGCAAGCATATTTCTGGTTTTGAGTCCTCTTCATGCCTCCCTTCCTACCTAACTTCCTCTTCCTCATTCTATTCCTTCCTTTCTCTTCCCTTCCCCTCCCTCCCTCCCTCCTTCCCGCTCTACCCCATACACACATACACATCTTACTCAGAATTTATTTTAACACCTTGTCTCCCAAACTATCATCAAACATTAATCTTTCCTACTAGTGTGAAAAATTAGCACTCTGAAAACTTTCTGAAGGCTTCCTAATGTCTAATATTACTCATCTAAGTGCTCATTCCAGGGATTTCTGGGCTGCCTGGGATGGCCCCAGGCTCTCACTAGAAGCCATGCCCAGTTTAGATGCTGCTATGAAGTGTCTTCATGTGTTTTCAAGGGATCAGGGTCCTGGACAAAACTCTGCCAGTAAAACGGATACTAGTGAGATTCTTCCCCTTAAGCTAAAGAAAGACTTTAGCTGAGACCTGAGATGGGCTAAATATCATGTTACTCTGAAGAGAACAAATTAATCTTCCCTGACTGGTGGGACAGATTCTGCCAAAAGAACAGCTAACAGGAAAACCAGTCTCTACTCGGTGATGACACAGTAAATAACCAGACAACATTACTACTGAATTGCTGACCTAACCCATAAATTGTACCCAGACTCTGGGGAGCAATTTCTGCTGATGTGCTGCTTGTGTATTTAAAACAAACAAACGAAAAGGGAAGAGAAGTGAACAGGCACTGATATTGGTGTGGGTAGACATTCTGAGAGTAAGGCTGGTCTTTCCGCCCAGACTTCTGAAAGACTTTAGTAATACTTAGTGCATAGGCACAAACTGGGCCTTCCCCAGACAACTGTTAAGTTTATGCTAAAACTGCTGCAAACTATCATTTAATCCCCAAAATGAAACTATTGTGCCTGGGAATCACTTGATTTGGATATGCTAAATACTCTGATTTGATCATTCCACAATGTATATGTGCATAAAAATCACTTTATACCCCATACATATATACAATTATTACCTGTCAATGAAAGATAAAATAATGTTTAAAAGCCCCCCTTTGTTTATTTTCCCTTTTTAAACACAAATTCAGTGAGGTGGATGAAACACAGAATTCTGTCGTTCATTGAAATGTAGAGGATCCTTTTATTTTAAAACTTTAAAGGTACCTTGAAGTACTTGGATTGCTAAGTATTCAGTAATGTAAGATCCAGTTGCTTCTTAAAGTCTTCCACTATAATGCATAACATAACATACATACATAGTTAAAGAGTAACATTTACTCTGCTTTGCCTAAAAAAAATTTAGCTGATGACTCCTATGAAAAACTATAAAGATCCTATGTCTAGCTCAGACACACCTTTGGAAACATAATGGAGCAGCAGAAAAGAGCTAGGGAGAAGCCACTCACCCTCTGCATCTTCCGGCCGGGTGAGATCAATGACACCTGGGCCCAGTTTTCCATCTTCATTTGACTTTCCCGTTAACTGGGGCCCCAAATTCTCAAAGCGCGTTCTTTCCTAGAGGAACAAATAATTAGAGGCTTATTCCAGTTTCCAAAACAGCCACTATTTCCTTCCAGTTTCTATCTTGCTTAATGGGCAAAAGTTGAATTCACAAATATCATTTCTGACCAACTTGGACCAATTTTCATCTTTCAGGAAGATTCCACTGAAAGCCATTTCTGACATGGACACAGCGCTGACAGCATCTAGACCATAGTGCCTGTAAGGAAACAAAACCTGTGACAGGGAACCTGCCAGAGCTGCTCTGCATATCTTCTCTCTGTTGGGTTTGCTCCAGTAATCTAAAAAGAATGCAACAGAGAGGGCTGAGCCAACAATGCCAAAACCTGAAAGAGCAGTTCCTATTAAAATACATGGCTAAATTTAATGGGAGAGGAATTTTGCCATTTAGAGATCATAGTTTGCATTGGTATTTCTGCGGAAATACAAGTCAGAATTTTATGCACGAGGATTTCAAAAACAAATATTTCAAAGCAGGCCAACTAGATGATGACTGTTACTACTATTTTGTCTCAGAATTTCAACTGTGATTTTTCTGGGAAGAGAAAAGGAGGACATCACTCCTAGCCAGCCATGGAGCCAGGTAAATTAAATACCCCTGCTGCTTTAGGAGGGAAACCCAGAGATGTTTTACTTGTTCACCAGTTCTTCTAGGAGTAGGAGTCAGAGGCATCACAGTGAACACTCCCTCTGCAGCTTTCTGGATCAGTAGCAGAGGGGCTCATTGACCATCATTAATACGGTGTTCTTGTCTGCAGAAACACAGCACATGGCCCCCTCTTGTCTCCTCACTACTCTCCTGACTCAAACTTGGCTTTGTGTTGTGCTTATGAATGAATGAAACCTTGTTGTTCATTACTATGAAACAATATTAAATGTCATGTCAGCTTGAATTTACAGACATGAAATAGCAGCTTCTAGCTCCGGGAATGGTTTCTGCATGTTATACTTAATGCATTATGCAGCAGTAGAGTGCTGATTGCTGTTCAGTCTATTGTTCAATGACCTAGTTCTGTACTGAGCATGTTCGGCATTAGATGGAAACACTCTGAGTGTTCTCTTCTGTAAGATGTTTAGAAACTTGGAAATATTCTTAAAGAGCAAACATACAATTACTTGATAGAGGCTGTGCTTCATTTGTACAGCCTCACTACATTTGCGCTTTCTAATATGATTATTTTTGAATATCATTATATTTCTATAATTAATTCCCATCAGTCAAATTGTGCAGGAAGTCTTCCAGTTCCCCTTCATCATGGAATATGTTGAAATCTGTGTTGAAAGAAAACACAGCATAAACCTTGCTTTAATCTACACCATTTCTATGAAAGATTTGCAACAAAAATTATAACCACGAATTTCCCTAGCTGGGTAAGACTCACTAGTTTAAATAGCAGTATGTGGGAAAACCTGTGAAATATGACACTTATAAAAAACAGAATGAAAATAAAAACCAAATTAAGTACAGTTCCCTAATATCTTCTAATGTGAAAACACGGTGCACAAGAACAAATTAACCCAGAAGCAGGACACAACAAAAAGCAACTATAAGCCTTGTGGGAGCTTCACACACAGTCAGGGAAAGGACAGCTGCTTTTAATCAGCCAATTTCTATTTTTAAGTAGCACTTTGGTTGTCATGATGTAAAGAAAAAGAATTAAAGTGAAGATGAGTAGTATCAGGAAAAGCAAAATATTCAACCTTTGTTTTATCACATTGTTTCGCATTTCAAATATTTGCATGTGAATGCTTTCCCTATGTTAAATGCAAAAGGAGTTTTGATGTGACACCTGCAATCTTCTTGGAAGAACAACCTTTAACTGTATTTTCATAGGGGGAAAAACAACTTTCTCTGAAAATCAACAGACCGTGCTACCTATCAATATGCATATTTCAAGTATCTTTCTAGTCATTCATTCTCTTTGATTTTACTGGAAAATATTCTCAGTAAAAAAAAATAACAAAGTTCCTGAAAGAATATCAATATTTTGACAAGGAAGGAGAAGAGGGAAAATTACATGCCATGGTTTGTAAAATCCTAAGACAACAAAGCTTACATGATGATAATATCTTTTCTTTTATAAAAAATGAAGAGCACTCACAATTCAGTAGTATCAGCTTGTTTTTAATCATAACAAAAAACATTCAGAACATTCAACAACACATTCACAGTGTCTTTGAAGTCATACATTTTTCTGACTTCATTGAAAAAAAATCTTCTACAGAGATACTTTCCCTTTAAAATATCAATATTTTGACAGAGTAGAAGTCAAGGAAGAATATCCCATGAAACACTTCTTAAATAGGAAGAAAATAAATCAATGATAGAAATTGTTTTGGGCAGTGGGTTGCATTTTAAATTTGGTAATATTAAGCGCTTGTGTTTGAGATTAAAGAAGGACCCTGCAAAGCCATGCCCTTTCATATAAATTTCCACGTAGTCTCCCAGAAGATTTCCTTCTTTTCTTCAAAGAATAGCTCAGAATATTTATTTGCCAGACACATAACCATAAGATAAGAGGGCCTGATGTCTACAAGTTACATCTGGGCAGCTGAGCTAAGCAAAGATTTTACCAGTGAGGTCGAACATAAGCCTAGTAAATACAGGATGTGGACACGGGCACAGAGAGAAGTATAAAGATAACTTTAGTTCCAAGCTTAAACTTCTGCCATTAAGTACCTGTGAGCATGCCCCTATATAGAACAAATGTAGACTGTGGGTGGCAAGTTCTTAAGTCCAAATTTCCACACACTTGAACTAGCTCTCACCATGTACACAGCTCCCAAGTAAGATACGTTGGAGATATAAGCAAAATACTTCAATGCTAATTTAATACCACCCCTCCAGGAAAGCTGCCCCATGTTGACAGTGGATTTTACATGCAGCGATGTGATCAGACACTTACTTATGCATTGTCAGTCACAAACATACAGGCAACATAAAAGTTACTGAAAAAAATTAAAGTCAGCTCTGCTGTGTTGTAGGACTGTTGGCTCTCTAAGTGCTTTGAAATTATGATATATGAGGTAGATGTTGCATATTAAATAAATATATTTAAATGATAAAGCCCCCTTTAGTGAGAGCTGATGAATGTTAAATGTTACAAGCCACAAGACGGTAGCATCCATCATCTTCTTATACTATCAGAGTCAATGACGGGGCAGCCTCACTGATGACAGATAGACTGCTGGATTATTATCCCTTATTTCCAGAGTCACTGAACAAACCATTCAACTCTTTGGGCATTATTTTTAACTTTGCATTAAATTAGCAACTTTTTCCTCCCTACCATGGCAAGATTGATCAATTTTGTTTTTGCATGGGTGGAGAGAGAGAATGAATTGAGGTATCTAAAAGAACAGAGGTTTGTTTTCATCTAGGAAAAAAATCAACTTCCTCTTACTGGCAACAAATATAAAATTGTGATCTGGGGAAAGAACAGCAATGAAACAGTAAGCACACAATAATGGCTTTTCTTTGCACTTAGATAAAAGCTGAATTTTTGATGTGCACAGTATATTTTAATAAAATTTTATATACTATGTTTTATACACTTATTGGCTATTCCATAATAATGTGTGTGCTAACAGTAAAATTGCTCTTAAATTTATGTGTGTTATTTATATGTTCCCACGTAACAATGCTTTTTGTTGTAAAAAATATTCTGTTTATTAATGTAACTTTACAACCACTGCATCCAAGATCCGTGGTAAATTAATGACATTTTTATTATTTTATAGTGTCATTAAATTTTTACTGATCACTCCATCAAACAGAGGCAGTAAAGGCCATAATGTAAACTGGGACACTTAGATCAGGCAGCAGGAAGACATTCCATATAGTCTGAAGAAAACTGCTAGCAATAAATGATATTTATACCATCTTTAAGCATGTGAGAATACTTGGATAAGTTTGGCAAAACTGTTTCAGTAGTAGAGTGGATTGTGTACTTAAATAACAGTTTGCTTGCCAGTGAGACAAGCCTTTTTCAAACCATATGCGAAGTGACTGATTGCAGCCATCTCCTGAAAAACAGCACATGAAATGTAATGATGCACTGGGTCCCTCCCTTCTGCATTACCAAGACTGACCAGGGGGTATCATGCCTCAAATTATTCAAACATGGTCCTCTTTGCCACAAACTGAAGTGGAAAATGGCACATACTGAGAGAGGCTTTTTGTTTGCTGCTTTACAAACAAAATATATTTCATTTAAGTACACATGTCTGGACAATGATGTGATACATTTCATTCCAATGGTCTGAATGGGAGGTACTTTACCAACCTTTATTCAAAAGCTCATTTCTAAGGGGTGTCTGAATATGGGGGATCATTCACGGCAGCCATGGAAAATACAACTACGGAGCCATTACCTATAGCATAGTTAAAACAGGTAAAAAATGATTATCTCGTGTTATTTTTATGTGTAAAATGCATTATAATTAGGACACTCTCTATACTGACTCTCTTAAATAAACCTAAATGCGTGTTATGAACGAACTGCTAAACATTCTATTTATGTATATAGAAGACAGTAAATAAATTCTATGCTCATATAATTATGAATTTAGAAACACCTAATTTCTACAAGGGGATTCTGATACGATTCTTTCTTAAGTAAAAAAGGATATTGTTGTTGCATCCTAAAATACATATTTAAATATTAAAGACTTAGAAATCTTTCAAATGTGTAATAAGAAATTTTGCAGGGAAGGTTAATACTACAGCCCCACTAGTCATGTTTTGTGGGTATTCCTAAAGCAGAGTTTTCTAAGAAAAATAACAAACATATGTATTATGAATAGAAGTTCTCTAAGGCCATGACAATATTCTGAGATAATGTCTTATCCTCAGAGTTTCAGCTATGTCTGGGTTATTGAGTGTAAGCTAAATAAGTCTTGTTGTTTTCATCCTAGCTCTTAGCTTCAATTTTTATGAACGTTTGATTTCCATTTGCGTATGTTGATGTATTTCCAACCCAGGAAAACTCTTTCCTAAACTGAAAGTAAAGATTCCCCTGCAAAAGCAGATTTCCCTTTACCCAGCTTCCCTTCCTTTCCTATGTTCACATTGGTGCCAAGGGGTCAGTCAGTGTGATTTGTCTCACTGCTTTTCTTGCCCTTCTCTGTCCAGGCAATCATCCAGGCTTGCTGATTTTTCTTACACAGAGCTTCTTGCCTTCTTCCCTCTCTCAACGCCCTCCTGCCATCACTAACTACCTCAGCACATGTCTTCATGCCCACACACCTAGCTCACTGCTGCAGCTTCCTTTCTGATCTGCCTGATCCTTGGCACTGTCCTCTCCAGTCCTTCTACTCACACTCTTCACAGAGTTCTACTTCCTGTCTCTTATTCAAAACTTTCCATGGTTTCCCATTTCTACTGCATTTCCTCCAAGCTCCTCTACATGGTTTTCAAGGTCTTTCATACACTGCTGCCTAAATACCTTTAAAAACTCAATTTCCTACAGTTCTCCTGTCACATATCCTCTGCTTGGGGTGGACAGTGACTTGCCTTCCAATAATAATACCATGATCATCCTTCCTTCTCTCTTCTTCACCAAATCCTATTAATATGGAAAAACTCAAGTTTTCCATGAACTCTGTAAACTCTCCGATCTACCTACTCTCTGACATACAAAGATTCTTAGTTTTCCTTACATAATTAGCCTCTAGTTATGTACTATGTTAAAGAATTGGGCTTTTGGTTCACGTGTACCGCCAAGTCTCCCTTGACAACATTAAAAGATTTTTCAAGCCAGAGATTGTATCTTAGACCTTTTCTATATATCTTACAAAGCATTTAGTATTAGTGTCCATATATACTTGCAGGTTTATATAACTGATCCAGGCCACATAACTGATCCAGCCACATAAATCAAAAGCATGCTGCACAAGTGAGTATCTAAAAGGGCAATGATAATAAAAACAAGGAAATTCAGAAAAATGCCTTAAGTATTTTATAAAAGAGGGAAATAAGCAATTTTAGAAGCCTTTAAAGCAATGGTTAAGTTAAAATGAGGCTGTTAGGGTGGTTCCTAATCCAATTTGACTGGTGTGCTTACACAAAGCGTACATCTAGACACAAAAAAGGACCCCAGGGATGTGTGCACACAAAGAAAAGAAAGTGTGAGAACACATCAAGACAGCATCTATCTACAAGGCAAAGAGGAAGGCCTGAGAAGAAACCAACCTGCTAACACCTTGATCGTGGACTTCTAGCCTCCAGTACTGTGAGAAAATTAAATTCTGTTGTCTAAGCCACAGTCTCTGGTAGTTTTACTATGGCCACTTCAGCAAAGTAATACAATGCCAGCTTCTACCTCTTATGCTTTAAAAGGTGCTTGTTGCTTTCCAAAATTATAAATAATAAAGCAGCATATTTTAGAGATAAGGTCATATTAACCTCAGAAACAATTATCTAGAAACTTCTGCCTTTAGGATCTAGTAGCAGTTCTATCTGTTGACAGCCTTGTCCATCCATCTATATATTTATTTGTGATTCTTCAAAAGAAAAAGTTATCCTTTAAAAGGAAGGAGGCACTTGACAAAAGTTTTCAAAAACAAGAAGATTTATACTCGAGGCAAGAAAAAGAATCAATAAAGACTGCTATAAGCTGCTGAGATAAACTCTAGGAATGCTGATATATGCCACTGGACCATAAGCATTTCGAGGGAGGGAAAGTGTCTCATGACCTGCTCTGTGCCCAGCTAGAACTGTGCACTGCAAGCAGAGAAGTATGTGGCACATGCCTGCTGAAATGAACTAATGTCTGCAGAGCTTCTTGTGGAGATGTTTTATGGACCTTTCAAAAACATTCTCAAATGATGTATGACAAGTTTCCCTCAGGATTTGAAGAGTACACCAAACTAAGCGAGTTCTGTCTCCACACCCCTGACAAGGACAGCATCCTAGACATCTCCTGTAACGCACATTTAGACTCTTGTCACTGACCATCAGATGATAAATGATACAGTAGCATTAACTCTGAAGATATGAGATCCTTTTTGGCTTGAGAGCCACTGAATTAAATTAATTTCATCAGGATTATAGTGCTTACTGAACCCCTTTAACCAAATGCTTTCTGTCCTATTCATATGGTTTTAATATGGTTTTAACCAATTGCAAGGTTATTTATAAGTTTGCAACTCCCAAGTAGAGTTATAAAGCGTCAGATTTAAGCAAATCCAGTTGTGAGCAGCCTAACTTCTACTTATATGTCCTTTCAACTTTTTATTCATGTACAGAGGCATGATGCAGATTTGTTCCTGAATATTCTCTGATTAACCATTTGTTTCAGTAAAAAGTTCACAAAAAATCCCACTGTAAAATTATACAAACTCCTATTAAAACTGAACACATGATTTAAAAAGTGGAGAATTCTATCTCTACCTAAACCACCAAAAAGACACTGTTATTCTAACATGTACCATATGAACAAAGAGCGTCACGATAAAATTAATGACCAGCTAAGCAAATGTCTTTGTCCAAAAAGGTATCTTGGGAATTCTATTAGTTCAAAATCTAAGTACTTGAGATGAGGTACCTATTTAATTTATAATATGTACCTTTTAGTATTATTTGTGGAAACACAGGTGCAGTTTATTCAAGTTGAAAACATCAAAGCTCTATGAACCAAGAATAAATATTTTCTTCAAAAATATAGCTTCTATTTCAATTTTAGCTGGCAAACTGATAAATTTGAAGATTTTTTCCCTCAGAAACATAAACACAAAAAGTGAAAAAATGTAAGGTATTGCTACCATGTATTCGTTTTAATTTATGAGATATACAAGCATATTGTATCTCCTAAAAGCTTTTCCTATCATTTAAAGAAATATGTATGCTGCAAAAATAACATATATCTTAAAAAGAAGAATAGGCAGTATGAGAAAGCTTTAGTGCCGGAAGGAAATGGAAAGACCTCTTCATTCAAACAGCACTGGGACCAAGGAGGTCTGGACACTTACCACAGTCCTGAAGCCAGCTGGTGACAGATCCAGAACATGCCTCTCACCTCCAGACTCTCAGTCTCCTGCTCCTTCCACTGAGCTACTCAGTACTCTACAAACTATGCTAGTCCCTGTGTAATTCATCAGCAAAATGAGGGAGTTAACTTCTCTCCATGTTTTCTTCCAGCTCTGAAATCTGATATTTCTATGATATTTGACTTTCTTACTCTCTAAGATCTACACTGCAACACACATTGATAAAATCACTTTGCCATGTCCCAAAAAATTCTGAGGAATTATTCATCTCAAGATAAGCACTCAAAAACAATGCAGTTTTTTCCCAATAAGCATACCAAAGCATGGTCACATTTAGCCAAAAAGCATCTGTTGGCTACTTCTTAAATTCCGTGGCCACCATAGGCAAAAGCAATAGAAGGGAAGGGACACAAAGGAAGGGGGCAGGGAAAATCAGGGGAACACATTTTCATCTGAATGTGGCTTAAAGATTCCTCTGTGTCCCTAGTTTGAGATTCATTATGGTGGCACTAGCCCATAATACATCCCTTTTTGTCTGCAAGTAAAGTAGCATAAATGCAAAGACTGCTGCTAAGAAGAGGGCCTCTCTTCAGAAAAAAACTGATTAACTCCTTAATGCCAAGATTTTGTATATTCTACTGCTATCGTTCTTCTAGGAAAAAAGAGGCACTAAATAAGGTCAAGTGATGTCGCAAATGAGTATTCAAATAAAAAGTAAACATAATCCAGGACTATGTCTGATTGTGGAAGAAGCTTTTCTTAAGATTAAGTAAAATTAAAATTTAAAAACTGTTTTCATTTCATACAAGTTAAAAAAAATCATTCTAAAACTGCAAATTTTTAAATGAGTTTAAAAGAAGAAGAAAATATTTAGAAACCGTTTTCAAAACAGTACTCCAATATGGCACCATTACAAAGGACAAAAGATAGTGTCCAACTGTGGAGATATGTGTTAATTGTATGGTTTTCCAAAGATGTGGGAGAACTGATATCAATTACAGTATAATTACCATTACTTCCAACAGAGTTAACATGTAGTTACCACAAAATAACATACAATTAACTGGTGTCACATTGCACACCAGACTAAATAAGATACAAATTAAGAATTCCCAAATGTAGTCTTAATACTCTTCTATCTCTTAAAAAATACAATAAAAATAAAACCAGAGTTCTCTGATAATGTCACAGCATTTGAAGGAATTAGTGTAATTATTCGAAGAGGGAAAACCAGGATATAAAAGTTAGAAAGCATTTTAGTTATAAGATGAAAAACTGCATAGGGAGGGAGAAGAATATATTAACAAAAAATTTAAATTTAATAAGTTAAAGGTATAGTAAATAAAATAAAATTTCCCTCACACTTCTTTCAGTTCCTGAAATTAGGCAGCTATATTTTAAAACCAAATTCAATAATGTTCTTAGCTTTTACTGATACCTAATTTTTTTGCTTTATTTATCAAACATGGAACAAGAGCCTACTTTAGTAGTGCTACAGAGAGACACATAAATGAGTCAGGCTCAGTTCAAGACAGGAATTTAAACCAAATTTTTAGTTCTTTGCTATGTGAAGCAGTAAGTTATGTCTCAATATAAGCAATTTCCTTATCAGGAGGTGAACTTAAGGGACAAAGAATGCTACAGTTAAGCTTGAAGAAGTAAAATTCCTTGTTGGAATGTCTCAAGTTAGCAGCAATAATACAGGATGCCTCCACATGCTGCATGTGAGAGAGGGGAGCGTGTGAGAACACGTACATGCCCACCGCGCCTCTAGGTTTAATTAGAAGAGAACTGAAAATGGCAGAGTGCAATGCTATGAAGTTGATGAGAGGACAAAGGGAAAGGAGCTGTATTTCAAATACAGCTACAGTGTATCTGCTATATCCATTTCAAACATCTGGGCTTCCAATTATTTATTGAATTCATGTGTAAGACTTATTTAGGAATACTGCAAACAGTTATAGAACAGGAACATGCAACTACTTTGTAAAATACTTGCACGACTGAACTCTTGATAAAATCTTGAACAATACGAGTGAAAACTGCTATGACATTATCTTTGAGTCAATGTGTGAAAACAATTTAGAGGTTAGCATGCTAAGAATAAATTTCACACACAGCCTGCTAATTAATGTAGCAGACAATATTTTATTAGGAACTTACATTTTGCATATTTTTGAAGATTTAGTTTATTGCCTACATGTGACTTTTTTTTTCCTCTGTGGTATCCAAAGGCTTACTTGAGATTAAATGAGCCTAGACACATTTGTAAAAGGCTGCACAACTTGTTTGAAGATTACATAAGCATATGCATAGATCCACAAAGCTTTCAGGGCAAGTCTCTTCCCTATGTAGTCAATATTTTCCCTTTTTCTATGAATATAGAGCTTGGGAATAGATGTATTATTTTTTCACCCAGTTTTATTCCATTGCATTCATGAAGCTTTTGTTAGGCTCCAAGGGAAACCAAACTGGCTAGGAGGGATGACAACAGAACAAGGATGGGTACATTATTATGCCATGTTATTTCCTCTTGTTCCCACATCACTGTTATATTCCTCTGATCATTGCAGTCTCAAAAAATGTGCTGATCACTGTGTGTGTTAGACAACACTGCAAGATCGAGAAGCTAATATCCCAGATAGAGTACATTATGCATGTGATGTAAATGAGGTATGTGCTCTCTACATGTTGACCGTTTGTCATCAGAGAGCCAGCAAACAGAAAAGATGGGTGCAAGTGTTTTTATTCTCTTCCACTGTTTTCACAATGGTGAAAATAAAGAAGTAAACAGAATAAAAATCACCTGTCCTTCACAACTGATCTTAAACGGCACAAACTTGAAATATTTACAGTGTAATATATATATTGGGTAGAGCTTTTTGTTTGTTGTCTTTATATTAGGAAAATCAAGGCTTGTCATCTTCACATTCAGAAGTTAGAAACTGAAATGCAGCACATTATAGGTCATACCAGTAAGGGTAGAGACAGCACTGACTTTATTTCTCAAAAACTAAATAGTCAGATATTTTAAACTGTGAACTCTGAATTCCTGGTCTAAAAGCAAGGGTTTCAGTGTAAACAATCCTTCCTGCTGAATTAGAAATGAATGCTTAGATCACAGGTTAAAATCTCGAAGTGAAATAAAAACACCTCCAAGGGCTCTAGGACATGGGCGCAATAAACAAGCACATGTTTATTCCTACAGCTTGAACAGCAGCACTCCTTGTTCCTCTCCATCCCTGCCTAGATAAGGAGAAACTTGGCAAATTAGCTTCAGCAGGATGTGAGACACAGAGGCAATTCCTCAATCCTAAAGATTATCTAACGAGAACTAACTAAAATGGATTTGCATAGTCTTAAGGAAAAAGAGTTATTTGTAGAACAAATAACTTTCCATGTGAATGTTATAATTAGCAGTTTTAAATCTGTAGAATTTTTAATGGCACTTTTGGGCCAATTAATGGCTTAAGAGAAGAAGACCATGAGTATAACAATTATACAAGCTACAAAAGTTTTTAAAATATAGCTCTTATTTAACTCTACTGCATATATTTGTCACAAAGAAGGGTATAACCAAAGAAAGGACTAAATCTGCTTTTCACTGATTAAATAAATCTCATATTTGAATTTGCATTATGATCAAAATTTTAGTTTTTCCATATATAAATCTCATATTTGAATTTACATTATGATCAATATTTTAGTTTTCCATAACTGAGGTGATGACCAAAGAAGTAGCAAAAAAAATTGCTTATAGAGAAAACCAAACTTCTCGACTGCTTCAGGACCAAAATATTAAAACTTCATTTATATAAGGCTTCAAGTTGCATATTGTGTTCTTTTATTGGCAACGTGACATGAAGTGCTGGATTATTAGATTGCTTAAACCAAATAAAGTCTTAATGTAAATATGAGCTATTTAGGAACTCTAAGGTTTGACATATTCATCTTCCCTTGAAGACCAGTTAATATACTTGCAGCACTCACATTTGTATTTTCAATTATTTAAAAATTCATTGACAATTATAATTTTTCAATTAAAAATAATATAAATTCTAAAAATCCATTGTCTATAATTCTAAACAGTCACATAGTTTGCCTTCTGCGTAAGCTGATTTGACTACAAACTTTACTCCTCTTTAGTATGGTTTCTTCTTGAAGGTAAATCAATACTTAATATTGCCTCAAATATCAACCACAGAAAATTTTTATCTCATTAAGTTACCTTTTAAAATTATATAAACTTGAGGAAATGATTCCAGAAAACCAGTTTGTTCAAAACCACATGAAATTCACTAACTCAACAGTGTTTGGATCTCATTGTATTGTGCTGATCAGTAAATTCATCTACATTTAGCTAATTCTAAGTCCTCAGCTAATTTTTTGAGCCAGAGATGTTTGGTACAACAGACCTGATATGCTTGAAATAGACTTCATTTCCTTTCTACATCCTCTCCTTCCCACCACCACCCACAAAGATGAAAAACAAAAATTGTTTTATTTATGGAAAAAAGTGATGACATGCTACTTATTTACACTATCAGCCTAAGGCAGCTTTGAGTCCACCTTATTCCAACGAAACAGGAGGCAGGAGGCACACAGTATAAAGCTTCCTTTCTGGGCAGAAATCAGACTCAGTTCCCTTCCTCCTCACACAATAAATATGGTCAATGCTCTGACTTGGTGGCCATTAGCATCTTATAAACTGTAAAGTCTTTCCCCATATATTATCTCATTTGGAAGGCACAATCATCCTAATTTTACAGAACATACTGAGGCTCAGTAAGATTTAGAGACTTCCTCGAGATGACACAGATAGTCAGATGTACGCCTAGAAGATAGGTCTCCAGCTTTAAAATAGAGGTCAAATTCCTCTACTGATTCACATACCTTAATTTGTGAAACTTTACTGAATTTTAGGTACATGAAATCAGGAAGATCAGCATCCATGCTGGCTTCCAAAACTTTGCAAGTTGGTATTTATTTTATAAATTTAACTTTCTGAAGCTATTCAAACCCAAGACTTCACTGCATAGCCATTTAAGTAAATGAAATCAGCATTAAGTTGTGAATAAATGTGTACTGGTTGTCTCTCAGCACCCCTAGGCTGTGCTACTGTTTCATGTATGGTTAATTCTTATGTGGCTTTACAGGACTTATCATTGGAGATGCACACACAGAAGCTCCTGTTAACTGTGTTTCTACCAAGGACGCAGGAGTAGTAGGTAGATATGCAGGTATTACACACTAGAGCCCTGCCACAGAAGAATGCAGAGACGGCAGCTGCCTCCTGTAACTATGAGAACTTGCAGAAAAATCATCAGTGGTCAGAGACTGCACCCTAACTGCAGTAGGCTGTAAGATTGCAGTGAGAAGTGAAGGAAGGAGAGAGGGAGGGTGGAAAAAAAAGAGGAAGAAGAGGAACAGGGAAGGACAATTGGGGAGCAGGAATGGAGAGAGATGGTAGGAAGGAGGTTAGGGAGGGAGAAAGGAAAGGAGAGAATTCTATTCTGGCACATACCAGAAGGCAGAGACAAGTGTAGACTGAGGGCGATGCATCCACAACCTCCAGAATAGAAGACAGATAAGGACGTGGTAGTGAGATGAGCAACTTGAGACAGTCAAAGAAACTTCAGTATTCTAGGGCCTTGTAAGAGGGAACCCTCCTATAATATGAATTTTCTCTGTCTGAGGAAGGCCAGACACACTCAAAAGGGCAGACGGACGAAAATAAATTTTCAACTCCATAAAAGCAACTACTTTTTCCAAAGTCTGGGCTCTAGTCACAAGCACACAATGAGCATTTTAGGCTCAGTGTTAGGGGAAAGGCAAAGCGTAAGACATGGGCTCCTCCTTCAAGTAATCAATAATGGTAATGGTGTGGTGCAGTAAAAAGGATAGAATTTATATAGAGAAGAGCTGGTATTTGAAGCTAGAGTTACCTGCATGAATTTTCAGTGTTTTGTTTGATTTGTTAGTCTATAATGGGGCTAATAAAAGAATTCAATAATCTTTACCTCAAAGGATTTTTGTGAACATCAAATGTGATTTTTGTATAAAAAAAGTATTAATCAGTCATCAATGTCTATAAATTATGTTGATTATTTTAAATTTTCATGTAGATTTACAATCCTATATCATCCTGATGTTTCTCCCACAGAGAAGAGTGGGAGCAACTTATTAGTTGCTTCTATAATTGTAGTAACAGGTTGACTTTCTCCAAGTTTATCTATGTGGAGAAATACACTGCATTTATCTCAGCCATTACTATCATCATTATTCTTTATTCTCTCTCATTCTTTCTCACACATATACAATCATACATACAGCCTCTGGGTTAACTTTCTTAGCCAGGCATTCAAGGCTTCCATCATCTGAACCCTGTCCCTCTCCAACTCAGAGTCCACGCCTCTCCTGATTGAACTGTTCTCCAGGTGTTACTCCCCATATGCACAGACACATGCCGCAACCATACTCATGCCAGGACCATGCCTAGACACTCCTCACTACCTACTCTAGCCTTCCTATCCTGTCTTTGAGGGCATTTCAAGTCTCTCCTCTTCTACAGAATCTTTTTTTTTTCCACCCAGGGATTGACAGGATGGCCTCCTTTTATCTTTATTAGCTTAATTAGCCTTACAACCCATTTCACTCATTTGGCACATAGACCCTCTATTGTCTGGTTCCCTTTTACGGATCTATCTTGTCTCCCAAATCAGACTTCACTCTCCTGTAGGTCAGAAAGAGACCAGTCAGTATTTATCTGAATCCCAAGCACCTAATGCAAGCCCCATACATCAAATGGTGAGCACTTCCTACCTAATGCCCTGTGATGTCATGTGGTTGCAAACAATAAGGGAACCAGAAGAATATTTATTTGCATCTACCTTACTTCACATATATTACCTTATTTAATCTTTTCCATGACCTTATACAATATATTAATCATTTCTACCTTCCAAGTGAGTAAACAAAATCTTAGAAAAGTAAGTAACAGGCCTCATGTGGCATATCTAGTAATATATGTGTTGTTGATCATTAATTAGGCTGAGAAGCTGAGATCTGGATTTAGACATAACTGATTTCAAAGGCTCCTCTTCCTTATTTCATTCCTGATGTTTGCCTAGACCTAGAGAAATCATTTCATGGCAATCAAATTGGTGGTCTAGAATAAGAAAGGCTAAACATACTACCAACCTCCCTTGAAGGAGTGTTACCAAGATCAGAGAACTCGGCTGGGCCCAGTGGCTCATGCCTGTAATCCCAGCACTTTGGGAGGCCAAGGCAGGTGGATCCCCTGAGGTCAGGAGTTCGAGACCAGCCTGGCTAACATGGTGAAACCCATCTCTACTAAAGATACAAAAAAATTAGACAGGTGTGGTAGCAGGCATCTATAATCCTAGCTATTGGGGAGGCTAAGGCAGGAGAATCACTTAAACTCAGGCAGCGGAGGTTTCAGTGAGCCAAGATTGCACAATTGCACTCCAGCCTGGGCAAGAAGAGCAAAACTCTGTCTAAAAAGAAAAAAAAAATCAAAGAACTCATGTTCTTAGAATAAGAAGGACTTGAGAAACTAATGTTATTTTTTTAAATGTAAGAGCTCACTAAAATGTTTATTTGAACTAGAGATGAGGCTTGCCTTCTTGTCCCCATTTTGCAGATAAGAAAATGGATATTAATTTAAACATTGATATCTTAATCTCAACATAGGCAAGAGGACACCAAATTTATGGCTTCGCCTCTTAAAAAATTATGTTGACTCTCAATATGGGAAGATAACAATTTAAATGATCTTCTTTGTTGAGAACTACAGGGGACTACAGCAGCCTAGAAGATATGAGAACTAAGGCCATTGCGCAATGCATTTTACAAGACACCCTTTGTGTTATTTCAGAACCAATGCTGTTGACATTATTTATAAAAAGATATAAAGGGCAAATCAGGGTTGCACTAAAAATAAAAGCAAGCATTTCCATCCATAGTGGGAAGACAGCACTTTGGGAAATTCTAATCTTAGTTGCAAATGTCAAAGATTGCAAACTGGATCTTAGCTAAAAGTAAACTTCTGCCAGACTGTTCCCAATGGCACATTTTTGACAACCAGATTTAAGACAATGCTGAGAGGAAAGCAGTGATGTAAAGCATATACAAAGTATATCCATGTGCAAAGTTTTCACATATACTCTCTATTCACAGCCCTAGGTCAACCAGCTGAAAATGAAAATAATCAAGTATAGTAATACCCAACACCATAAAGAGAGGAGAGTAGAATACATACACAAAGACTTTCACAGACAACACACATACACTGTCAGACAGACCATCTCACATACACATCCAACAGACACAGACAGAAAGATTCAGAGACAGACATAGACACGGACCCAGATATCCTACAGACATACAAATGCAGACAGGTGCACAATGAGATAGACATATAGACACAAAGAGATACTGACAAATACACAAGACACATTACAGTTGTATAGAGTCAGACAGCCAGACACACAGCAGGTATGCACTGCTATAGATATAACAGACCTATGGACAGACAGGCACACATAAATGCACAAACACACGTGGAACAGATTCACGCAGATGGACTCACATATAGATTTACACCCACAATGCGAAAGGCACATATGAACACTCACAGAGTTACACACACATAGTGCAGTCACATGTACACACCAACTCATGTATGACCATATGTAATGTGTAGTCTGCGACCTTCCTTTCAAGGCACATCAGGACACACGGGCAGGGATAGGTTTAGAGGAAGAAGATGAAGTACATCTGTTATTGTGGACAGAATATGAGATTCAAAACAAAAAACTTTGAAGTGTCTCAAGTTTAATATTACCTGTGTGAATGTAGGCAAATGATTTGAGCTCTTTGAACCTCATCCTCATCTGCAGAAGAGGAATAATAAAAACTCTACTTCTTACGATGGTTGCTAGAATTAACTGTAATTAATAAATGTGTGAAAATGCTTGCAAACAATGAAAAACACTGACATTTTGGTGATTATTATTATTATATTCTTAAAACTGCCACCAGCAAAGAAAGCTTCTTAGGAAAAGAAAAAGTGAAAGTATTATCTACTTCATCTTTTACTAAGAACACTTAATGAAATCTATTTTTAAAAATTGATCTTTAGGGAACTAAATATTTATACAAAATGTAGTTACAGAAAATTCTGTTACTGGCATCAACTTAAATCAATTAGTATTACATTGAGTGCCTACTATGTGCCAGGAATGTCTAGGAAATGAAATATTCTACTTAACCATACCCTCTGATTAGTCAAGCTATCATACACAATATATTCCATACTTGGTATTACTATTAGCAAGGATGATAGTATAGAACAACATAAGCAGCATCAAGACTAAATTTAGCACTTTGAGACCATATGATGCTTAAGAGTCACCACCATAAACATCTTAGGACCATGAACATTAGGGCAGAATCCAGAAAGCAGACAGGACTGAGTGCCACAGAGACAGGGGACTGGTCCCAGTCTCAGTAACACCCTGTGGCTGGATTTGGGCAATCACTTCACTTCTCTGTTTCTTATCTATAAAATGAGGGGCTGTACTAAATGATCTCTAAGGGCTCTTTTAGCTCTGATTCAACTCTTCTTATAGTGCAATGAAGTAGTGCTGACTAATGGTCTTTCTGTTGAGAGAGTGCTGAATATATAAATTTTTACTATACTACTATAAAAACAAAGAAGTTCATATTTCATATCTCTAAAGGGAAACGATCTATCATCACTGGACTAGAGAAAATGCGGGCAAGTTATGATTCTGTAAGAATAGAAATTGATTAAGAGATTTTTGGACACAGCATATTAGATTCCTAATTCTCAAGGGCAAAGATCTCTGAGGAAAATCTTCAGGATATACTGAAGCAAACATCCATACAATGGGATGCCAAAGTCTGCAGAAAATTCAGATAGCTTTTAAGCAGAGCACCCTCCTACTAGCTCAGAAAAATCCAGGTGGAGCCAGTTCCTTAAAGGCATGCACACAGTAAAACAACACAGCATGTTTTCAAGTGATCACTTATGCTTCTCTGAGGAATCTAAAAATGGCAATTTAGACAGATTCTTTGTTAGACTTAGGAGGCCGCTTGTATTGTCTTGAGGAGCATTGTGAAAACTTAGGAAAACAGTTTAGAATCTACTCAGCCTTCCTAAAGCTGCATTTTAAACTGAACCCAACTTTAAATGTTCAAGTTTTAGCAGACTTTTAAAAATATAATTTGTCATTTAAATGGTCTCAAATTTTCCCACAATCAAATGACTTCAAACTTAATATTTTGTTTTGATGATAATCATAACTATATATATTTTCTTTACTGTGCACTTTTAAAAATAACTAAAAATTCCTGATAGCATATGCTTTGATTTTTTTTCCGCAACTCAGTTATTTAAAAAATGTTTAATTTTTTTTATAATGAGTGGATTCTAAAGGCCACCTAGGTGGGACTGATTTAATTTGGAGGTTGAGAATTCTTCAGGAAAATTTTATTAATTTCTTTATGTGAGGTGACATAGCATTAAGTCACCTGACACTAAACTTTTGATATATTCTTCCTCCACATACTGGCTCTTTCCACTGGAAAAGCCCTGCTTCCACAACAGGACAGGGCAGGAATGCAAAGGAGTCCTAGGCCAATTTTAAGAAATTTCAAATGGAGTTCCACCTACAGACTAGTCTTGGGAATCCTACAAGAGAAGAAAATGGATTTTTAAAGGTATAATCCTAGGCACCTGGCTTTTAGTTTCCTGATAAATCCTGTAATACCCAAGGGAACTAAGTGTAATTAATCACAGATGAGGACACCAAGACTCAAGGAAGTCACAGACCTGTGAGTTGTGGAAGCAGAATCTGAAGCCCCGGTCACTCTGACTCCAAAACACATGCTCTTTTCACTCTTGCACACTTCTCTAATGGTTTCTCTCACCCTTTATTTAAACGTCACCATCATATTCTTCTTAAAATGTAGTTTAGGTAAAATGTGCCTCATCCACAAACACCTACAATGGTTCCCAATTATCTAAAAGGATAAAACTTAAGGTAGCCACCACAACCATCTCTGTCAGCCTGCTTTTCCACCAATTATGTGTCAGGTTCTGAATGAGGACACTTATGCTGATTATAGCCAGTCTTTCACATCCATGGGTTCTGTACCTGAGAGGTCAATCAATTTTGGATGGAAAATATTTTTAAAATTTTAAAATAAATATCACGATACAATACAAATAATAGGATTAAAAATAGAGTGTATATTTACATAGCATTTATGTAGTGTACATATTATAAGTAATCTAGAGATGATTTAAAGAATATGGGAGGATGTGCCTAGATTATATGCAAGTACCATACCATTTTATATAAGAGTCTTAAGCATCCAGAAATTTTGGTATTTGAAGGGTGGGGAAGTGGGGGTCCTGGACCAGTTCCCTAAGAATATTCAGGGATGATTGTACTTTATTGAATCATCACAACAAACCCTTGTGCATAGAAACCATGCATATTAATAGCATTTCTCAGATGGAGACATTAGGGCAGTCTAACTCCAAAGCCTTTGGTCTTATCAACAACCTTAATTAAATGAATGGGAATGTAGGAAGAAAAGAAATAAAGAAGGGAAGGTGGAAAGGAGGGAGAGAGAGGGAGAGAAGAAGACTGGGAAAGAGGGAGGAAGGGAGTAAGCATTTATTAAATGCCTAATTTGTACATAAGATGTTTTATTAGAAGGTTGAATGTTGAATAATTTAATTCTCAAATCCTGATATTTTTACAGATGAGGAAACTGAGGCTCTGAGATATCAGCATAATAGTGTAAAGCCAGAATTAAACCCTAGTTATCTTTCAACTACACATGTCTAATATTATGCTTTGTATACAGTAAGTACTTAATTCAAATGAAATGAAATTGAGAAAAAGTGTGTCCATGGTACAAAGTGCTGTATACAAGTATGCAATGTCAGTCACATTACCTAAACTAAGGCAAATAACTGTAGGTAAAAAAATGCATCTCAAAGATAAACAAAAGGTCTGTTAGGAAATAGCCCTGCAAAATTACTGTAGTTCTCAACCTGAATAGGAATGTTATAAGAACATTCTTAGATATGTCTCAAGCTTTTGTGAGGACCCAGAGGAGAAAACCTGTGTTTCTTCTGAGAAGTTGTTTTGTTTATGTGGTAGAAATACTGTGGCTGTTACAATACATTTCCTTTTTGCCAGGAAGCTCACAATCAAGTCTGTGGCCCATTTTAGCAATTAGGTAAATATGTATGACAAGAATTTTTGTGCACTTCACTTATCTCAGCTTTACCCTATTTACCTTATTTTCCTGTCCTTAATTTTTCTTTACCACAATCTCCTTCCTTTCTGTGTAGTTTTCATGTTGTTTTATCGCACACATCACTGCAAATCACCCAAAATTCTTTTTACATCAAGGCAATGTATATACACAAGTAGTACAACTGTACTGTTTTGCTCCTTAATTCAAATAGAACTATTAGCCATTTCTAAACATTTATTATGTTTGATCAGTGAAGACTGTTACTAAGGTTAAGGTTAATACAATTGAAAAACATAATGCATGTGCATGTATTACATGATCTAGAATAGCATAGATTCAAAATACCACCTTGGTAATCTCAAAGACCCTTTTATAGGGTCCACTAGATCAAAACTATTTTCATAGTAACACTAAGACATTGTTTGCCTTAGTCATTCTTATTCTCTCTTGAATGTACGATGGAGATGTCTAGAAGCTACATGACAATGATACAATTTGGTTGCAAAAGCAGATACCAGAATTAAGGAGTCTTCGAACAAATTAGACATTAAAGAGATTCATAAAAATGTAAAGCAAAGCCATTCTTCTACTTTTTTACTTTGAAAATATAGTTAATACTCAAAAATGTTATTTATATTACTATCTAATGGATTTGTTACTGTTATCTTAAAATAAATATTTTTTCATATTTTAGTTTTAATATTTAATAAGATAAATATTAGTTGATAAGTTCCACATAAATCAAAACTCTTCAGGGTCTTTAATAATTTTTAAGAGTATAAAAGGTCCCTGAGACCAAAAAAGTTAAGAACAGCTGGTCTGGAAGGATTAAGAGATTACATCTAGAAGAGATTAGATCTAGAAGGATTAAGGATTAGACACTACCTGTCATAAAGGGAGGTTAGGTCTATAAAATCCTCACAATTAGTAAGTTTGCTCCACATATAATAAAACCAACAACTCTTTCAGAAAATGTATGCAACATTATTAACTGAATATATTGAATTTTAACCCTTTCATTAGAAGTACATTAACTAAATGTGGCCTTTTGACTAAAACATGTACAAACAAAATTCAAGCCTTTATATTTATTCCTATATCCACACCTATCTAGGAAGTATCTTGAACTTGTAAACTTATATATAAATTCTCACCATTTTTTTTCTGTTTAAAGTACAGAGAAGAAAAGAGCCAAACAAGTGTGTTGTTGTTTTTTATAAGTTAGGCCTTAAGCTAGTAGCTAGGCAACCAATCAAGTAGCCCTGACAACAGAAAGAAAAAGAACTTAATGATTACATTCAGCCAGGAGCCTACATACAGAACTTCATAGTTGCCCAATGTTACTATTCAAATGTAAAATCCAACACTAATAAAACTTACCTTGCTTTTCTCTAATTTTATAGCACTTCTGATCTGTGTATGTTCTTTAAAAAAAAAACACTATCGCAAGTATAAATATAGCTATTCATTTCAAAGAAATATGTATGAAACACATATATCTAGATAGTCTTCTTTAGCTCATAATTTTAGCATTCACTCATTAAATTGATGTTTGAAACTCAGATGTGTGTCTTGTTTTAGATTTTAAGTAAAATTGCACTATCAATCTCACAGAGATGTAGGGAACAAATGAGATGATGGAAAGGAAATGCTGGAGTAAAGTGAAGTGATCCAGAGCTGGTCTTAGTTTCTTCCTCTGTGAAACAATGACAGTAATACAACATCCCTGAATTTGGAAAGGTTCAAGAGTGAATATATATGTAATAATATATTTGGAGCATAGAAAGGACAAAAATATTCCTTGTCATGACATAAAGAAAGAGTAGTACACTAATGTTTTTTAAACGGTGACTACTGCTCTGCTGTGCAAATGAGGAGAATTACAATTAGAATTTCTTCCCTTACTGCAAAATCTCTAATGTGCCCCACATTCTTCATAGTACAAGTTGTTGTCTTGAGAACAGGTTGACATAGAAAAGTAACACAATTGAACATGTTAGTCAACTGCTCACAAAACGACAATCCTGATTAATTAGGACTATGTGCACCTTTGAAAACAACCAAACATCACTAGTCTGTGAGCTATAGGAGGAGCTCATTCATTTTCAATACACTTTGCAAAATAATTTTCTCACAAGCCCCTTTCACTTACTGGTGTACAGCTATATTGATCCTCTGTCTAAATTCATCCTGTCATGCAACAATGAATACCTGAATCAATTGTATGAATAACAAGGAGCTATGGTAATTGACAGTGAGAAGCAGATGTCCAGCATGTTTTCATTTTCCAATAAAAGGGGGCAGTGTTACATCAGTGTAATACTGATGTACTATTCTAATATTTTTGCAAAGTATGGGTGAAATGCAAGAATCTACACTTTCAAAAAATGAACAAAAGCTTTTTAAAGAAATGGAAACAAGTTTACAATGTGTCTCAATGATTGGGTTATGATTTTCCTATTTAATTCACTGAAAAATATTATTTGGGTATAAGAAATATAAATAGCTATCAAGCATCAGGTCAAGCTTTTCCAAAACATTGTAGATTAAAATTCTGCTTTTGTGGAAATATATTAAAGAATACATTAAATTACTAGGAACAAAATCTCCCTAGCACACTAACATAATCAAACTTGAGTATTATTATCATCTTGGCTTTTGCCAGATCCTAGCAGGCAGCTAGTTTATTCAAGCTACTCTAAAAATGAAAAAGAAATATGCATATCCTGACTTTGTAAGAAGTTGCCTGTTAGCATCTTACTAGTCATTTTTTCTCTTTTAAGACATTTTGGATCCAAGGGCCAATAGGTTGACTCATTCACCAGTAGAGAATATCAAAGAAAGAAAAATTTTAAAACTAAGCAATGAATTTGACAAGATGCCTGTCATCTGAAAGTGAGAAAGAATCTGATATTAAACGAGCATCTTTTGTGCAAGATATAGGCTGTACGTATGCTTTTCTTCAAAACAGCCCTTCAAGAAAAAGGTAATCATCTCCATTTTATAGATATGAACATTGAGACTGGGAGAGATTAAGTAATTTACTTAAATAACACACTTAGAAAACAGCACAGGGAGAACTGAGACCCAGGATTAATCAATTCTAAAATCCAAGCTCTTTGTAATCTACATGTTGTCTGTCTTTCTATGACTGCTCCTGGCCTGGCCACTTCCTTTGTTTCTTTGTCTATACCAGTATTATTCAATCTTCTGTTTCCTGACTGGTAGCTTTCCAGCGCCAGAAGCAACAGACACCATGGCAGGGAAGAATGTCCTACCCAGATAGAAGCTGGCAAGTATAGAGAAAGCAGGGAGATCAATGCTTTTCTGCTTCACTGTTTCTGTTTATTTATTCCCTGCTTTATTTTACCAAAGCTTTGAGATTGTCAATGTAAAATGTAAGATATCATAGGAAACTAATAAATGAATCTGGTACTGTTCTATAAGTGGAAATACAATTAACTAGGAATTAGGAAAGCTGAGATTTAATTTCTGCTCTGCCACAAATACACTATGACTGTGGGCAAGTCCTTTCCTTTCTCTAGGTTTCAGTTTTCTCATCTGCAAAGTGAAGTGACTACACTTGATCAAGTGTAATGCTCCCTCTGGTTCTTTTACTCTACAGTTTTAATTCTACCAATATACTTCGGAGGCAAGTAAAGTGTGATAATAGTGTCCACTGTAGCTCATTTTGTTTGACACCTCATGAGGTCAAGCACTTTTCTCAAGTGATTCCCCGGTAAGGAAGTGAATAGCAGCTCAGGACACATGTGTGTACAGATGTGTAATCTGCCTTGTTGTGAGCAGTTGTGATCAGTAGATAATCAATCTACTGGCTTACATAATACCTATGCAGGAAAGCATTCCAACCAATGCTTTCACTGAGTCAGCATTCAAAAATCAAGATCAGAGAGTTACAGAACATACTTTACATCTATCCCTTCATTAAGAAGGCCCACTCTGCCTTGGCTGTCTTCTTGCCAGATGCCTTTAGCTTAGCTCTGAGAAGACTTAGAAGCAGCCTAATTAAAATTCTGCCATGTATTGTTGTGACTACAATACTCTCTATCTTAAAGATGTCAAAACAACAAAATTTGGTAAGCAATTGGCCTATAGTATGATCGAATTGCACTGGTATTTAGACAGGGGTGAAGATGGCTGGTGTTCTTTGTATGGAAAGCTACAACCCAGGGAGGTAACTTAGACTTCTGCTGGCAGGACACTGACAATTCATGCACAGAAGTTATGTTGAAATGATGGAGCAGAACAGCTCCTAAGGTGCCGTTACAGTCTATTGTCCCTACAATGTATATATTTAACAGATCCTAAATACCCCGTGACACAGCCAACCAGAACCACTCCATTGGTGCCGTTCTGGCCGATCAAGTCAACAATGTTTCATTTTAAAGTGCCAAAATAGGGATTTACCCAATACAGTGAGACCCATCATGAGTAAACATGTAGTCATATGGACATAATCTATGATTCTATATGTACTTTAAAGACACAAGCAACCCTATGCCTGTTAGTAAATGTTGGCTCACATTTATGATATAGACAAAGACTGTCTTGTGTACATCTTACATTACTAAATGTAACAAACTACAGTGGACACTGATGTGTGACCCAGATCCCCCTTCAGGACTGGAAGATTTATTCCCTCAGCTGCTGGAATTGCTGTTAGTAGCTAGCTCTTAGTTGTTGGTCCTCTTCAGCACCGTCTTAACTGAAGAGAGTCACCTCACACAAAGTCATGTCCTCTTCCCATGGCGTCCCTTATCCAGTGACTCGTTGAATGATACAAGTATATAAAAGCTCATGCTCACCCCAACTTAGGACAATTCTGAATGGCCATGGGAGCCTGGAAGCTTCCTATGAGGTTCCTCGAGGCCCTAGTTGAGACTGTACCAGAGCAGAACCTCTCATTCTGACCAGTCCTGGGTTTTAAAACAATTAATTAACTTGTTTATTTTTTAGAGATGGGGGTCTCACTATGCTGTCCAGGCTTTTGTCTTCTCCCTTCCCTTAGCAATCCTAAGAGTGCTCCCTAATAAACCTGCATGCTGATCTCCATCTCATGAGCTATTTCCGAGGAAACCCAAATCTATGCCACATTCCTCTGTAAAGAGTGTCCAAATAAGAGAAAGAAGAGGAATGCTTAATAAATTATAAGGTTTTATGACAGCAACACCACAAAAAATTATCTATAACTGTATTAGGGACTACAAAGAACAAATTCATAAATCCAATGGATGTTTCTTACATTTAAGGAAACAGATAATTTCAACATGAATAATTCTGAAGAGTTAAACTGAATTTGTCACAATTCTTTTTCCAGTTTAATTGCACATTATATATTAATATTTAACCTCCTTGGCTCAGAAGAAAATATGATGCTCAGAAGAAAATGCAGTGCCCTATGTAACCCCATAAAATTAAGACAGATATTTGGATTATAAGAAAGCCAAAGCTACCATCACAAGAAACTGTTAGTGCTGCCCTTCATTTATTCTTCTGACTTCAACTAATCTATCATCAGCAATCACAGAAATGGATTCTAGATGCTAAACAAAGCCTACAGGAATCAGAAAATATATGTGCAAAACAGTGACATTATGCAGGAGGGAGATCATGCTAAGAAGAGCTCATCATTACAACATCCCTATTAATGAACTTTTCCAGTGTCTGAAATTTAACCTCAGTAAGGTTGTCTACTGAGAAAACAACTTCCTTCAACTTGGAAACCAGGGTTTCCTGGTTCTGTAGAAACAATTTTGCAGCTTACCTTCTGGGACTCTGTTATATTCAGTGTCATAAGCTTTAGGTCAAGTATAAATTAATTTATCTGTCTACCTATCTTTCTATCTATCATCTACCTATCTTAACCTCATCTCTCATCCCTCTCCCATGTGTTCCAAAGCAAAATTTTTATACTGTTAAACTTCAGACTTTTTCCTTCCAAATGAATTTAAAAAGTCAATGAGAAATACTTAAAATTAATCTGTAGAATTTGAAGTTAATAGTATCTAAGTTTGACCTTCAACAGATAATACAAATTCAACAATATAGGGTGCTATGGAGATAATTTTTGTGCCCCCTCAAAATCCATATCGTGAATCCCAATCTCCAATGTGATGATAACTGGAGGTGGGTCTTTGGGAAGTAATTAGGTTTAGATGAGGTTATGAGGGTAGAGCCCCATAATCAGACTAGTTCCCCTCTATCAGATAATCAGAAGTTTTTACCCAGTCTACTAATAGTCTCTCAACCAGTCTCCCTGTTTCCATTCTTAACCTCCTATAGTCCAATCTTACACAGTAGGCAGAATGATCCTTTTATATGTAAATCAGATCATGTCACTATCCTGGACAAAATCAGTCTAGGGGGTCCCGTTGCACTCAGAATAAAATGAAAAGCCTTCCCAGGGTCTACCAGGTCTAACAAGCTCGGCCCAGTCTATCATTTTCACTTCATGTTTCCCTGTTGTCCCGTCTCTTACCATTCTTGCCACAGTGGCCTCCTTGGTGCCAGTCTGATGCTCTAAGTGCCTCCACGTTTATCATTCCCAGTCCATGGAATGCCCGTGCTCCTGCCTTTCATTATGGCCTGGACTGTTGCTTAATTCAGATGTCAGTGTTCCTTTCTCAGAGACACCTTACCACCCCATCTCACATACCAACCCTGTAACACCCTATTCCTTTAACTTGCTTCTATTTTTTCTCATGGCATTTATTGACTTCATGCAGCTACATTTTCTATTTAATTGTTTATTTCTTCATTGTCTGTCTGTGTTCTCCTATTAGAATGTAAGCTCTAGGAGAACAGGTATTTTTGTTGTATTTTCTCACTGCTGTATCTCCAGTGCAATAAGCAGAATAAGCAATAAATAATTTACTGGATCAATAACCAAATGAATGTATTTTGCAAACTGCTTTTTTTTTATTTGTGCCCTGATTGACAGGAAGCTTAGTATTACATTTAATGATGAGTCATGGTAACATATTAGTCTTCACTGTAAGCATATATGTGTCTTCCATTTTTAATATTCTGGTACTCTATTCTTATTCTAATGTCATCATATGTCTCCTTTATTTTATGATACATCTATTTCAGAATGTGACACAAAAACACACCAATAGGCAGGTAGGTTGGGTCCCTGGGAGGCAACTTACACTGGGTGAGAAAGGGCATATTTGTTAATCAGCAATAATGCTTACAGGTGCTACATGACAGATTTTAGTAAAGTATAAGATAGCTCTCAAGCTGGAAGCCCAAATCTATGGCTGGAGGTTGATACTTGGGAGCCTGGAAAGAACCAGATGAGAGTGAGCCAATGAGTCTAGCAGATCCAGTGACACAGGGAAGCAGTTTTACCTTTTCATTCCTGCAGTTGTTTAGCCCCATATTATTTATGGAGGACAGTTTCCCATCAACACCATGTGGCTGCTGCTGCTGTTGCTCCCGCTGGATCTGCTCTCGCATCTTCCGTGCCTCCTGGATGGCTTTCATCACTGTATCCTGATCCCCAAACAGGGCAGGGGAGTTGAGACTAGACAGGATATCTGCATATACAGGATGTATTATTAGAGGCTTGTGAGGTCAGACTCCTAAAAAGCACTACTATTACCCCCTCCCCTGTAGAAAACTGCATTCTCTGAACAAGGAAGGGGCACACATTTACCATTTTTAAAAGTATACAACAATACACATAGAGTGCAGAGCCAGGGCAACTAAGATGTGCTGGGTTCTTTTAGCCCTTGGAGAAAACACCAGCACTCCAGTCTATCTGGGTTCTGTCTACCCACCTCCTTGCAGATTAAGGTTCCTAGACTCCAATCATATATATATTGGAAGAAGAGATTTGCTCTGCCTGTATGTACAATTGATGCACAATGTCTCTTCCATGGGGGAATTATGGGGAGGAAGGGGGTGAGGAGTGGCAAGGAGGCAGAGATGTTTGTCCAGGCTACCCATTATAGTTGCTGTGCTACTACGACAAAGTCGTTTCTGGCCTGCAGAAAAAAATCTGTGAGGCCACATGTGTATCTTAGTGATATCTGTATCTGTGTGTTCATATGTCCACTGCAGGAGAGAGGGGGTGGAAGGAATACACCGTACCCTCCATTCCTCCAATTGCTGGCTGGTTAATGAAGCATTCTTCTCATCATGCTGCCTCAGTTATTTACCAAGAGAATGACAACCCATTCCCCACCCCCAGCTCAAACCCCCACTGTGATCAGCTCCCTATCTTCCTGACGTTGAGGCGATATGTGTGGGACTGGTTTTCACATAACTACAAAGCTTCAGAAAAAGTGAGAATAAATATTTACTTCTAGTGTATTCCATGCAACACAGGGAAAAGTTTCAAAATTAAACTTTTTCCCCACTATATCTTGCATTCTACTGTAGGTAAAATGAATACTTTGAATAAGTTTTTCCAGTTTTAGATAAAAAGAGGGCAATTGTTTGATGATAGATAGGCTTCATCTGCTGTGGTAAATGTTAGTGTGATCCACTTGCTTAAGGCCTCGTATAAGCATTTCATAGCACATGTGTGTGTGTGTGTGTGTGTGTGTGTGTACACCTCACATAGGCAGTACAGAAGAAATGAGAATAGAATCAAGCTCACACTGTATGTCTGGTATGTACAATGCATGTGCATATTCATTTGTGTTTGGAAAAAATTCCAAATCTATCTATGGAATTTTTTTGAAGTCAGTCACTTTTTAGTCCCACAGCTTTTGTTCTGGAGCTTTTCTGGCAAAAAGACCATTTTTATCCAATATTTTCTGGACAAGAATGCTGTTCAAACACAGATGCTATTACTTCAGCCCATTTCTAAGAAATATGCGCTGCTGAGTAGAGTTCCATAAAAGCAGGACTTGTGAATTATCATCTCTGTTTCTCATGATACTCAGGACAGCAAACAAATGAATTCAGAGTGAATTCTAGGAGGGCCATTTCAAGGTCAAATCTATAATTTATCTTCTTGTTGGCTTTTTTCCCTCATCTCACAACTTCCAAAACTCCACCAAGGGGCATTTATATTCACATGCTGGATATGATATAATTCTGTCTTCTATGCGGATACCACTAACTTTGCATGAAAATTTTCAGGTCCCAAAAAAGGCATCCTTACTCAAAATGAGAATATGCTGTTGTAGAGATCCTATAACCCAAATTTCAGTGAGAAAGATTTACATCTCACTATCAGAAGATTCACTTAGACTCAGCACAATTCAGCAAATATTCTAACTGTGAGTTGACAAAAGGAACACTGAATAACATGTGAGAGGACCTGGATTCTAGTCCTGTTTCTGCTAAGTAATAGCTACAGGAGTATGGGCAAGTCGTTCTACCTGTAAGAACCACAATGTATGTATTTGTACAATGAGGGTAATAATAATATACTATCCAACTCAAAAGCTTGTGAAACATCAAATGAGATAAAATAGGCAATAATGCTTGTTAGGCTGTTAATGACTATTCTTATACATTATTTTATCTATTGTAATAAGCATTTTAGACTTCAGGACTTGATAATACAAGAAAGGTAATCTCATGAAGAAATGCTTGGTCTTTATGCTAACCCTTTAAAATTTGTGTCTGCTTGGAAATTAAGAGATTTAATTTCCAAAGAGCATAAGTATAACAAATTAAGAGACTTAATTTGACTTAAAGAGTACAGTAACAATAATGTTAATGCTTATCTGGCTCTCTCTTACTGACAACCACTTTCACATTTATTGTTTCATTCCACTTTATATATGTACATGCATTGATAATCATTCAATCCAATCCTTTAAAATTGAATGCCTCTAGGTTCTAAACTGTACTAGACACTTTATATGCATTTTTCTCTTTTAATTCTTATAATAACCTATGAGCTATAGTAACCTACAGGAATACTATCACTCTTTCAGAGATTAGGAAATTGAACTTTAAATAACTTTCTTGGGGTCACATAGCTAGTAAATGAAGGCTCTCTGTCCAAGCCTGCCTAATTCCAAAACCCATGTTTTTTCCTACATACTTTTCACATAGGGATATGAATATTCCTAGAAATACTTGGCAATATATAGGGGAGTATAAGAAGCCAGACATTATGACATATCTTCCTACATATCAATAGTATTTCATATATGTTCTGGAATTGTGTCATTCATAGTTGTTTTAATGCAAAAGTAATATGGGATAAGATGTAAAATTCACATACACAGATAAAAAATAAAAACGTCAAATAAATTTTGGCCTTTTGAAAGGCTGCTTTGAAGCCAGGTCCTATGCTGACCAAATATAGAAATTCCTAAGTCTATGATTTACTGGATCTAACTCATTATCATCTAAAGAATCCGTCCCAGCAGGATTTATATTATGATCTTTTCCAAAAGTTCTAATATAACAAGATACTAAATTGGGTTATATTTCAGTAGAGAAGATAAGAGTATTATCTTTTACTAAGGAACCCTTTGGAAACAAATATCAGTCGTAACTAAAGAGGTTTGCTTTCTTTTACCTAATTCGTAAGTCTCTTCCTGGTGTTGACTTTTCCATTTACCTAAAGAGGATCCTCTTCCCAGGCTTCCTCCAATGGGGCTAGGGATGCTGCTTTTGTTTGGCAGGTTGACAGGGCTGGTTTTGCTGGCTGGGAACAGGTTCTGGGTGGGAGACGTTGGAGACTTTACAGGCTCTGCTGTCTTGGGTCGGGATGAGAGATTCAGAGGCTGTGCTGCTGCTTCATCCTGCAAGAGTTTAACACAAATAATTATTTTTTAAAAAGACAAATGAAGCACATTATCACTTAGTAAGCCACAGTTATTTTACACCTCAGAGACAATGCCACATTCTCCTACAATAATAACAAAAGAAGCTAATTATTTACCTCCTTGAAGATTCATCGGAAGGAAACCTCATTAATTTCCCTGTGTTATGCTTCTATTTACATTAACTGTGTAGTTGGATCATTCTTTTTGCCAAATTAAAATCTGAATTAGCTCACATTACAGCTTAATTTTCTAATGTGTTTTCAGGGATCTAAATTAACCTAGGGCATTTACAAAGAATTATTTAAAATTTCAGCAGCTCTGTAGTGCTTTTGTGTTATTCTCTCTGAAAAGTTCTTACAGCTATAAATAGTCTCTGCAGCTAATTTTTTTAATACATATTTTAAATCAAACAATTGCAAGCACTTTAAAAATGGAAACATGGAAAGCCTTCTTCTGATCTACTAGGCTCCTGCCCAGGGAGCCACATGCCACAACACAGCTTCTATGTGGCTTTCTGGGTGTGGGCACTCTTCATGGTCTATATTCTGGTCTCTATTCATGTTTAAAATTAATTTTTGTAAAGACTAAGGATAGATTATAATTATGTTTTATATACTATGCTATATGCAATTTATTTTTCATGTTTAAAGTGATGTTTCTTTATAGACTTTTCTACATATATTTACAGAATGTCTATTTTAAGACATGTCCTTCTACACTGAGACAGTATTCAAATATCTGGCTTGTAACTGTAGTTCATCTAGGAGCTTGAAAGCTAAGCTCATTTCTTTATTTTATCTGATTTGTCTTGCCATAAAATACTTGAAACAACACTTTCATCATCCTAGAAATTTAGTTGTAATAAGAGCATATTCATTTAAATGTTCAGTGTTAAGATCTGTATTATTGCATTCTAAAATAAAATGGTCAGCAAATGTTAACTCCCATTTTGCTTCTGAGAAGACAAAGAGAACTAGATTTTAATGCCATTGTTTAAAAGACCCAATAGAGTTTGGTAACAGAACATTTTCCCCGTTAGTAACCATGTGACCTTGCTGGGGCTCAATTTCTTCATCTGTAAAAAGAGAGTCTGATACTAGGTGATCTCTAAGGGCTCTTCCAGTACTAATATCATTGATTAATGGCGAACAAAAAGAGAGGCCAGAAAATAGTACTTGAGAAGGATGATTAGAAATAGAAAATAAAAAAAGCATGCACAAAGAAGCAATTATATACCAAGCACTGTACTAAACATTTTCACATACTAGCTCATTTAACTATCAATAACTCTATGAGGCTGGCCAGTATTATTCTAAATTTACAAATGAGAAAATGGAGGTCAGAATGAAAATGTAAATTCTAATTTATTGGACTCCAAATTTCAGGCCCCTTTTCTACTGAACTACTATAGAAAATAAGTTAATTGTTTGATAATATAGTGATGCCCCAGATTTTTTTGTGTGTGTGTTCATAAGGAAAAGGCAATCTGTCACATATGTTGCAATATACCTTTATGTATATTTATACATAGGACAGGTTCTCAAGCAACATGGGTACGTCCATTATGAATGTCAAAATTATCTTATGTACTTAATTGCATTTTACTTCCCTTTGCTTTTAATTCAAAGGATGTTTGAACTAGTTTGTTCCTTTACCCACATCTAAATAATAGGGATTTACATGCTAGGTGTTTAGTTTTCTCCATGTTTCTTTTATTTGGGGCTCATTGAGCTTCTAAAAAATCTAAATTTAAAGTTTTGATCATATTTGAAACATGTTCAGTCATCATTTCTTCAAATACAATTTTCTGTTTCTCTCTCTTCTTTCTGGGCCTCCAATCACATACATTAGTCTATTTGATTTTGTCCCACAGTACTGACCTTTTTTCTCTGCCTTTCATTTTGGATAGTTTTATTGTTACGTCTTTAAGTTCACTATCTTTTCTTCTGCAATGTCTAAGCTGTTGCTAAACCCATCTAATATATATTTTTTAATCTCAAACACTGTATTTTTCATCTCTAGACATTTGATTTAGGTTTTTCCATGTGTTGCTTTATCATGCTCATGTTTTACTCTATCTTCTTGAATATATGGAGTTTATTGCAGCTTTTTCAACTTTGAAATACTCTAATTTTTTACTTAGTTTTATAATTCAATAATTGCCACTTTAACCAATAATACCACTGGGCATGGCTAGCACCTACCAATGCCCAGTTAAGTGAATCCCTTTCCACCATGGTAGAACTGCTGGTCCTCACAGCCTGTCCTGGCCTGACAACTTTGTGCTAACCGAGCCTGGGAGTAGGGGAAATAACAATAGCTCTAGACAGACTCCCACTATTCCTACACATAAGAGGTGTAAATGTTTTCTCAGATTGTATATAACTTTGGTCAGTTTTAAGAATGCCTAAATGATTGTTTTTGTCAGTTTTTTCCAGCTTTATAGGTGTTTTTTAGGAAAGCAGATTTGCTTATCTCATCTGGCTCTAGTTGGAAGACTCTTATAATAGCTGTTTTTCCCTGTCTTATCTATTATCATCTGTGCCATTTTGTGATCTATTTCTTTTGTTTAATTTTTCTCATTATTCATTTTTTTTACCTGCTTTGCAAACCTGATAATTATTGCATGGATGCTACACATTGTGAATGTTACCTTCTAGGGTGATGAAGTTTTTGTGTTTCTTTAAATATTTCAAAACTTAGTTCTGAGACACCGAACAATTTGATTCTTTCTAGGCTTACTTCTAGGCGTTGTTAAGCAAGGTCAGAACAGTCACTAAGTAGGGGTAATTTGTCTCCACTACTAAGGTAGTACCCTTCTAGGGACTCTGCTTGATGCCCTATATGTCACGAGATCTTTCCACTCTGGCTAACTATTCCTGGCCCTTTATGAATCTTGCAATTGATTTGTTTGCTACATTTTGGTGCTGCCCCTTATCTTAGGTAGTTTCTCATATGCATGTGCTGATCAGTACTCAGCTAAATACTCAGGGGGAGCCTTTTGCAGATCTTCAGCACTCTTTCTCCATGCAGCTTGTTCCTTTCTGATACCCTGTCTCACAAATTCCATCTGTATTAGCATCCCTAAACTCTAAACTCTGTCTCTCTACTCAGGGAGCCTGTAAAACTTCCTTCATAGTTGCCTGGAAACTTCCTCCTGATAGTGAGCTGCAACAATTGTACTGCTTGCCTTACTTCCTTCTCATAGGAATCACTGTCCTGTACTCCTATTGTAAATGTCTGAAAACCATTGTTTTATTTAATTTTGTCCTGAATTTTAGTTGTTTAAGCTGGAAGAGTAAATCTGATTTTGTTCCTTCATCATGGTTGACCATGGATTCCTCTAGGTGTTTATTTAGGATCTCTCCCAGTCTACAACTAGATATTTTAATCACAACCACTAAAATCACCACACTATCTTCTTTATTACCATAATGAGCAGCAGCAGCATCACGACCACTAACATTGACAGAATACTCACTATATACTAGAGGATATATTTGAGACCTATAATAATATTAACTCCCTTTTTTTTCAGAGGCAAAAACTAAAGTAGAAAGATATTAAGTATCTTGGGCAAGCTGATATAGTGAATAAAAGTGGTAGAACCAGTATCTTTAACAGAAACATTCTGACTTCTGATGTTGACAGTTAGAGGAAACGAATATTCTAGGGGAAAAAGGTACATCAGATCATCTATATTTATTTTTGTTACTTTCAGCAAATGTTGCCTATGTTCTGTCTGAATTTAAAATAAGTAGTCATGTTATATACAGAAGAAAAGCAATGACTATAAAGAGAAACGAGAGATTTTGGTAACCACAATTCCCTCAATTAGCAAATGATAAGATTATTTTCAGAACATCTTCAGTAATAGATAGGAATTATATTTTAAATTTAAAATACTTGCTTTATGTTTTGGTCTATATATTTTTACCCATATATAAAATAAAATATCTAGTAAGTAAAAGAAATATTTCCTTTGTTATTAACATAGAATATGGTCAAGTCAAATTACCCAGAGAGCTCCCTAAGAATTTGCATGTGGTCAAGTGAGTAATAAAATTCAGTTGGTCCACAAAGATGGAATGGTAAAAGCAGATATAAATTTGAATTTAACCAAAGAACATTTTACTCATCCAGTAAAGACTTGGTTTGGTGCAGTTCCAATTGGTAAACTTACTTATAAAATGACTTCTTTATGTTAAAATATTTAATACTCAATAGCTCAAGTCACCAATGTTTGATACTTCAACAACTATGAATAAGCAAAGTGGCTTGGTTTGAGTTGGAGTGTTCTGACTTATTCACAGACACAAACTCTGGGAACATAAGATACTCTGTTTCCATAAGTGATTCTGTCTTATTAAATGTAAACTTCCTATTGTCATATCTCAATATTTCAAACAACAGACCATAAATGTTTGCCTGTTTCTTTAAAGAATCTAAAGAATAGGTGGCATTAAATTAATTCCTTTGGATAGAACACAGATAGAACTATCTCTCTTAATGATTTTCACTTTTCTTGATCTTTGGTATCTGGGATCCACTTTTTTTTAAAAGACTTTCTGGAATCTCAACATTCCTATATGCAAATTTTAGAAAACAAAACAATTTCAGTGACTGTATAGCATCTGATGCTTAGTTTTGTTGGTCTCAGCTGTTTCCCTTGTGAAGATTTAATAATTGCAAAATTTCTCCAAATGCAGTACTTTTACCACATTACAATAAAGCATTTGTACTTAGCATACTCCTCCAAGTAGATAAGTCAATTATACAAAACAATTGTTCCTCTGTTTGAATTTGATAATTCAATATAGAAAGTAACTGTAATCATAAAACCAACAAGCACCACCTATGGGTACCAGCTGCAGCACAAAATTGCAGTGGCTCATCAATTTCCCTCTGTCGCCAAGTACCTCCTGGCTGCCCAGTTTCAAGACACTGAAAAATTAGTGATAAAAGACATTTATTAATGTCCCAGACATAATTTAGGAAAGTCTGTTTATCCTATCACAACTATATGGCATCAAAAGCATTATTAGGCAATGACAACTCATTCCTTAAAGGCCACATTTATAACTAATTTTGAAGGAGAGACCTTCATCAACAAACCCTACAGAGTCCAGCATCAAATTCCATTTTGTACTTCTTTTTAAATCTAAGGTTTCAAGATCCCAATTGTCTGGTCCTAGAAGTTAACTCCCTCCCTGTTTAAGAAACATGGAGAGAAATGCCACAAGTACATGACAAAGGCTGGCAATAAAATTATGGCCATTCATGCCAATGAACATTAAAAAATAAAAGCCAGAATCCAAAAGGGGAAAACTCTTGAGAAGTGAGTTTGCAGATTGAGGTAAAGATCTCACAATATGGCACTATTGTTATCAAAAGGGAAACACGTGTTTCTCAATGCTCAATCATGAAATTTACCATAAAGAGGGACATTTTGGGGTTGCTTTATGTTGCTATGTTTCCTGCTGTTTATGCGCAACATAGCCTGCTTCGCTACCTTTCTTCTGAAACTATTTTCTGAGCTGTTTCCACAATCCTGCAAGGTGAGTACCTTAACTTGAGTTACAGGGCTGGTCCCTCTCTTTTCATTTTTTATCCCAGTAGGTGAGACCGTCCCTGCTGTGTTTGGTGGCTGTGGAGTTGATGGCATCTTTGCTCCAGGTGACACCTGCATGCTGGCCAGCTGAGCGGCATAGAGCTGCTGCAAAACAGGGAAGACAAACATTGATCTCTTTAAATGCAGCTGAAATTGAGTTTCAAAAAAAGACTTACCATATTGTTAGATTTCTCAGACAGTCTTGTAATTTCTTTTTCACTATTTTTTAAAAAGGAAACTAAGAGAAGGCAAATAATATAACAGAAAGAAAGAAGACTGGTAAGGGAGCCACAATTCTGTTCCTGGTCCTTCTAGCAACAACTTTATGACCCTGGACAAAGGATTTGATTTCTTTAGAATTCAGGGTCTATTGTTTATTTTTTTTTTAATTGTACAAAAAGGAATTCGAGTAAGTAGTCTGTAAGATGCTTTCTAATGCCTAAAATATTTAATAAAAGTTATTTAAATGGGATGTCCACTCACGTAATATTAATATTCATGAATTAAGAAACTATCCTGAACATTTTTAAGGATTCTTAGAAGAACTGCATCATTATTATTCGGCACTTACTATGTCTCTCTGGGTATTCTGATCCTTCCGAACGATGAGTGCTGTCCCCAAAGCCACTAACGTCCAATGGCAGTCATTGTTTACCCAGGGTCTTACTTCTAGGCAGCACATAACATAATCCTCAAGAGAATATGGCCAGATTGGTAGCAGTTTTTTTTTTTTTTAAGTCAAGCTTCTCTGAACCCAAACCAGCTAACAAAGTGTTTCCTTCATGCTTCCAAACAGATCACCACACTTCTCTCCTCAGGTTCTGCCTTTGCCTGGAACTCCACATTTATCTTCATCATATTATAACTGCTGTTTCAAGGTCTTTTCTGAAGTATTTTTTATAGTTCTCTTTAGCAAACCAATGATCTTATAACTCATTCTATCTACTCAGCTCAAAATGGTTCTTCTTCTCTGAGACATGATAAGCAGACAACCTGACATTATGAATCTTTAAATTATCAATCTGAAAATATGTTGATTTCACTAAATTAAGGTCAAAAATGGAAAGACAGGTGGGCTAACCTCTTTTCATATAATTTTCATTTTTATCAAAGTCATTCTTATATATAGCTTTACAAGTTAAATAGTACTTTAAGGTTTAAAAAAACAAAAATACCAAAACAATAACAATGAAAAGAGCATGACCAAAATGTACAGTGTACAGCTTCCACAACCAAGCATGATGACCTTCATTTCCTTACCCTGGTCCTCCTTATCTTACCTCCTGTTCTGTGGAGTCCATTCCCTTCAATTCATTTAATGGTTTAACTGGTATTTTTTGCCTTATTTGTAATTGCTTATAAATGTTACATTCTTATCTACATATAAAGGAAGATGAAAGGTTCACTTTCCTACACTGAACCCCACATGTGCTCCAATGCTTCCCTCTCCAATCTCTGAATGTGAATATCACAAATTTTAAAATTAGTGTTTACTATTTTATTTTATGAAAATACTAGCTATGTAGTAAACTATACTTAATTTTCTCTTTCTCAACTTTTTATTTTGTTAGATTTAATATTTACCTCATACTTTGATTTCATAATTTCCATATAACTATCACTGTTTCTTTAAAGAAACAAAACTGAAATCAGTAAAACTCTCAAACTCACTGAAATCAGTAAAACTCTACCCAGTGTAATTGAATATATCAGGTAATCTGTGAATCCTGTTTTCCCTTGGAGACATCCTTCCTGGAATTCTCAATCTTCTTGCTCCAAATCTGAACTAATTTATTCCTCAGGCCTACCTACTGCACATCTATGGCACTTGGAATTCCTTTTGCCTCTCCTGTACTGATGTCCTTGTTTCCTGGGTATCATGTTTTCTTCCCTTTTAGTTATATATAGGTAAGAATGTAACATTTATAAGCAATTACAAATAAGGCAAAAAATACCAGTTAAACCATTAAATAAATTGAAGGGAATGGACTCCACAGAACAGGAGGTGAGATAAGGAGGACCAGAGTAAGGAAATGAAGGTCATCGTGTCTGTCTGTGGAGGCTGTGCACTGTACATTTTGGTCATGCTCTGATTTTGGTAGAGCGTGCCCTCCAAGCACTTCCTGAGAAAGGTGAATGTGAGATTAATTATTTAGGAATTAACATTTCTGGAAAATGTTATTGTATTCTTCTCACTTGACTGTAGCTTGACTGGTATACAATTCTAAGTTGAAAATAATTCTGCCTCAGAATTCCGAAGATACTGATCTGTTGTATTCCTATTCTTCTTACTAAGGAAGCCTGACATTATTTTGATTCCTGATCCTTTATATGCAATCTATTTTCTCCTCTGAAAGAATCAGAATCTTCCCTTTCCACAGAATGTTTTGAAATTTCACTATTATTTCCTTCTGTTGAATTTTATATTCATTGTTCTGAACACCTAGTCAGGGTTTTCAATCCAAACTCATGTCTTTCAATTCTAGGAAACTTTTTTGATGTTTTTCATTGATAATTTTCTCCCTTCTGTATTAATATTTGATAAATGTTAGATTTCCTTATTAACTCTTTTTTCTTATTTTCCCTTCTATTTGTTACTCTGACCTTTTGTTATACTCTATGACAGATATTTTTGCAACATCATCTTCCAAAACTTCTCAAATGTTTTAAAGTTTCTGCCATTATATTTTAAAGGTACTCTTATTCTCTGATTACTTCTTTTTATAGCATCCTGTTCTCTACTCTGTTTGACAATATTAATGTTTTCTACATTGTTGCCACTCTTTTCTTCCAATGTCTTTGAGTTTTTCTATTAGGGGCTTTTCTAAAGTGTCTGGTGTTCATTGACTGTTTATTCATATATAAGAGCAATGTACTCAAAAGCTGATTGGAAGGTCTAAGGATGGGGTAGATTTACTGATTGATGGGCTTCAGCATAAGGTAATGATGCAGAAAGTGTGCTTTTTCATTGGGGAATCTCAAATGTCAATATCTACAGGTCATTTAACTTAGACTAGACCATTTTTTAGAGAATTGTCTTCAAATTCTTGCCTTGATTGTGTATAGACTTGTATGCCATCATTACATGAGCCAAGCAAAAGAAGGCAAGAGAAGGATCTCACAGTCTGGTCTACCCTGCAGACTTCCTGGTTTTCACCATGGCACCATCACTCATTCTCAGCTATGCCTGATGTCCCAAGACATAAATCTCTCAAGTTCAACTTCTCAAGAAAATAAATCACCAGCGTCTTCTGCCAGGTTATGTGCTCATGGGGCTGGGAGGGAGGAGGCAGGGATGGTAGTTACCAGGTTGCATGAGGTTAGGGAGGGATCATCTTATATCTATTTTCAACCAGTCATCCTATCGACAGTTCCCTTACAACTGTTCCTTTAATGATACATGGTGCCTTCAATTCCTAAGCATTTTAAAGGTTCAGCTCGCAACTGGGCTTGATTCTTTTGACTTTACACTCCTAAAGCTTGGGTATCAGCTTTCTCTTTTCTGCTAAGACAGTTATAGCTCATCTATCCATTTCTCATATTCCAAATTTTTTTGTCTTCTCTTTCCATTTCTACTTGAAGGTTTACATCCATAATTCTTAACCATTAGTTTATTAGGATTTGGGTGAAACTAACAATAAATGAATATGTTAATCTGCTATGGTTAACCAGAAGTCAGACACTCCAATCGTAACACTATTTAATGCCTAAAAACTTTGTTCAAATATTTTCTCTTCTTCTTATAATCAAAATTAAGCCATTACCTTGATGGTCACATTTCTCTCATAATAAATAGAAAGCTTCCTAGACTATCAACAACAGAAAAAATAGCTTAAACTTTGCCATATTAGTAGGGGAGAAAAAACAGGTGGTTTGTATGTAATTTCCAGCATTACTATCATTCAGATGGACAAATAAAAAAAATTACAGTAATCAAAAACAGACCTTTCAGCACATGTAATTAAATGAAAGCTTAATAAAGAATAATTTGCAAGAGCCAGATGTGCTTATGTCATGATTGTTGCTTTCTTTGGAACAATTTTTCTAATATAACAAGCCTCTAAAGAAATTAAAGTTTTATAATTCTGTATGCAATGACTCAGTGGCAAGAAAAATTCACAAGCAGAGTCAGTCAAATTGCTAGCACTTAGGCAAAGTGATGGGGGCATCTTTTGGTTTCTGTTTTACTCTGCTGTATCATTTTCCTTTGAAATTCAGCCAGATGTCTTCAAAATGGAGACAGGTCAAGCTTCTGAAAACGTCTGCTTGGATTAAGGCAGTGAAGAAAAGTTCTGTATTGAACGGAGTCAAGATGGTTAAGAGACAAAAACATGTTGGCTATGTAGTACTGTAGCTAGTATCATAACCAATATATCCTACTATGAATATTAAAGAGTTGTGAAATCTTAGAGATTCTGAGTCCTTAGATATAATTTATGGTATCATTTTTATCTCAGTAATTCAAAAGATCGAAAGAATTTTACTCTATCTTGGGTCTTTTAGGAAATTTGAACAAGTGAAAAATGCAAAACAACCACCCACATTTCTGGAAACAAGTCTATGATTTTTTAAAAAACTTGACTATGAATCCTTCAGACTGAATAAATAATACAATTACTTTTCAGGAAAAGAGTAGTGTTAATTGCTTCTTCTAAAGCTCTGATAATAATTTATTTTATAATCCTTTTAAGTGAGTTGTACCTAAGGAAGGCAAGACCACATAAACTCTGAGATTCCTTAAAGCAGGTTCTTGTGAGTTGTGATTACTGATATATTAGAGAGAGGAAGAGGTACTGCCACATTCCATAACCCTTTTCAAAGCTGGGTAACTAGACAATAGGATATCAGGTAAGATTTAGTACAATGAGTCTTGAAATAAAAATCACAAAATGGAGTCCAATGGAAAGATAGAAGGTATTCACAAAAATTAGAATATCCATATTCCATCTAACAAAACATGTGATTTTAGTTTAAATACCATTATCTTCAGATTGAAGATTTTAAATTTGTCTTGAATAATATGAATGTCATTCACCGAATAGGTATAAACTTACAAAATAATTTCACAGTTCACCCTCTAAACTACCATTGGTTGAATTTGTTCCATGTGCAAGGCTCTGTGTTAGGAGCTGAGGAGGCTTCAAAACACATAGCTCTAAAGGAGATATAAAATATAAATCCTTAGCACTTGATTTGCACTTTTATTGAAGTCCTTATCACTATTTTAAGCTTTATGTGTAGTTGTGCAAATGTATTTTATCCTGCTGGATACACTGTAAGCACATTGAAGGTATGATCTATCTAATTATTTTTGAATGCTTAGTACCACAAATGGTGCCTTGCAAATAACAGATATCCAATCAATAGTTTCTGAATTAACACACTATACAAAATCACTGCATATTAGGAAGGAAAGACAGTGTCTATAAATGAGGCAACACAAGTGGTATATCCTTATATTTATTATATATGCAATGAACAATTTTATAATGTTAAGGTTAAAAATAAAAGGCAAAAAATTCAGTCCTAGTTTAACTACACTGTTTCACATGAAATTAGTCCTTTGAAGTAGTTTGCTAAAATTTTGACTAGATAGCTGCTTAGTAACTATTAGCCTCACTAACGAGCAGTAACATTTCTAGACACCAAAAACAATTTAGCTGAAAACCAAAGAAAGAAGGTAATTCCAGTTACAATAGCTACAAAAGAAAAATACTTAGGAATATATTTAACTAAGGAGGTGAAAAATTTGTTCAAGGAAAACTATAGAACACTGAGGAAAGAAATTGTAGATGACATAAACAAATGGAAAAACATTTATATCTAATGGTTATGAATGAGAATAATTGGTATCTTTAAAATGATCATACTGCCCCAAGCAATCTACAGATTCAGTTTAATCTCTATAAAAATACCAATGTCATTTTTAGCAAAATTAGAAAAAACAATCCAAAAATTCATATGCAACCAAAAAAGAGCCCCAAGAGCCAAGGCAATCCTAAGCAAAAAGAACAAAGCTGAAAGCATCACATTATCTGGCTTCAAATTATACTACAAGGCTGTAGTAACCAAAACAGTATAGTACTTGAATAAAAATAGACATGTAGATCAATGGAACAGAATAGAGAACTCAGAAATAAAGCCAAGTACTTACAGCCAACTGATCTTTGAAAAAGTTGATAAGAACATGTATTGACAAAATGACACTCTTCAATAAATGGTGATGGGAAAATTAAATTGCCATATTCAGAAGAATGAGATGGAATGCCCATCTCTCCCCACATACAAAAATCAACTCAGGATGGATGAAAGACATAAGTGTAGGATTGAAACTATAAAAATAGCAGAAGAAGACCTAGGGGAAACTCTTCTGGGCATTGGTTTAGGCAAAGAATTAATAACTAAGACCCCAAACTCACAAGAAACAAAAACAAAAATAGATAAATGAGACCATGTTAAACTAAAAAGCTTCTGCACAGCAAAATAATCAACCAACAGAGTGAACAGACAATCTGCAGAAGGGGAGAATATTTTTGCAAACTGCCTTAAACTTTTCTAATGCAAATTATACTGTTTGAGCAGTACCATTTTTTTCTTCTCAGTCTAGTTACTTACATAAAGTTTCTTTGAGTGCTACTGCATCCTTTTTTGAAAGAATAAAGAAAAACTAGTTATTCTAATCAAATTGATTTAGTTAGAAAATTTATTTGCAGACTAATAGTTTAGGAAGGGAAAACATTAAACTCTGATTAACTATTAAATAAGGGTCTACAAAAAATGTCCTTCCACATATAACTCTCAGATCATAGTTCACAGTCATAATGATGATAATAATGAATATTCATTTGTAAACATAGTTGAGGTTTAAAAATCAACAATATAGTAAAGTCTATGACAGGCTTAGCTCAAAGTCTCATAAACATTTAAACTTCGGTGAAGACTGTTTTAGTCTAAATATAGATTTTTTTTTCTGCTTCAATTTTTAAAAATGCTCACTGATTGTTTCGGATATTGAATTGTTTCTTTATCCAAGATATATAGAAGACCTGCAGTATAAATGTGTAAAAATAAGCCTAGCTAAATATTTTTTCAAAATTATAGAATTAGTTATATTTTATAGAAGTACTTTAAGAAATGTTTTTTTTTTTTTGTTATGGATTAAAATGCTCCAGCTTTATTACTGGCAGCTTTAATAAAGTAGCTAGCATTAACATTTTGGTAAGCTGAACAATAACATATTTGACTCATACAACTGAAAGGGCATTAACAAATCATTTAAGCTAGTCTGACTTCCTTATTTTGCCAATGAGCTAAGATCTAGCAAGTAGCTTGCCCAAGATCATATAATTAGTATTGGAGCTAGAAGAAGAACTCTCTAGCTATCATTTCAACATTACCAGAATATGTATCACTTAAAAATAGAAATGGATATAAAATTAGCCAACTTTTGTACCTTTCAAGTACATTTCCAGCATTGATAAATTTGATCAACCTTTTAAATAAATTGGATTAAGAAAGTTCTGTGAAGATCTCACCAATCCACAAATAGATACTTCTAACAGTATTTGCACTCCTTTGTGTACTGTGGCTAACTCAAGATAAATCTGTCTTCCATTTGGATCTTAGTAACACTTTAATAACCAAGCCTGTTTAGATTCAACCCAAAGCAGTAGGTCCTACCAATCAGACTCAGCCTTGCGGTGAAACTCTCTACTGCCTGCCAGTACACATAATGGTCTATAGAAGTACCTAAGAAATGTGTTGTGTCAGAGAGTAATGTTATACCATGATTGTATTTGAAAAGAGAAGCATGCTTTGTCCAAATACAGCCAAATTGATGTCAAATTATAATGAGTGGTGTCACAATGCAACTTTATTTACCATAATGTGAAATATATATTTATATACCTGCTTTCTATGATACAATCATTTAGGATCTCAGAGCGTGGCACACAGGAAAATTATAAGGCCTTTTCTCATTATAAACATATGATTTTCATGTAGCCACATAACCAGTTATATAGTCTTCCAATAATCACCCGAACTCATTTATGTGTTAATTTAACAAATATACATTGAGAACTAAACTCAGTGAGGCACTGTGCTGGATATTTGACATTTATTATTTTATTTAGTCTTCAAAATAATTATATAAGATAGAAATTATTACTCATTTTAGTCAATCTGACTTTTAAGCCCGTATTCCTTCTGCTTTTAAAATTAAATTATTTTAAATAAGCTACACAGTGAACCACAATTAAGCGAATTTCTTGTTTCTAGCCACCAGACAATGATCACTGTCCAAGGAGAAGAAAGATTCTGATGTAACTGCTATTCTAAGCTCTTTAATAGAAAATTGTATTTTCAAATGTCTTACTGTTATTCTCTAAAATGGCATTTCAAAATCTTCAAATGGAATAAAAAGAGGTAACAGCACCACCAGTCATCTTGAAGGAGCAAGTGTCTCAATTTGATCTAGACAATGCCCTTCTCCAACTCAAAGAGCCACAGTAGAAAACCCCTAAAAAATTAAACCTACTTTAATTTTTTAAAGACTGATAAGGTAAAAAGAAGAACTATGCAGAGGAGTATAGGTAGACATAGAAGAGCTTGACAAAATGGGAATTGAGGGGGCTTTAAATTAGCACCAGTATACTCCAGTATACAAAAACCAACGGTAAAATAGGAGGCACAACTTTACACACCAAATTCTTTTTTGAATAGATTCTCATGTGCTTTGTCATTTCAATTTAGAAAGGACTTAAGTAACCTGCCAGAATCTACCCCAAAAAGAAAGAAAGAAAAGTCATCTCTCAAGAATATTACCAAACTCATTCTACAAGGCCAGTATTACTCTGATACCAAAACCAAAGATATAGATATATAAAACAAAACTATAGGTCAATATCTCTGATGAATATTGATGCAAAAATCCTCAACAAAATACTAGCAAAAGAAGTTTGACAATATGTTAAAAAGGTCATTCACCATGACCAAGTGGGATTTATCCCTGGGATGAGAGGATAGTGCAACATATACAAAGCAATCAATGTGATACATCATATCAACAGAATGAAGGACAAAAATCATATGATTATTTCAACTGATGTTGAAAAACCATTGATAAAATTCAACATCCCTCCATGATTAAAAAATCCTAAAAAAACTGGAGATAGAAGAAATATATCTCAATATAATAAAGCCATATATGCCAGACACACAGCTAATATTATACTGCATGAGGCTTGAAGTCCCTTATTTTTGGCCAATTTCTCCAATTTGGAATGGGTTAATTTACCCAATGCCTGTACCCCCATTGTATCAAGGAATTAACTACTATCTTGCTTCTCATTTTACAAGGTCATAGGCAAAAGAAACTTGCCTGGTCTCAGGTGAGACTTTGAAAAAACTGAAGGCCTTTTCTCTAAGATCTGGAACATGACAAAGATGTCCACTTTCAACACTGTTCCTCAACATAGTACTGGAAGTCCCAGCTAAAACAATCAGACAAGGGGAAAAAATAAAGGGCATCTGAATGAAAAGGATGGAGTCAAATTATCCTTGTTTGCAGATGATATGTTCTTGTATTTGGAAAAACCTGAAGACCCCACAAAAAAACTCTATTAGAACTGATAAACCCAGTAAAGTTGCAGGATACAAAATCACCATGTAAAAATCAGTAGCATTTCTACATGCCACCAGTGAACAATCTGAAAAAGAAATTAAAAAGTAATGCCACTTGCAATAGCCACAAATGAAATTAAATGCCTAAAAATTAACTAAAAAAGTAAAATATCTCTATAAGAAAAACTATAAAACACTGATGAAAGGAAGTGATGAGGATATCAAAAAATGGGAAGATATTCTGTGTTCATGAATTGGAAGAATCAATATTGTTAAAATGTATGTAACTAACCAAAGCAATGTACAGATTCAATGCAATCCATATCAAAATACTAATGATATTCTTCACAGAAATAGAAAAAAAATCCTAAAACTTACATGAAATCACAAAAGACCCAGAATAGCAAAAGCTATCCTATGCAAAAGGAATAAAACTGGAGGAATCACATTATGTGACTTCAAATTATACTGCAGAGCTATCGTAAGCAAAATAGCATAGTACTGGCATAAAAACAGACACATAGACCAATGGAACAGAATAAAGAATCCAGAAACAAATTCACATACCTACAGTGAACTCATTTTTAAACAAAGCTGCCAAGAATATACACTGCGGATATCTGTCTTCAATAAATGCGGAGGGAAATTCTGGATATTCACATGGAGAAAATGAAACTAGACCACATCACTAGCCTTATACAAAAATCAAATCAAAATGGATTAGAAACTTGAGTCTAAGACCTTGAACTATGAAACTACTTCAAGTAAACATTGAGGAAACTCTCCAGAACATTTGTCTGGGCAAAGATTTTTTGAGTAATATATAACAAGAATAGGCAACTAAAGCAAAAATGGACAAATAGAATCAAAGTGCAGAACTTAAAAAGCTTCTGCACAGCAGAGGAAACAATCAACAAAGTGAAGAGACAATAGCCATAATGGGAGAAAATATTTGCAAACTACCCATCTGACAAGGGATATATAACTAGAATATATAAGGAGCTCAAACAACTCTTTGGAAAAAAATTTATTAATCCAATTAAAATATGGGTAAAAGATTTGAATAGACATTTCTCAAAAAAAGACATACGAATGGCAATCAGGCATATAAAAAAAGTGCTCAACATCATCAGCCAGAGAAATGCAAATCAAAACTATAATGACATTATCATCTCACCCCAGTTAAAATGTCTTATATCGAAAAGGCAGTCAGTAACAAGTGCTGGCAAACACATGAGAATCCTTGCACACTGTTGGCGAGAATGTTAATTTTACTGCCACTACGGAGCACAATTTGGAGGTTCCTGAAAAAACTAAAAATAGAGTTACCATATGATCTAGCAATCCCCCTGCTAGTATACACCTAAAAGAAAGGAAATAAGCATATCAAAAAGATGCCTGCATCCTCATGTTTGTTGCAGCATGTTTGCAATAGCCGAAGTCTGGAAGCAATCTAAGTGTCCATCAACACATAAATGAATAAAGAAAATGTGGTACTTATACACAATGGAGTACTATTCGGACATCAAAAAATGAGATTGTCATTTGCAACAACATGGATGGAATTGGAGGTCATTATGCTAAGGGAAATAAGCCAGGCACAGAAAGACAAACATCACGTGTTCTCACTTATTTCTGGATCTAAAAATCAAAACACTTGAACTCATGAAGATAGAGAGTAGATGAATGGTTACTGGAGAATGGGAAGGACAATGGGAGAGCCAGGGCAGGTAGGGATGCTTAATATGTATAAATAAATAGAAGGAATGAATAAGTCCTAATTTGATATTTCAACAGGGTGACTATAGGCCATGGGAGCCCACCTCTTGCATCAGTGTGACCCAGATGTGAGACATGGAGTCAAAGATCATTTTGGACCTTTATGATTTGACTGCCCTGCTGGTTTTCAGACTTGCATGGGGTTTGTAGCCCCTTCCTTTTGGCCAATTTCTCCCATTTGGAATGGGTAAATTTACCCAATGCCTGTACCTCCATTGTATCAAGGAATTAACTAACTTGCTTCTGATTTTACAGGCTCATAGGCAGAAGAAACTTGTTTTGTCTCAGGTGAGACTTTGGACTTGGACTTTTGGGTTAATGCTGGAATGAGTTAAGACTTTGGGGGACTGCTGAAAAGTCATGATTATGTTTTGAAATGTGAGGAAATGAGATTTGGGAGGGAATGGGGCAAAATGATATGGTTTGGCTGTGTTCCCACCTAAATCTCATCTTGAATTATAATTCCCATAACCCCTATATGCTGTAGGAGGGACCTGGTGAGAAGTAATTGACAGATGGCAGGGGGAGGCTTTCCTGTGCTGTTCTCATGATAGTGAATAAGTCTCGGGAGATCTGATGGTTTTATAAAGAAGACTTCTCCTGCACACACTTTCTTGCCTGCCACCATGTAAGACATGCCTTTGCTCTTCCTTCACCTTCTGCCATGATTGTGAGGCCTCCCAACCATGGGTAACTCTGAGTCCATTAAACCTCTTCTTTGTAAATTACCCAGTCTCAGGTATGTCTTTATTAGCAGTGTGAGGATGGACAAATACAAGTCAACAATAATTTAAATGTACATTTAAAAATAACTAAAAGAGTGTAACCGGGTTGTTTGTAACACAGAGGATAAATGCTTGAGGGGATGGATACTCCACATTATATATATGCTGTGATTATTATGCATTGTATATCCATATCAAAACATTTAATGTGCCCCATACATATACTCACCTACTATGTGCCCACAAAAATTTAAATTTAAATTAAAAAAAAATTCTCCTTCAAATACAACCTCCCTATTGTAGAGGATAAAGAAACGAAGAGAAGGAAAAAAGTACTATTCTACAGAAACAGATTCAGTCAGTGCTACTGAAGGATGTTAGCTCTTATCCTTATATTTATCCCCATTTGCTATGGTTCCACAAAACATCAGGGAACCCCAGGCCTAGCCAAGTTTTTCTATAACAGATCCTATTCTAGCGTGACAGACATCATTCAAAGTGGCAATAGAAGTTGGGTGAAACAAGTAGTGTAGGGCAGGGTAGGGTAGGGTAGGGTAGGGTTGGGTAGGGTTGGGTAGGGTAGGGTAGGGAGACATCCCTAAGGATATGTCATCATTCATTTGACTGATGCTGCCTAACACCAGGACCCAAGTCTAGTTTTGTTCTCCAGGGATATCCTAGGTTTTGTTACCCTACTCAAACAAAGCTGACAGCCATTTCTTTGCCTACCAATCAAGGCATAATATAAAGCTGGACCAGTTCAGCTGTGAGAAGGTGGAAGCAGAGACATGGGTAATTAAGCAGCCTAATATAGTGCTTGTTCACCACAGAGAAGAAAGTGTGTACATAATAAGTCATCACAGACTGAAGTAAGGTTGAGGAGAAAGCTTCAAATAATTATTTGAACGAGATCACAAATACTTTTACTTTTCATAAATCTCCAATGTCAACAAAATGATCCAGGAAATATAGCTGTGATTTTATGGAAAGAAAGAACTGAAGTCCCTTTTTTCAGCACAGAAGGTACTTGTTCAGCTACAGTTCTAATATTTGAGACCAAAGAAAATTGGCTGCAGGAATAGGAGGAGAGAGCAGGAAGAGGGGAAGAACTACTACTCCCACTCCTACATATTACGTTTATTTCCAAGTCAGTCTCCTTGCCACTCCTGCATATTTTTCTGTTGCACCATTTTTTCCTTTCCTATTAACACTACCTGTCTGTCATAATTCTATTCATCGTTTCAGTTTCAACTCAAGAATCACTTTTTCCTTGAAGGGTAATCTGACTACTGCCTCCTTTATGCTCCTATCATAGCTCAATCTTTGTCTCTGTGCAAATTATGATATTTTTTCTTCCCATATTTTTTACTCCCACTAAGTTCTGAGCTTGTTAAGGGAAAGACTGAGGCTTATTTATCTTTATGTTCCTAGCACCTAACATAACGCCTGACATTTTCAGAGGTCTGTTAATGCCGACCATTAAAACCTATTTCATATCCATTCTTGCCTCTATCTTCTTGGAATTGCCATCATTTCAGCCCACACCCTTTTCTCCAGAGGTGAACTCCAAAGATGGAGGTTATCTTTCTTTGTTTCTGTCTTCTTAAAGTTATAAGTATGTGGGTTCACCAAGTAATGCACTGATTTTCTTGCAAACACCAGAAAAGATAATGGCAGGAAAAGAAAGAATTGTGAACAACATATTTTAATGCAATCTCTTTGCTATACAGATGAAAAAAAGCTCATGCCTAGGAAACAAAAGTGATATGCACAAAAATATCAGCTGGTGAATAGTAGATAGAATGAAATCTAGAACCAAGGTTTCCTACTTTCCTTTTGACTGTTCATACGAACTCATTTCTCATTGTGTTCTATCCTCTTAGTGAACTGCAAATAGAATTTGTACATTATATCAGAACTTTTGGTTTGGAGTACATGAAAAAAATGTTTTTTCTACCATTCTCCTTAGATTAAAGGGAAATTTACCTTACATGTATTCGTAAGGTAATCCTTGGGCACCCCAGGATGATTTAGATTGTAGAATTTTATTTTAATATTTGTTTTAATTGTACATATTTTAAAATGCAACCATAGTAATTAGGTTAAGGTAATTATAATCATGTTAAGGTGTTTTCAGGTTTTTAAAATTAAAGTTTATGCAAATATACATAGAGGGCCAAAAATTAGTTTCAGATGAGAGCAAACTTATTTTCACCCATGTTGAGATGTCTGCCAATTGTCTTTCCACAATAACCAAAAGAAAAATGGAACAAGTGTTGACTATAAGCCGTGAGAACCAGGACCAATTTAATTCATTCATTATCCCCTACAGCCAGCTCAAGAAGGTCAAGTAAAGAAAAATAAACTGAAAGAGGTGTTTCCCTGGCTAAAGGTCCTCTTGCCTATTTGTCCAAGCACTGGGTAGTTTGCTCCTCTAAAAACTCTTTGAGCTAATGGGGAAGAGGCTGTGTGAAGGTGAGAAGAAGCTGTAGAAAGGAAAGGAGAATAGGTTCAGATCAAAGGTCCTCCAGTTACACTAAAAACTTCAAAAAAAGTCTGAAATCAGATAATGAATCACCCAGTTCACTGCTACAAAAATAACTTGGAATTCATTCTTGAATTGCACCAATTATTTTGGAATGCATTCAGGAGAGCATTTCCTTATGGAACATAGTTGTAAATAAATAAACAATGTGGGAGAAGGGGCCAAGATGTTAGATTAGAAGCAGCTCACGTGTGTTGCTCTCACAGAGAGGAAACAAATGGGTTAGTGAACACTGACCCTGCAGGCCAATCATCTCTAAAACTACATCAGGATCCATCAAGGCAACAGAAGGACACAGAGAACAGAGAGGGGTAAAGCTGGGTACCAGTCTGTCTGGACTCAACACAGAGCCAGGAGAACCTCTCCAACATGGGAAAGGGTGAGAGCCCCCTGGGGGAGTCACTCTCCACAGGGACCTGTGCAAGACTGGGAATGGGAGTATCCCCCTAACCCCCATACTCCTCCCATCACACTTCTAGACTGAGAAAGAGAGCTACCCAGACATTTTACAGGGGCAGCTCTTGAGTCCAAGGGGACCTCTACAAGCCTTGGGACCCAGAACAGGTCAGCACTGGTACCATAGCTCCAATAGAGGTCACAGTTGTGGTGCCTGAGAGCAGTAATATTGCTTCACCTCCCCGTACCAGACAGGGCTCAGTACCAACTTCTGGCCCAGTGGCCCCATACTAGCCTGAACTCACCAGCAGCTATAGCTTCCTCATGTCCCAGGAAACACCCAGACAGCAGGGCAGGCAACTCAGATAGAAAACTATGGCTGAGCTGGCAAGGATACAGCTTGTCTGCCAACTGTAGTCTCTGCCTAAGGGACCCTCATGGACCAGAACACCTACAAAAGAAATGTAGGCATGGAAACAGTAATTGGAGGGGTTCCTTCAAGACCCTGACTAGAATCAAAGTCAGTCAACTTAACCCACCTTATACCATAATGAAGCCCCCAAGGGCATCTAAGAAGATAAAAGAAAAAGAAAAAAAATTCAAAGGATTGCAACTTCAAAGACTGAAGGAACATCAGCCCACACAGATGAGAAAGAACCAGTGCAAGAACTCTGACTCTCAAAAAGCCAGAGTGCATTCTTACCTCCAAATGATCACACTAATTCCCCAGTGATGGTTCTTAACCAGGGTGAAATGGCTGAAATGTCAGAAACAAAATTCATTTCTGAATTCTACATGAATAGGAACAAAGATCATCAACATTCAGGAGAGAGCCAAAATCCAATCCAAGGAATCAAGGAATATAATAAAATGACACAAGAATTAAAAGAAAATGGCCATTTTAAGAAAGAACCAAACTGAACTGAGAGAGCAAAAACAAACAAAGCAAACAAACTCACTTGAAGAATTTCATAATATAATTGCAAGTATTAAACAGAATCAAGTTGAGGAAACTCAGAGCTTCAAGACTGCTTCTCTAAAATAATTCAGTCAGACAAAAATAAGAAAAAAAAGAAGAAGAATGAATGAGACCTCAAATAAATGTGAGATTATGTAAAGAGAAAAAAATCTATGACTCTTTGATGTCTTTAAAAGAGATAAATAGAAAGCAAGCAACTTGAAAAGCATATTTGAAAATACCATCCATGAAAATTTTCCCAACCCACTAGCTAGGCCAACATTCAAATCCAGGAAATGCAGAGAACCTCTGTGAGATAGTATACCAGATGACCATCCCCAAGACATACAATCACTAGATTCTCCAAGGGAAAAATGAAAGAAAAAATGTTAAAGGCAGCTAAAGAGAAGGAATAGGTAATCTCAAAGGGAACCTTGTCAAGCTAATAGCAAACCTTACAGCAGAAACCTTACAAGCTATAAGAGACTGGGGCCTATGTTCAGCATTCTTAAAAGAAATCCCAACCAAGAATTTCATATTCAGACAAACTAAGCTTTATTTTAAGTAAAGGAGAAATCAGACCCTTTTTAGACAAGCAAGTGCTAAGGCAACTTATTACCAGCAGACCTGCCTTACAAGGGGTCCTTAATGGAGTGCTAAATATGGAAAGGAAAGACCATTACCAGCTGCCACAAAAGCACCCTTAAGTACACAGACCAGTGACAGTATAAAGCAACCACACAATCAAGTCTGAATTATAACCCGCTAACAACATGAGGATGAGATCAAACCTACACATGTCAATATTAATTTTGAATGTAAATGGGCTAAATACCCCAATTAAAAGGCATGAAGTGGCACATTGGATAAAGAAGCAAGACCTAACTATAGGCTGTCCACAAGAGATTCAGCTCATATTCAGTGAACCCATAGGCTCAAGGTAAAGGGATGAGAAAAATCTACAAGGCAAACAGAAAACAGGAAAAAGCAGGGGTTGTCATGCTAATTCCAAAAAAAAAAAAACCTACTTTATATCGACAACAATTTAAAAAGATAAAGAAAGGCGTTATATAATGGTAGAGGGTTCTATTCAATAAGAAGACCTAACTAACCTAAATATATACACACCCAACACAGAAACACTCAGATTCATAAAGCAAGTTCTTAGAGGCCTGTGAAGACAGTTAGATGATCACACAAACATAGATTTCCACACCCCACTAACAGTATTAGACAGATCATTGAGGCAGAAATCTAACAAAGATATTTGGGACCTAAACTCAACATTTGACCAAACAGGCCTAACAGATCATTACAGAACTCTCTACCACACAAAAAACAGAATATACATTTTTCTCATATGCACATGGCACTTACACTAAAATCAACCATACAATCAGCCATAAAATAATCCTCAATAAGTTAAAAAAAATAAGAAAATCATACCAAACATACTCTTAGACAACAGTACAATAAAAATAGAAATCATTACTAAGAAAATCACTCAAAATCATACAGTTACATGGAAATTAAACAACATGCTCCTGGATAACTTTTGAATAAACAATGAAATTAAGGCAGAAATCAAGAAATTCCTTGAAACTAATGAGACCAAAGATACAATATACCAGAATCTCTGGGATACAGCCAATGCAGTGTTAAGAGAAGTGTAAGGTGCTAAATGCCCACATCAAAAATTTAGAAAGATATCAAATTAACAACCAATATCACACCTAGAGGAACTAAAAAAACCAAAGCAAACCAACCCCAAACCGAGTAGAAGAAATAACCAAAATCAGAGATGAACTGAAGGAAATTAAGATGAAAAAAAAAAAAAAAAAAAAAAAAAAAAAAAAAAAAAAAAAAAAAAAAAAAAAAAAAAAAAAAAAAAAAAAAAAAAAAAAAAAAAAAAAAAAAAAAAAAAAAAAAAAAAAAAAAAAAAAAAAAAAAAAAAAAAAAAAAAAAAAAAAAAACCAACAAATCTGGCAGTTTGTTATTTGAAAGAATAAATAAGATTAGTAGACCATTAGCCAGATTAATAAAGAAAACAGAACACAATTAGAAATTACAAAGGGGACACTACAACTGATGACACAAAATACAAAAAACCCTCAGTGACTACTATGAACACCTCCATGCACACAAACTAGAAAACCTATAAAAAATGGATAAATTCCTAGAAACATACAACTGCTAAAAACTGAACCAGGAGGAAATCAAATCCCTGAATACACCAATAAAAAATTCCAAATTGAATCAATAATAAAAGGCCTACCAACCAGAAAAATCCCAGGATTTACAGGTGGATTCACAGCTGAATTCCACCAGATGTATAAAGAAGAGCTAATACCATTTCTACTGAAACAATTTTATATACCAACAATGTCCCTACTGAGAGCCAACAGAAACATAATCCCATGCACAAAGGACACAAAATGAATTAAATACCTGGAATACAACTAACCATTGAGGTGAAAGACCTCTACAATGAGAATTATAAAACACTGTCCAAAGAAATTACAGATAATACCAATTAATGGAAAAACATTCCTTGCTCATGGATAGGATGACTCAAGCTTGTTAAAATGGCCGTACTGCCAAAAGCAAGTAAACAGATTCAATGCAATTCCTATCAAAATATCAATGACATTCTTTACAGAAATAGAAACTTCTGAAGATGGCTGAATAGGAACAGCTCTGAAGTGTAGTTCCCAGCAAAAACAACATAGAGGCCACTGCAGGTGATCCCCAGGCAACTAGGGTCTGGAGTGGAACTCCAGCAGTCCCACAGCAGAGAGGGCTCACTGTTAGAAGGAAAACTAAAAAAGAGAAATAACTTCATCATCAACAAAAAGGACGTCCACTGAGAGACCCCATCCAAAAGTCACCAACTACAAACACCAAAGGTAGATAAATCCACAGAGATGGGAAGAAACCAGTGCAAAAAGGATGAAAACACCCAAAACCAGAACCCCTATCCTCCTCCAAGGGATCACAACTTCTCACCAGCAAAGGAACAAAACTGAATGGAGAATGAGTCTGATGAATTGATAGAAACAGGCTTCAGAAGGTGGGTAATAACAAACTTCTCTGAGCAAAAAGAACATATTCTAACCCAATGCAAAGAAACTAAGAACCTTGAAAAAAGGTTTGACAAAATGCTAATAAGAACAAACAACTTAGAGAAGGATATAAATGACTTAATGGAGCTGAAAAACACAACATGAGACTTCGTGAAGCATACACAAGTTTCAATAGCCAAATCGAACAAGCAGAAGAAAGGATATCAGACATTGAAGATCAACTCAATGAAATAAAACAAGAAGGCAAGATTAGAGAAAAAAGAGTGAAAACAAATGAACAAAGCCTCCAAGAAATATGGGATTATGTGAAAAGACCTAATCTGTGTTTGATAAGTGTACCTGAATGTGACGGAGAGAATGAATCCAAGCTGGAAAACACTCTTTGGGATATTATCCAGGAGAACTTCCCCAACCTAGCAAGGCAGGCCAATATTCAAGTCCAGGAAATACAGAGAACACTACAAAGATGTTCCTCAAGAAGGGCAACCCCAAGGCACATCATCGTCAGATTCACCAAAGTTGAAATGAAGGAAAAAATGCAAAGTGCAGCCAGAGAGAAAGGTTGGGTTACCCACAAAGGAAAGCCCATCAGACTCACAGTGGATCTCTCAGCAGAAACCCTATGAGCCAGAAGAGAGTAGGGGCCAATATTCAACATCCTTAAAGAAAAGAACTTTCACCCTAGAATTTCATATCCAGCCAAACTAAGCTTCATAAACGAAGGAGAAATAAAATCCTGTACAAACAAGCAATTGCTGAGGACATTGTCACCACCAGGCCTGCCTTACAAGAACTCCTGAAAGAAGCACTAAACATAGAAAGGAACAACCAGTACCAGCCCCTCCAAAAATGTACCAAATGGTATAAAGCACTGATACAATGAAGAAACTGCATCAACTAATGGGCAACACAACCAGTTGGCATCAAAATGGAAGGATCAAATTCACATATGACAATATTAACCTTAAATGTAAATGGGCTAAATGCCTCAATCAAAAGACACAGACTGGCAAATTAGATAACAAGTAAAAAACCATCGGTATGCTGTATCCAGGAAACCCATCTCATGGGCAAGGACACACATAGGCTCAAAATGAAGGGATGGAGGAAGATTTAACAAGCAAATGGAGACAGAAAATTAACAAGGATATCCAGAACTTAAACTCAGATCTGGACCAAGCAAACCTAAGAGACATCTACAGAACTCTCTACCTCAAATCCACAGAACATACATTCTTCTCAGCACCTCATCACATCTACTCTAAAATTGACCACATAATTGGAAGTAAATCACATCTCGGCAATTGCAAAAGAATGGAAATCCTAACAGTCTCTGAGACCACAGTGCAATCAAATTAGAACTCAGGATTAAGAAACAAATTCCGAACTGCACAATTTCGTGGAAACTGAACAACTGGCTCTTGAATGTTGACTGGATAAACAATGAAATGAAGGCAGAAATAAAGATGTTCTTTGAAACCAGTAAGAATGAAGACACCACGTACCAGAATCTCTGGGACACATTTAAAGCAGTGTCTAGAGGAAAATTTATGGCAGTAAATGTCCACATGAGAAGCAAGGAAAGATCTAAAATCGACACCTTATCATCAAAATTGAAAGAGCTAGAGAAGCAAGATCAAAAAAAACTCAAAAGCTAGTAGAAGACAAGAAATAACTAAGATCAGAGCGGAACTGAAGGAGATAGGGACACAAAAAACCCTTCAAAAAACCAATAAATTCAGGAGCCGGTTTTTTTTTTTTTTAAAAAAGATCAACAGAATAGACAGACCATTAGCTAGATTAATAAAAAAGAAAATAGAGAAGAATCAAATAGTTGCAATAAAAAACGATAAAGGGGATATCACCACCGATTCCACAGAAATACAAACTACCATGAGAGATTACTACAAACAACTCTATGCACACAAACCAGTAAACCTGGAAGAAATGGATAAATTCCTGGACACTTGCACCCTCCCAAGCCTAAACCAGGAAGAAGCTGAAACCCTGAATAGACCAATAACAAGGGTGGAAGTTGAAGCAGCAATTAATAGCCTACCAACCAAAAAAAGCCGAGGTCCAGATGGGTTTACAGCTGAATTCTACCAGATATACAAAGAGGAGCTGGTACCGCTCCTTCTGAAACTATTCCAAACATGAGGGAATCCTTCCCAAATCATTTTATGAGACCAACATCATCCTCATACCAAAACCCAGCAGAGACTCAACAAAAAAGGAAAACTTCAGATCAACGTCCTGGATGAACGCTGATGCAAAAATCTTCAATAAAATACTGGCAAACCAATTGCAACAGCACATCCAAAAGCTTATCCATCATGATCAAGTAGGCTTCATCCCAAGAATGCAAGGCTGGTTCAATATATGCAAGTCTATAAACATAATACATCACATAAACAGAACCAATGACAAAAACCACATGGTTATCTCAATAGATACAGAGAAGGCCTTTGACAAAATTCAACAGTGCTTTATGCTAAAAACTCTCAATAAACTAGGTATCAACATAACGTATCTCAAAATAATGAAAGCTATTTACGACAAACCCACAGCCAATATCATACTGAATGGGCAAACACTGGAAACATTCCCTTGGAAATCTGGCACTAGACAAGGATGCCCTCTCTCACCACTGCTATTCAATATAGTATTGGAAGTTCTAGCCAGAGCAATCAGGCACGAAAAAGAAATAAAGGATATTCAATTAGGAAAGGAGAAAGTCAAATTGTCTCTATTTGCAGATGACATGATTGTATATTTAGAAGACCCCATCGTTTCAGCCCAAAATCTCCTGAAACTGATAAGCAACATCAGCAAAGTATCAGGATACAAAATCAACGTGCAAAAATCACAAGCATTCCTATACACAAATAACAGACTTAAAGAGAGCCAAATCAAGAACGAACTGCCATTCACAATTGCTACAAAGAGAATAAAATACCTAGGAATATAACTGACAAAGGATGTAAAGGACCTCTTCAAGGAGAACTACAAACCACTGCTCAAGGAAATAAGAGAGGACACAAACAGATGGAAAAACATTCCATGCTTACAGTTAGGAAGAATCAATATTGTGAAAATGGCCATACTGCCCAAAGTAATTTATACATTCAACATTATCCCCATCAAGATACCTATGATCCTCTTCAAAGAACTGGGAAAAAACCACCTTAAACTTTGTATGGAACCAAAAGAGAGCTCACATAGCCAAGACAATTCTAAGCAAAAAGAACAAAGCTGGAGGCAACACACTACCTGACTTCAAACTATACTACAAGGCTACAGTAATCAAAACAGCATGGTACTGGTACCAAAACAGAGATATAGACCAATGGAACAGAACAGAGGCCTTAGAGGCAATGTCACACATCTACAACCATCTGATCTTTGACAAACCTGACAAAAACAAGCAATGGGGAAAGGATTACCTGTTTAATAAATGGTGTTGGGAAAACTGGCTAGTCATATACAGAAAGCAGAAACTGGACCCCTTCCTGACACCTTATACTAAAATTAACTCTAGATGGATTAAAGACTTAAACATAAGGCCTAACACCATAAAAACCCTAGAAGAAAACCTAGGCAAAACCATCCAGGACATATGCATAGGCAAGGACTTCATGACTAAAACACCAAAAGCACTGGCAACAAAAGCCAAAACAGACAAGTGGGATGTAAGTAAACTCCAGAGCTTCTGTACAGTGAAAGAAACAATCAGAGTGAACTGGCAACCAACAGAATGGGAAAAAATATTGTCAATCTACCCATCTGACAAAGCCTAATATCCAGAATCTACAAAGAACTAAAACAGATTTACAAGAAAAATACAAACAAACCCATTCAAAAGTGGGTGAAGGACATGAAAAGACACTTTTCAAAAGAAGACATATATGAGGCCAACAAACATATGAAAAAGTGATCATCATCACTGGTCATTAGAGAAATGCAAATCAAAACCACATTGAGATACCGTCTCACGCCAGTTAGAATGTCGATCATTAAACTATCTGTAGACAACAGATGCTGGAGAGGATGTGGAGAAATAGGAACACTTTTACACTGTTGGTGGGAGTGTAAATTAGTTCAACCATTGTGGAAGACAGTGTGGTGATTCCTCAAGGACCTAGACCTAGACCTCAAGGACCTTTGACCCAGCAATCCCATTACTGGGTATATATTTAAAGGATTATATATATATCCTTTTATTATAAAGACACATGCACACATATGTTCATTGCAGCACTGTTTACAATAGCAAAAACCTGGAACCAACCCAAATGGCCATTGAAGATAGACTGGGCAAGGAAAATATAGCACATACACACCATGGAATACTATGTAGCCATAAAAAATGATGAGTTCATGTCCTTTGTGGGGACATGGATGAATTTGGAAACCATCATTCTCAGCAAACAGACACAAGACCAGAAAAACAAACACCACATGTTCTTACTCATAGGCAGATGTTGAACGATGAGAACACATGGACACCGGGAGGGGAGCATCACACACTGGGGTCTGTTGCAGGGGTATAGTGGAGGGGCAGCAGGGGATAGGGAGGTTGGGGAGGGATAACAGGGGTAGAAATGACAGATATAGGTGACAGAGGGATGGAGGCAGCAAACATTGCCATGTAGGCAGCAATCCTGCATGTTTTGTAAATGTACCCCAGAACCTAAAGTACAATAAAATATATAAAATAAATAGAAACATCCATTTTAAAATTCATATAGAACCCCCCCCCAAAAAAAAGCTTGAATAGTCAAGGCAGTTCTAAGCAAAATAGAAAGCTAGAGGCATCACATTACCTGACTACAAACTAATACAAGGCTACAATAACCAAAGCAACACGATGCCAGAAAAAAACAACAACAACAACAAAAACAAAACAGATGCATAGGCCATTGGAACAAAATATAGAGCCCAGAAAAAAGAATCACACACCTACTCCCATCTGATCATCGAAAAAGTGGACAAAAACAAGCAACAGGGAAAGGACTCCTTATTCAATAAATGGTACTAGAATAACTGGCTATCTGTATTAATACATTTTATACTGCTATGAAAAAATACTCAAGACTGGGTAATTTATAAAGAAAAAGAGGTTTAATAGGCTCACATTTCCACATGGCTATGGAGACCTCATAATCATGGTGGACAGCAAAAGAGGAGCAAAGGCACGTCTTACATGGTGGCAGGCAAAAGAGCATGTGCAGGAGAACTGCCCTTTATAAAATCGTCTCTTTAGATAACCATCTAAAACTTCCCTTTATAAAAGATCTCATGAGACTTATTCACTTCCTGTGAGAACAGCACAGGAAGAACCTTCCCCCATTATTCAATTACCTCTCAAGGGTCCCTCCCATGACACATGGGGATTATGGGAGCTATAATTCAAGATGAGATTTAGGTGGGGACACAGCCAAACCATATCACTATCCATATGCAGAATACTGGAGCTGGACTCCTTCCTTATACCATATACTAAAATAAATTCAAGACCGATTAAAGACTTAAGTGTAAAACCTAAAATTATTAAAATCCTGGAAGATAATCTAGGAAATACCATTCTGGATATAGTTCCTGGCAAAGATTTCATAACAAAGATGCCAAAGCAACTGCAACAAAAACAAAAGTTGACAAATGGGATCTAATTAATGAAAGACCTTCTGCAAAGCAAAAAAAATTATCAACAAAACAACCTATAGAATGGGAGAAAATATTTGCACACTGTGCATCTGAAAAAGATCTAAGATCCAGAACTTAAAAAAATTAATAAGCAAAAAACAAAGAACCCCACTAAAAAGTGGGCAAATTACAATAGACACTTTTCAAAAGAAGACAGACACACAGCCAGTAATCAGGTAAAAAAAAAAGTGCTCAATATCTGTACTAGCCTGTTCTCCCACTGCTATAAAGAAATACCTGAGACTGAGTAATTTATTTTTAAAAAGGTTCAATTGGCTCATAGTTCTGCAGGCTGTATAGGAAGCATGGCTGGGGAGGCCTTAGGAAACTGACAATCATGATAGAAGGTGAAAGGGAAGAAGACACATCTTAAATGGCTGGGACAGGAGGAAGACAGAGAAAGGGGAGGTACTACACATTTTTAAACAACCAGATCTCATGAGAACTCACACACTATTATGAGAACAGCAAGGAGGAAATCCACTACAATGATCAAACCACCTCTAACCAGGTCCCTCTTCCAACACTGGGGATTACAATTCAACATGAGATTGTGGTGGGGACACAAATCCAAACCGTATCATCACTAGAGAAATGCATTAGAGAAATACCAATCAAAACCACAATAAGATTCCATCTCCCACCAGTCAGAATGACCATTACTAAATAGTCAAAAAATAACAGATAGTGGTGAGGTTGTGGAGAAAAGAGAACACTTATACACAGCTGCTAGGAATGCAAGTTAGTTCAGCCATTGTGGAAATTAGTGTGATGATTTCTCAAAGAACTTAAAACAAAAGTACCATTTGACCCAACAGAAATTAGTGTGATGATTTCTCAAAGAACTTAAAACAAAAGTACCATTTGACCCAACAATTTCCTTACTGGGTATATACCCAAATGAATATAAAAAATTCCACCATAAAGACATACTTATGTGTATGTTCATTGCAGCACTATTCATTGCAGCACTATTCATAATAGAAAAGTCATGGAATCAACCTAAATGCCCATTATGGGAGACTTGATAAAGAAAATGTGGTACTTAGACACCACAAAACACCATACAGCCACAAAAAAGAACAAGAACATGTTCTCTGCAGCAACGTGGATGGACCTGGGAGTCACTATCCAAAGCAAACTAATTCAGGAACAGAAAACCAAAAACCACATATTCTCACTTATAAGTAGGAGCTAAACATTGAGAACACATGGCCATAAAGAAGGGAACAACAGACACTGGGGCCCGTTTGAGGGTAGAGGGTAGAAGGAGGAAGAGGATTAAAAAAAACTACCTCTTAGGTACTATACTTATTACCTGGGTGATGAAATAATCTGTACAAGAAACCCCTGTGACATGCAACCTATCTATATAACAAACTTGCAAAAAAAAAAAAAGTTGGAGATGAAATATCCAGTCTCTCTCTCTCTGCTTTTTCCAAGTATCTTCTTTTTCAGAATACTCAATAAAATATTTATAATGCCTTATTTACAGAAATAAAAGTTAGTTATTGAAACAATTAGTAATTTAGTTCTTGAGGTAAGAAAATCAAAAAGGTGATAATTAGGGCAGTTGAAAATCAGCATTATGAGGATGGATCTGTTTTCCTTTTGTTTCCAAGAGCTGGGCAGGCCATGCTGAAGAGATTCAGTTCTCTGGATTTGCTCCAAGTGGTACAGCTTACATTTGCAACGTTCCTTTAACTCTCTTGTCACAAAGTCATAGCTCATCAGGTAAACCTAAAAGTATATCTTGACTCTACTAATAAGATATAAAAACTCATCAATGAGTCCAGAAATTAGATTTGAAATCTAAGCATTATTTCCTACAAAGAGTCATAAGTCAAACCAATAATTTAATGCACAATTTCTTAGTAAACAAAAGGTAAATTCATTTATTCCTTTATTCAGTCATTCAAATATTATTTATTGAGTGGCTACTTTGGGCCAGTGACCATTTTGGTTTTGGAAAAACAGACGTGAGCAGTGACTTTGTGGGTGGAGGAAGGGAGAAGAAGACAGATAAGCACATAGATATGTAATTCTGGTGGTGATATGTGCTATGAAATATAAAGTAATCAAGTATGTGAGTATGGGGTGGGGTGGAAAGCTTTTAGAAAGGTAAAAAAAACTCAGAGAAGGGGACATTTGAATAAAGACCTGAACTAAGTGAGAGAGTATGCCATGTCATTATATGAGGATAGCATCCAAGCAGAGGCAAAGTATAGGTGAAAGTCCTATGGCAAGGGTGTGCTTGTGCTTGGAATGTTTGAGGAATAACAAAGAGACCAGTGTAGCTGAGCTGGACAAAAGGAAACATGTCTGATGTCAGAAAGACAGCAATGGGGCCAGATTATGTAGGTCTTATACACTATGAAATAGACTTTGTATTCCATTCTGAATTTCTGGGTTTCTAGGAAACACCATTAAAACAACATGGCAGACCTGGAAATCCCTCAGCAATCCCTACATAAGAATCTGGAGATATGCCAGGGCTGCCTTGCCTTGGCCCACGATAACTGCCAAGGAACCAGATGCTGTTGCTTGAAAAATATTCTGCACTGCCCAGCTTCTATGCCCTTCGATTTCCATCCATAATGAAGCTTCCAAAAGAACACAGAATAAAGAAAGGCATGAGTAACTGTGTAATGACAAGAAAAAGGTCTCTATTTAAATTGTGAAATATATATACTTGAGAAAACAAAATTACATGAAAGGAAAGTATAAGATTATTTGAATGTTATTTTTTCACTTAAGTATTGGATAGAATAAATATTATTAGTTGGAAATGAACATGTTTATTGTATCAAAATGTTTTTACTGTTTTTAAACTGAACTAGGTTTTTAATTTCTCTGTAGACTTTGGAAGATTGCACACAAAAATCATGCTAATGAACAAAAATAATAATATATAGATTTATTAAACACAAATTTCATGTTAATACTAAAGTAAAATATGTGTTTGTTACAAATGTTGAGACATAAGGAAGTATTTTGAATTTACTTATAAGCCATCAGGCAGACTAGACAAGAAATATAAAATATCCTCTTCTTACTTTCTTCTTGTATTTTCTTCTGTATTTTTTAAATTCAAAAAATGTTTTACCCCATTTCAAGGCACCTTAACTAACCATTACTTTTTAAACTGCAAATTATTAGTACTGCCAATAGGAGAACTTCAGCACATTTTGTAGTATGTAAATATACCATCTGTATCCTACAGTAATACCCATGGCTTACTCTCTAATTAGCAGAAGAAATGATACCTTATATATCAACTGTAGTAAAATTCATTCAAATTGTATATAATAAGCATACAATGTGCTTTACTGTTATTAGGTATGATACTGATATATATATAGCACAATAGTCCACCTTGAAAAATTCCTACAGCAGATAAAGCAGGTAACAGTTAATATAAAAGACTGAAGAAGAAATTTAGGAAAAATGAGGCCTTATAAGTTGCTATGAGAGATAGAATAGTATAGTGAACCACTGTTAACTTGCTGTGTGATCTTGGGCAGTTATTTAATCTCTCTAGGCCTCACATTTCCACTCCTATGAAGATGGGGATAAAAATACAACCTATCCAAAAGATTGATGTATGGAGTAAATGAATTAACATGCAGAATGTACTTAAAACAGGGGCACATTATGAAGACTCAATGCTTAAAGGCTCTTGTTATTCTTATAGTTTCATCCTCTTTAACATAAGTCACTCTAAAGATCTTATTCAGAAAAATACTTATTAGCATTTTTATTTAATTTAGCAAGAATGTATTAGTGATGCACAGATGAAGAAGATATGCTGTCCTTCAGGACATCAAAGATACGCTGTCTCACAGCACGGATGGGAAGAAGACAGGGACAAAAACATAATATAATAAATGGTATAATGGAAACATTTACAACTTACTACTGAAACACCATCACTGGGAAGAATTAATTTTGACAGAGGGACAGTTAAGTAGGCTTTACTCATGGTGAAGCCCCAGAAAGAGGTCCTTTGCTAACTAAAAGTTGAAAAATAGCCAGGCACAGTGCAACATAGGGAGACCCTGTCTCTAAAAAAAATTTTTTTTAATTATTCATGGTGGCTGAAGCTTGTATATTCAGGAAGCTAAGATGGGAGGATCACTTGTGCTCAGAAGTTCAAGGCTGCAGTGAGCTATGAGCTAGGCTCATATGCTGCAGTAAGCATATGAGCTAGGTTAGGGTGCACCACAACACCCTAACCTAGGCAAGAGAGCAAGATCTCATCTCTAAAATAATAATAATAATAATAATAATAATAATAATAATGATTCTTAACAAAAATCTAGCAGAATGCACACCAATCCCTGCAATGAGGAAGCGTTTAGGTTAATGGAGTTTCTGTTCTGTATTTAGTAATGTCTCTCCTTTCAGCCCATTCTTTGGGACTCATAATCCTAGACTATATTTCACAGAGCTAAGATGTTCACACTAAGGGCCAGTGTGGTGTTGAGCGTCTCATGATTTATAAAATGTACCACTTCTCTGGAAAAAGAGAAAGTATCCTTGGCTATTCATGTAGGGAACAAGAACTTTCTTTTGTTCTTTTGATTGTCAATTTAAAGATTGACAATAACAAGATTTTTTAAGAAAAAATCTTTAAGCATTCACAGCACTAATTTAGAGGAGATTTTTCTAAATCTTAATATCTCCTTTATGCCTTGTGTAACACCCTTGCAAAACTCTCATTACATGATGTAAAATCACAGCTTTAGTTTGTTAAGAGGGCATAATTCCAAGTGGACCATGGAATATTTATGTCTCTATGCAGCTCTTTGAAGGAATAATCTTATGTTTTTGTGCCTGTTGTGGGTCAGAGGTTCAAATCAGCACTTCTTTCTGTCACTTCTTATGTGTTTTACTATAATTTACAGCTCAGCAAGATGAATCATAAGACAAAAGTGTCTATTTTATTTCAGCAACTAATTCTAGTTAATCAAAGATTTCCAGCCCAACAACCCAGCATGAAATTCTGCATGGAAAATATGAGGAGAACAAAGCATTTTGTCAAATAACACATCTCATGATGTAAACACATATGTCTCTTAAAGGAAATTTTATCGTTTCCACATTATCGGCATACAAAAGGAGCATTCTTGTCACAGACCTGGTGAGACTGTGGAGTCATCGTCATTGGAAACAAGAGCCTGATTAGGTTCCCACACAGATATGAATAGACTTTCCTTTTTTAGTGGAATAGCTGCTTTTATTCCTTTTTAAAACAGACTGGCAATTGTCACCCTAAAAACACTGAATTGTACTAGGGCAACATTTGTTTCTGCTCTTTTTTCTCATCTTTTTAGAATCAGCCAATAACATTACTATCCCTTCTGGTTGGTCCTCTCCTGGAAAGTCTGAGTTAATCCACAGCTGTGCGAATGTGAAAAAGGGACACAGCAGGCTAAGTCTGTTGGGTCTCTTGTCTGCTAATAAAGTGAACAGTCTGCAGGACAGATGTTAAGAGGATCTGTTAAATAAGTCAGTGGCAGAGATCCTGACCTCTGCCAAGGAACATTTTATTATTCCAGAAAGGGGCATAATTGCAAGGCATTAACAATTAGAAGAACCATAGCTTTTCTTTATAGATTTCTTACTTCTTGCTTCGTCATTTGGTTGAAATACAGTATCAAGGCCCATTCACTGAGAAGCAATGTGCTAAATATGATTGGGTTTAGTATAAAGTGCAGATTATGAGATTTCCTCAAATCCCCAGGAAATGGTTGGACCTTGGCTTTGCTTCAGTCTTAAACAGTTTTGTTTATTCAGCGTGTATCATTACACTATTTGTACAGTCTCACTTGCCACAGGGTACCATTGTACTAAAGGGACTATCAATCTTACCAAACATAGTGCCTTAACTATTAAATCTATTATAATGGGAAATGTAAACAAGAGATCAAATTAATAGAGGAATATCACACCATAAAGTTTTTCACTACACCTTATACTTCTTTACCATTTATGGTGTGAATAAAATCATGTCTACCACATGCATTCCAAATTCCCTTGTGCAGTGTAAAAGGTATTCTGTGATCTGACCCCTTGCATACCTTTCCAATCTCACCTATGATTGCTCCTGTACATTCAGCCTGTACCAACTGTTTGTTGTTTCTGAATGTGCCATGCTGTCTATTGCTCCTACACCTATGGGCAGCTGTTCTCTTTGTCTGGAGTGCTTTTTCTCTTCTCTACATCTTTGCTATTCTGCACCCTTCCCCATAAACCTGGTGAACTAACACCTCCTTTCAAAATTCGTTTTTAACATCACCTTATCCATGAAGATTGCCACTACTTTCCCAGGCGGAGCTAAGCACTTTCTCCTTTCATAGCATTTTCACTCTTGGAGCACACCTATTTTAACAATGATCACATTGCTTACTAGATTGTGGGCCCTTTCGGGGGCAAGAGTAAAATATGCTTAATCTTAGTGTGCCCCAAATAGAAAAGAGTGCATACTACAGAGTAGGCACTTAATAAACATTTGGGTAATCAAACTATGAGTGAACTAATTAAATAATCTTTTTGTCATGTAAGAATATGCTTATATTCTGGCTCTGTCACTACTACCAGTACTGTAACAGGGTCTTACACATATAATGTCTTACTTTTTTTAATGAATAATTTTCATTAGGTTGGTACATTCGATTGTGAAAAAAATATATCTCTACTAAAAATGATCATTCATTGACCCACACTTAGAATAGGTAGGAGCATGAGATATACTGTTCTCTTGGCCAATTCAGTGAATTTAGTTAAACTGATGTATAAGAAGCAATAAAATTTAGTTCTTTACACTGTTGGCTAACAATTCTATACACCTAACCCGGGCCACAGACTAGCTGTGTGGCTTTGGTCAAGTTAATCTATCTCTATAGGGCTCAGTTGCTTCAACTATAAAATTACAAGATTTACATAGCACTTGACAGTGTATAAAGCACTTTTCACTAACATTTTCTTATGTATTCCTCACAACTTCCCTATGGGGGTATTTTTCCTAATCTCATTTCATAAAATCTAGGTATCAGGAAGATTAATTTGCCCAAGCACATGGAAGCAGTTGTAGAGTTGGGACTTGACCCTCAAAGCATCTGAAGGCTTTTCTAGCTCTGGACGTCTATGGAATCTTACAATCTCATTGCCTATTTGTGAAGGCTTTACTTTCAATAACATGACATTTGTTTCATGATTAGTGGGAAATCTGTGTTAAAGTACCCTCATTGTGGAGTGGCTATCAATTCTTGCTAAAGAGCACTGTACTGGGCCTCATGCTTTTTGAAATCAGGAATAGTCATTAGGCATAGACATTAGGACAAAAGAATTTCAAATTGCCTGTACACAATCACCTTAGTCAATCAATAAACCAGTATATATATATATATATATATATATATACACACACACACACACACACACATCTCAAATGATTAGCCCTGTATTATCTGTTCTTATCACTTTGAAGTATTATGCATTTAATTTATTTCTTCCTCAGACTATTACTAGAAAAGGGCAGTAATTTGTTCAGCTTGGGTGCTCAAAAGAGTATTTAAGGTACATAGTACATGTTTAATAGGTATTTTTCAAATTAACAAATGAATAAGAGAGATGCAAGCAGAAAGGTATGAACAAAAAATATGTATTGAGTACCTACCATGCAGCAGACGTTGTACTAGGCAATTTGCTTATATTATCTCATTTAACGCTAACCCCAACCCTATCGCGGGAGTGTTATTATCCTCAGTTCACAGACGAGGAGACTGAGGTTCACAGGAAATTAGGTCATGGTCACTTAGCTCTTTTAACTGCAGAGTTCTTATGGAACCAAGAAGCACCACTTTCCTGGAACTTCCAACCCATTCACAGTTGCATACACAGAGAACATGCAGGGGAGCAAGCCAGCTGCTAAACCAAGGGTAGCATGTTGTTTTGATAAATATTCACAAATCATGATCTGATGATATACAGTCATATTGCTGCTTCACAGTGGGGTATGTCTGTATTTGGTGATAAGAGCTTCATAATCAGGAAACGCAGGCAGACGTAGATCTAAAATCAGGAGGTTATGGTTGGATATAGGTGAATTACAGATAACTATTTTTTTCTGCATATAAGAAATGCCTCTTTATCAAAACCGTTGATAAATGAATGGAGAAGTGAAGCATTTCCACCCAAATTAGTCACATCCAGTCTACTATTTCAACAAAGCTTCGCTCTCTTGCTCTCAGAATCTCTCTCTCTTGCCCTGTCTATTGTGTTATGTCTGAGCCAATGGCATAACTAGACATTATGAATGAACTGCCTCTTGGGCACTGGAGCAAACCCCTCTTTGGCCATGAGTAAGATGTTCTGAGCAGGTGAACAGCAACACTACAGAGAGGATATCTTTTTTTCTAATGTGAGCTAAGGAGCTCCTCAACTCTGGAGAGCAATACCAGTGTGGTGAGGACTGTTTGGGGCACATGCTCCATTTCATTTAGTGACAGTAAGTGTTTCTCCTTTTCTAAAAGAAATTATTTATTTGCTTTTTTTTTTAAAAGCAGACCAAGTGATAAACTATTGAGAGTGTGATGCTAAGCTACCTTTCCCGTAGAGTTTTTAAACTGAGCCTTTGAGAAGGACTTTGATACAATTCAATGACTGAAGTAATACCTATGTCCATTTGAGTATTAAATGGCCTGTTGAAATACAGCTTAGTGGAGAGAGATCCAAGATGGCCGATCACTAGCAGCTCAGGATTGCAGCTCCCAGTAAAAGCACAGAGAGCCAGCGGACGCCACACTTACCGATAAATTTTTGCTGCCCACGGACCAGGACATTCCCAGTGGAGGAGCCCCACGGGTCGCTAGCGTGACCCTTTCGGCTGGCACGGCTTTTTTGCCGGCGCCTCGGCTCGGCGGCTCTTGGTGCGGAGTAAACGGGACTGAGTCTCCTTTTGGATGATGTTTGGCGCTCTGGGAAGTCAGAGCAGTCCATCCAGCTGACTGAAAAAGGGACTGAGAAGCCACACCGGAGACCCCCGGGCAGAAAAGCACCACGAACTTCAACGCTGCTGTCTTAGCTAGCGTTGCGAGTCGCACAGTGAAAAGTACATAGATTCCGGAGCTGGGAATTAACAAGCTGGATGTCCACTCAGAGACCTAATTTGAAAGTGGATAATTACAAAGACGACAGATGGATAAAACCATAAAGATGCCAAGAAGCCACCGTAAAAAAACTGAGAACACTCAAAATCAGAAAGCCTCTCCTACAGAGGACGCTAGTTCCTCATCAGTAACGGA
>PVKP010000163.1:0-254530 GCA_004027715.1 Plecturocebus donacophilus
CCCCCACCTCCCCATGTTGTCCCTCCCCTAGTTCCCCGCCACAGACCCTAGTGTGTGATGCTCCCCTCCTGTGTCCATGTGTTCTCATTGTTCAACACCTGCCTATGAGCGCAAACATGCGGTGTTTGATAGTGCACAGAAGTTTGCATTTCTGTTGAGCATATCCCCGAAAGTTGAATGGTTTGGTCATAAATAGCTGAGTGTTCTGCTTTGAAATCTCCAAAGAGATTTTCAAAGTATTGTAACATCTCTTCACCCACCAGCAGTTCATGGCAGTTCAAGTTGCACCATATCCTCGCCAGTATTTTCTGTCTTTTGATCTTCAGCCATTTTGGTGAGCCTGCAGTGGCATCACAGTTTGGATTGAGTTTGCATTTCTGTGACCGTGAATGCTAGCAGTTACCTTTCCACACCTGCAAAGGCCGTTTGGCCTCCTCCTTGGTGAAGTGACTGTTCTGGTCTTCTGTTTAATTCTGGGACATCTGTTGTTTTTCTAATCAGTTGTAGGCATTCTCTATTACAAACTAGATCAAAGGCTTTTCTTGGATACAGGTATTCAAATAACTTCTCCAACCTTCTGGCTTGCCTTTGTACATGTGTAAGATGTCTCGTCAATTTCAAGTTTAACTAATTAATCACTTTTTCCTTTGTGCTCAGTGCTACGTTTCTCCTGTTTAAGAATATTTGCCGGCCAGTTACCGGCGGCTCACACCTGTAATCTCAGCACTTTGAGAGACCGAGGCAGGTGGATCACGAGGTCAGAAGTTCAAGATCAGCCTGGTCACGATAGTGAAACCCAGTCTCTACTAACACAAAAATTAGCCAGGTGCAATGACAGGTGCCTGTGATCCCAGCTTCAAGGGAGGCTGAGGCAGGAGACTCTCTTGAACCCAGAGGTAGAGGCTGTAGTGAGCTGAGATCACACCATGGCACTCCAGCCTGGGTGACAGAGTGATACTCCATCTCAAAAAAAAAAAAGAATATTTGCCTTTCCTAAGGTAATGAAGATATTCTCTGCTTTCTTTGAAAGGTTTGCTGTTTGACATTTCACATTCAGGTCTCAATCCATGTGGTCTTGTTTTGTGCATGGCATCTGTTAGGCATCAAGAGCCCTTGCTCTTCCCCTGTGGATACTTAAATGACCCTGTGCTGTTTGTCCACAGCAGCATCACCTGTTGTCATTCTCTTGTGATCGTGTCTGTGCGGGTCAGCTTCTGCCTCATTGATCTGTTTGTTCACCTCTGCTTTAGTGCATACCCGCCTCTGACAGCCTGTCGGGCTTACTGGATCCCTCCCTCCTTGGCAGAATCTTCTTGATATAATTACTGTCTTTTAGCTCTAAACATTGCTAAAAACCCTGTTTTACTTTATTTGTTCTCCTTGTGGCTTCTCAGCTCATTGCCCTGCACAGTTCAAGGGCAAAACTACAAGGAATTGTGTTCACCTCTTAATCTCCCGCTTTTCGAAAGGTTCTTGGCACCTCCTTTCCCGAGATTCCTCATGTTTCAGTTTTTGTCTCCCCAGTTCAAGGAGACAGCAGAAAGTGTCTCTGGTATTTTCCTTTGTGGCAGATCATGCTGCCCAGACTCTGCCCCACCTGTCACTCCCTACCCTGGACCAAGAACCTGTGTTTCTGCTGGAAAACTTGGAAACCTGTAGTCACAGAAGGCTGGACTTACTCAGGGGATCCTTAGGATCCTGGCTTCCCTGGATTCACTGGCCAGTTTCTGCTTTAATGCAGATGCCTGCTGGATTGTTTCTTCCATTTTTCTTTCTTGTTCTCAGTGGTAGTATTGTCTGCAACCAGCTACACCATTGTAACCCAGATCAGAGACCTAGAAGTGGGCATTTTGAATTTTGACAAATGCAATAATATTGTTCAATAACCTTCAAAGAGGTAACCCAGCTTATACAATATATGTACCTTAGCTACAATTCTCAGAATCTGATATTTAACTGGAAATACAGTTGATCCCAAGATGAGGAATTTATACTCTTCCAGCTATGCCGTTGGGTCCATTTATAACATTTAATCTACCATTGTTCATAGGAAATATACTTGCAGGCCATATCAAAGGAACACAAATAAGCCTTTGATGGTTTAATAGGAGCTGGCAGTATAAAGACAGGTGGCCTGACCATCTTCATGATTTCAAACTCTGTTAATGACATTTGTCTCCTGGCTTCCTTTGAAGCATGATTCCTGACCTTAGCTGGGAAATATGACCTAAAGACTTATGCACAGGGCAGCTTGGCAAGTCTGGCCTCAGAGGGAAACTGCTGCTACTTGAACAATTTCAGATCAGGCAAGAAAGCTCTCTGTTTGATTCTTTCTTTGGGGGGGAGTTGGGAGTGAGGTAGTGGGAGAAGGTTAATCAGTAGAAATTAAAAGAATGTTAATGCGTAAGTAAGCAATCTGCCTGTGGAATTCAGTAAGTGGAAAGAATCTTGTTTTAGGGGCAGATGCTTAACTGGGGCATGGTCCCTAACCCAGCTGCTCCACGTCAAAAGGAGCATATGCCCACTTTCAGCTTCTCCTGGTGGCTCTGAGCTACAAACCAGGGCAGCCTACTTGTGTCTGCATTGGTTCTTAGCATAGCAGTTTACAAAGGATGAATACAGCTAGAAAGATGCCTCTGGAGTTGGTGAAAGATTATCTATGATGAAACAGAAATAAAAAATTCTCCCAGGCAACCCATTTTAATCCAGCTGGATCCTTCCCTCCTACCCCTTCTAAAGGATATATTCTCTTGGCTTCCATTTCTGCACAGTATTCCTCCCAATCTTTGGGGAATTGTTTGGGCTTGACACATAGCAACACTTAGAAGTACATTTCAGAACCCTTATTTAGTTTTGTGTGGGAAGAATTTGACTCAAGGGATAAACTGGCTCAGGTGTGTCCATCTGCATAGAAACCTCCGCTAGACTGTAAGCCTCTTAGCAGATTTAGAAAGGCTGGAAGCAAAGAATTTTTAGACAGTGCAAACTTTTAAGAGATTAATTCTAAAATTTATTTTTCCTCCACCTTGTTTGGATAAGAGTCTCCTTTTTTAAAGATTTTTAAAACAAAGGTGCTTCATGTGTGTGAACGTGACCCATTGTTTCCTCTTTCTTCAAGAATGAATTTTGGACTCTTACCACACCAAAGATAGAGAAGGCTTTGGGGAAGTGTGGAAATCAGGGTCCATTTATAAACTGAGGCCCTGGGGGCATCACATCTTGCTTTCCACCAACACACCAAGCGCTCAAACCCAATAGAAACTATAGATTCATGAAAAAAAAAAAAAAAGAAAAAGAAGAAATAAATTGATGCCTTTTGTCCTTCCTTTTCTAGGACATGTCAGAAAGCAGGATAGCCAATCTTTGAAAAGGACTGGGGATGTCACCTTTGCTGTCCTTGATGCTTTGATCTTTTCACTGTGCCCTAATACCCAATTCACCAAAACATTCCATCAATATTACCTCCACACCTAGTTCCACTCCATTTAATCCATCCCTGTCTTTCATACCATACCATCGTCTTTGATCTAGATATTTAAGGCCTTCTTAACAGATCTCTCCAAATTTGAATGGTCCCACCCCCATTCTGGAACCGGAGTAATTTTCTTTAAATTTTTTTACTTTGCATTCTCACTTCAATGTCTTCCCTTTGGTTTCCCATTACCTCTAAGAGATACACAGTCCTTGAACCAATCTATATGGCTCTGTTTGACCTGAGTTTTGTCTGTCTTTCCACCCTGAGGGTCTCAACCACCACTGCTAATTAGGAGCAACCAGAGAGCTTTTTTCCCCCAAGAAGGAGCTTTTGAGTTAGCTAACTGGAATAGGGCCTGGACATGGATAATTGTTTTCAAAGTAACCTATGGGATTTTCACATGCAGTCAAAGTGGAGAACTGCAGATCTGTCCTTGTTTCCTCATTTCTCACCATCTTTTCCATTGCTTTCTCTGCTCCAGGCATGCCAGCCTTTAAGATTTTCAAGTATGGTTGTGTGCGTGTGTGTGTGTGTGTGTGTGTGTGTGTGTGTGTGTTTCATCTCAGGGTCTTTGTGCATGCCGTTCCTTCAGCTTAGGATAATTTTCTTTCCTGTTTTCACCTGACCAATTTCCAATGACTCTTTAAGTCTCATTTTAAGTGACTCATATTCCTGGAAACTTTCACAATGTTGCTCACTTTTTCATGGCAGTTAGCATAATTGGAATTCTAAGAATTTGGAAGATTGTCTGTGAATAGTTGATTCCCTGCATGAGTCATCTTCATGAGTCTGTGTCTGTTGTTTTCTGCCATATCCTCAATGCCTGGCCCAGCAGCCAGCCCACAGCAGACACTGACAACCATGGAGTGTTTAACAATGCCCTCTTCTGTTCCCTCTCTCCTGCAGTCCTTCCATCATTCAGTATTTATGGAGCAGGCGGAGGGCTGTCGGACATGGCTGCTTCTCTCTCCCAGGATCATTAAGGCCGTGTCTGGCTCTTCTTCTGCTCACTGAGAGCATGGATTAATGGGCTGACATTGCTCAAGTGCTTGAAAGGTAATGAAGCTTCTAGGCTCCTAATCACAGTTTGCCTCTGTTAAAACTGAGACAATCAGGATTTTAGTTTCTTCTTGCCGTTATCTTCACATTATGACTGGTCTCTTCCCCTCAGCATTATTTTGTGTTTTTAGGTTTATAGAATTATTATTTACATGGAATAGGGCCTGGACATAGATATTGTTTTCAAAGACACCCATGGGATTTTCACGTGCGGTCAAAGTGGAGAACTGCAGATCTGTCCTTGTTTCCTCATTTCTCACCATCTTTTCCATTGCTTTCTCTGCTTCAGGCATGCCAGCCTTTAAGATTTTCAAGTATGGGTGTGTGTGTGTGTGTGTGTGTGTGTGTGTGTGTGTGTGTGTGCGTGCATGCCCATGTGTGTTTTTAACCTACAATTTGTTGAGTTCTGACAAATGAATGCAGCCTGGTAACCATCAGCAAGCTCATGATAGGAACATGCTGTCACCTCAAGACATCCCCTGTTCCCTTTGCAGTCAGTGCCCCACTCGCCTCCCTGCCCCTGGCAAAGATCTGCTTTCATCACTATAATTTTGCTTGTTCCTAGAATTCCATAGAAATAAAATCAAGCAGCAGGTAGTTCTTTTGTTGTTGTTGTTGGGGGGGGCCTGTCTTCCTTCACTTAATATGTTTTTACAGATGGATCCAGGATGTATCAGTAGTTTAGTTTATTTTGGTTGCTAAAACATATCCCATTGTATTACTACAAGACAGTTTCTTGATTCACCTGATGGTTGATGGGCATTTATGCTATTTTTAATTTCGGGCTACTATACATTTTTACAAAGATTTGCATACAGTGCTTTGTGTGCATATATGTTAACATTTTGCTTAAATAAATAATTGGGAGTAGAATTGCTGAGTCTTATGGTAGGTGATTGTTTATAAGAAACAGTCAAAACATTTTCCAAAGTAGTTAGTTCTAACATTTTCACCGGCAATGTATGAAAATTCTAGTTTTTCTATATGCTTGCCAACACTTTTTATTTTGGCCATTCTAGTGGGTGTGTAGTGATATGTAACTGTGATTTTAATTTGCATTTCCCTAATGACTAACGATGTTTCATTTTTTCCATATGCATATTAGCCATCCATATATTTTCTTTGGTGAACCATATGGTCAACTCTTGGCTCATTTTTTAAAAATGCGTTATCTAATTAATGGATGTTAAGAGTTCTTTAAACATGCTGGACATATATCTTTTATTAGATATATATCAATTATTTTCTAGTTTCTGAGTTGCCTTTGAATTTTCATTATGATGGCTTTACAGAATAGAATTTTTAAATTTTGTTTAGGTTTAAATTATCAAATGTCTCTATTATAATTTGTGATTTTTAGAGTCCAGTTGAAAAAATCTTTGCATAAGCCAGGGTAAGTATGATTTTCTTCCATGTTTTTATCTAAAATATTACAGTTTTAGCTCATTTTGATCTGTAATCTATGTTAATTTTTGTATATAGAGGGAGGTCAAGGTTGAGGTTCAGTTTCAACATTACGAATTTCCAATTGTTCCAGCACTATTTGTGGAAAAGATTTAATTGATTTTACATTTCATTTTTCCTCCTTTGCCTTCTTTTGTATCAATTAATTCTTATTTTTGTGATTCAATTTTATTGACTATCTTGTGTACTAAACCTTCTTTTTCAGAGTTTTCTCCAGGGTTTATAGTACATATTTATTTACATATATACTATAACATAGTACATATTTACCATAGATACTATAATATATGTACTGTGTGTATTCTGTGTACTCTAATATGGTATATATTTAACGTATATACTATAATATATTCATAAATTATGTACATAATATATATGTACATAATATGTATGTACATATATACTATGTACATATGTATTATACCATAATATAGTACATGTGTTAATATAGTACATATTTACCATAGTCCATGTTCAAATATTATTTTATACCTACGATAATGACATTACAGTGATGTACCTCCAGATATACCCTCTGAGTCTTTGTGTATTCTTATCACATTATTCTTACAAATGTTATAAATCCTAGATTACATTGGTATTATTTTTGTGTTAGATACTTACCTTTAAAAGAGATTAATTGACAAGAAAGAAATTCATTGAATTTATTCATATATCCAAGAAATGCTCTTCATTTCTTTGTGTAGATTGAAATTTCCATCCAGTAGCACTAACTTCTGTCTGAGGATTTTTCTTAACATTTCTTATAATGCTTGCATTTTGCATTGCAGTTTCCTAGATTTTAGTGGAAAAAGTCTGTTTTTCCTTCATTTTTAATAATACTTTTGATGGACTAGAATTCAGTGATGAAAGGGTTCTGATCCCCTTTAAAGTTTTAACAATGATCCTCATCTGTCCACTGGATGAAATAGTTTCCAAAGAGCAGTATGCTGTCATTCCTATTTCTGATCCTCTGAACATGTGCTTTCTTCCCCTTTGTCTCCGGTTGACTATATACATCTTGGTATTCCTTTCTTTCAGTTTCTTTTGCTGAGGGTTTGTTTAGCTCCTGAAATCTCTGACTTTATTGGGTTCAATTTGGAAATATTTTACCCACTAGTTCTTCAAATATATATATATAATATATATTATATATAACATGTATATTATTATATAATATATACACAACATATATGATTATATATATTACATAGAACATATATGTTATATGTGTTGTATATAATAGATATGTTGTATTATTTTGTATATAATGTTTTTCATCCATGCTTTTCCAGAATTCAGTTATACATTTTAGACTGCATATACTTCCCACACTCTCTAGTGCTCTGTTCATTTTTTCTTGCTTTGTGTTTAATTCTGGATAGTATCTATTGCTATGACTTCCAGTTCATTCATCGTTTCTACTGCACTCTATGTGGTGGAAGCACAAAGAATTTCTGGCTACAAATGAATGAGCTCTAAGGATTGTTCCACCTATTGCTTTCTGGGGGTCTTTCCTGGCCTTGGAGATTTCCTCATATGTATGCACAGATTAGGTTGCAGGAACAGTCTTGAGGAGACTCCTTTGAAAAAGTTCAGCATGTTCTCTCATTCTGTTTTTCTCCCTCTCCAATGCTCAATTTCCTCACTTCCCAGAATTCTTCCCCACAAATTAAAGTCCCTTGGGCATCTGCACACTCTTTGCCCTGGACTGGAAAGTCTCACCAGCAGTGGCATTCCATATTTGCAAAGATGACCTTGTTTGCATCCGTTTTCTAGGATTGCTGCCCTGGACCACCTCGTGTACAATGTCTGATAAACACTGTTTCATATATCCTTGCTTGTTTCCTAGTTGTTTGAGATGCAAAGTTAAATCTAGTTCCCTATGATTCTATCATGATCATAGTAGGAAATATTTCTTCTCTTTTTGGTTGTCAACATTAGGAAACATTTTCTTGTGCCTCTTTCATTACCATATATTCTGCGTTAACTTTTCAGAAATGCAGTGTTCTGTTTTGCCTGTTTGCAAAGGATGATAATGTCCACATGAAAACTATGATTGTCAAATTTGTGAATCAGGCTCTAGTTAGAACTTTTGGATTCAATAGTCTTTTTATTTGTCCTTTTTTAAAAAACTTAAAATACAAATAAAAATCCTATGTCTTTAAAAATCACTTGTATTTCCATGAATGTTGACTGAACAAAAATCTTTGCATTAAAACTTCAGTTAGTTTGAATAAACAGATAGGCAGATATAGATATGTACATACATATGTGTATATACCCATGCATATATATATATACATATATATATGTATGTATGTTTATATACATAGAAACACACGTATATTACTGATTTGCACTCTGGTTTACTAGGCATAACTTAAAAAATAAATAATTAATATGTAGACTACATTAGTTATATACAGATGAAATTATCCCCAAAACACATAAAAATATATTTAAAACATTAAAATATTCTAAAAATATACTTTTTTTAAAATTGTACTTTGGGCTCTGGGATACATGTGCACATCCTGCATCCTTCAGGATTGTTGCTTGGGTACACACATGCCATGGTGATTTGCTGTCTCCATCCCCACCCCACACCATCACCTACATCAGGCAGGGATGTTATCCCTCCCCATCCTCCCCACCCCCTGCTGTCCCTCCCCTCCCCTCCACCCCTGCACCTAGCCCAGTGTGTGATGTTCCCTTCCCTGTGCCCAGTGTTCTCATTGTTCACACCTGCCTATGAGTGAAAACATGCGGTGTTTGGTTTTCTGTTCTTGTGTCAGTTTGCTGAGAATGATGGTTTCCAGGTTCATCTATCTCTCTACAAAGGACACGAACTCATTTTTTATGGCTGCATAGTATTCCATGGTGTATATGTGCCACATTCTTTTGTCCAGTCTATCATTGATAGGCATTTGGGTTGGTTCTAAGTCTTTGCTATTGTAAACAGTGCCATGATAAACATGCGTGTGCATGTGTCTTTATAACAGAATGATTTATAGTCCTTTGGGTATATACCCAGTAATGGGATTGCTGGGTCAAATGGAATTTCTATTTCTAGATTCTTGAGAAATAGCCACATTATCTTCCATAATGGTTGAACTAATTTATACTCCCACAAACAGTGTGAAAGTGTTCCTTTTTCTTCACATCCTCTCCAGCATCTGTTGTCTCCAGATTTTTAATGATCGTTATTCTAACTGGTATGAGATGGTATCTCAATGTGGTTTATATTTGCATTTCTCTAATGAACAATAATGATCATTTTTTCATGTTTGTTGGCCACATATATGTCTTTTTTGAAAAGTGTCTGTTCATATCCTTTGCACACGTTTGAATGGGTTTGTTTTTTTCTTGTAAATCTGCTTTAGTTCTTTGTAGATTCTGGATATTAGGCCTTTGTCAGATGGGTAGCTTGCAAAAATTTTTTCCCATTCTGTAACCCTCCTTTTTCTGGTACACTAAAATACAGTTATTAATATCAACTATATCAGGTATCTTTCACTTCAATATTTATTTTTTTTCTTTGACTAGGTCTATGGAGATTGGCTGGGGATTGTTTTTAGCCAAGGTTTACAATTAACTCTGCCTTTCTTCACCTGAGTAACACATCTGGCTTCCAGATTTCCAATGTTTTATTCCTAAAAATCACCTAGTCATTAACTGAAAAATTAAACTGGTCAATAGTACCAAATAGATACAATATTATTTATTTTCATTAGACTTACAAAATATTTAAAATGCTAATACAATAATAAAATAAATAAACTTAAATTTTGACTATAAAACTAATAGAGCATGAAACACAGTATCTTTAATTTGGAAATATAATTCTCAGGGCAAAAGCAATTCTTCAAGACAGCGAGGAAAACATTGCTCCGAATCTGCCTTCTGTAAATAGTCCAGGTGGAGGAATGAACCAGTTGTATTAAAGTTTCTCCATTTGAAGCAGGTAACCCTTATCAGGCATTTTAAATCCATAGAATAAATGGAGTTGGGTCTGCCAACTTATTTTCTGTCCTGGAAGCAGCTATCACATCCCAGTGGTTCCTGGTTCTGACTGGCAATGCATGTTAAATGTAGTGATTAATTAACATTTTAAAATAGAGGTGTACTCGCACTTTCTTAGAAACTTTATCTAAAAAGCCTGACTTTGCACAGAGGAAAGCAAAAATCATCATTGAAATAACCAAGACAAAAATGTTCTTCTAGACAGAAATGTTCTCTTCAGGTTAGAATAATGCCAGAAACTTTTCGCTACCCAGATACACTGCAAGTCTGTGTGAACTGCCAACATTAGGCATTTCTCCCCCAACCCTCAGACTCCCTTCCCACACTTCTGTTGTGGTAGGGCCAGAGGTGAATCTGATAATCTGAATGATTAATGGAGGTTCCAAGTTACCCTCGTGAGTAGTTTGTAATCAGTGTTTTAGGGACTTGCTCTTACATGTGCGGGAATCACATCAAGATTCCACTTGCATCCTGAATTGAACAAATGAGTAATCCCAAGAAAGAGTCTTTGCTACTCAGTCAGCAGTCAGTAAAACCTCAGCTCTTGGGTTGGGGATTTTCTGGATTCGAAGGTATTTCTCACTGGAACAAAGACTGCATTTATTGGGCAAAACAGTTTTTATTTTACCTCTTGTCCTGGCTGAATGCATTGGTCTGAGTCATTCAACTTGGACTTACTTTGATTCCCTGAAAGTAGCTCATTCTCCCTCGTAAACCCAATGCTTGTGCAAGTTCACAGCTCCATAGTGGTCAATCAGTTTATGTTATGGGATAAGCAAATCTGAAAACATAACAGTGGTTACTAAGGGCCTGAAAGAGTTCCCTAGACGTATGGTATCTGCTCACGGGAAATGTCCTCTTGAAAAGAGAGAAAGAGGTGAAAGCTATCGTGGTAATAATGCATTTTTCACCAAACATTTTGCAGTAGTGGAATATTTTGATTGCTTTGGAGTTTAGCCACCTTCTTTAGAATTCACAAGGCAGAACAGATGAAGAAACGTTTTCATGCATTATAGGGGTTTCAAGAAATAGACTCAAAATTCAGTCTGCATTCAGAAAAAAGGAGTAAAAATTTTGCCAAGATTAATTGCTGGAGACAAGATACACTGTTAATAAAAGTGCTGTAAATGAAAATTATCAGAGTATCAATTTCCTACTCTGCTTTAGAACTCAGCCCAAGGACATGAGCAGACTCCTAAAAATGAGTTTTATTAACTTTCTTTTTTGCTTGTGCTAGTCTGTAGGCAAAATTTTGTAGTTTTAATAATAATCTCCAACAGTAATAAGTTTCTCTAGTGTTTATACCTCCCTAACAATACGTGGCTATAATTACTATAGCAGAAAATTTAATAAGTCTCAGAAAGTGGAATCAATATGACATTGTGTTTTCTGAAAAATATTAATCCCCCGATCTTTGTGTTTTTGTTATTTGAGATTTTTGATGAGGAATACTTTCTCCAGTGCCCCTTTGCCTGCCAAGGAATGAGGTGTGTGGGCAGAGATGTAGTGGTACATCTTCACCACTGAAGAAGTTTCCTTTCTACTGTATTTCCTCTTTTAAGGAAGAATTGCTCATCATTCTCACACAATTCAGCAACCCCCCCAGAGATTATCAGGCTAATTGTGAAATGTCTTACATCTCTATATTGGGTTAAATAAAATGCATTATTCAAATTAATTTTGCTTGCTTCTTGGTCACTGGTAAAAGCTGAAGCCTGGCAGGCATCATCGTCCCCTTCCCCTCCATGGAGTATCCCTTGTGTACCAATCCTCATGCATGGCTCTCCTATCCTCCCCACCTCACTGGCATCTGTTCTCAAACCCTTTTACTGACTTCTTCCCTATCCAACTTGTCAGTCACTGTATTAGGGGCAGAATTTCCCCCAGGAGACAGGTGGCAAGTTCTGGGACATTTTTGTGTTTGCTGTCGCATTTCAGGATGGGATGGAGAGGCACTCCTGGCATCTAATTGTTGGAGGTCAGGGATGGTGTAGAGCATCTTGCAGTGCACAGAGCGGCCCTCATCATGAAGAAATATCCATCCAAGTATCAATCGCACCATGGCTGATAAATCATGCTGTAAATTTTGAACTCTATTCCAAGTCTTTCCCTACCTATACATTCTTCTGCACTCTTTCCAGTCTCCTTCTTTATGTATCACTCACACGTGGATGACTTCCAAATGTGTCTCCAGCCTTGGTCTCTCACTGGATTTATATATCTAAGTCTATTCTTGTCTCCCTTTGTATGACCATTAGGGACTTCAAACTTACAGTGACCAAAATAGATTCCTTAACTTTGACCTCACTTTGCTCATCGTTTTCATAAATGGCACCAACATTTACTCAGTTGCTCAAGCCTGAGCTATCCAATATGGCAGCCACCAGCCCTGTGTAGACACTGAACACTTGAAAGGTAGCTGGTCTGAATTGGAGGATGCTGGAAATGTAAAATGACCACAGAATTTCAAAGACTTAGTATAAAAAAAGAATATAATATATCTCATCAATAATTTTTATGTATCAATTGTGTGTTGGGATGATAATTTTTGTATATGATAGATTAATAAAATATATTATTACCAAGTAGGAAGCACCAGGAATCTATCTCCCCATCTAGACAATATTGCATTGTCAGAATCTATCTGGTGTGACTATTTGGAGACTCTGGAGTTTATTAAAGGATTGCAACTTCCAGGGGTGGCATAGATGGGAAGGTGCAGTTATTTTCAGTCAATTTGAGCTCTTAACACAGTACAGTATGAGGTATCCATTTCCCACTGTGAACTCCATCACAGGCCGTTAGATATCATAAAAGTATCTTCTCTGGCCAAAGTGGAATAAAGTTAGAAATCAATACGGAAGTAAAACTGTAAAATTTATAAATTTGTGTATTAAACACACAGATAACCAACAGATCAAGAAATTACAAGGTTCACTTATAAAATACTTACAGATGAATGAAAATAAAAGTACAGCATACTAAATTGTGGGATGCAAGGAAAGTGGTTCTTTGGGGGAAATTTATAGCTGTAAATGTTTACATTTTAAAAAAGCAAGATTTAAAATCAACACCCGAACTTTAAAATTTAAGGAACCAGAAAAAAAGAACAAACTAAACCCAAAGCTAGCATAGGGAAGAAAATTGTAAACATTAGAGCAGAGAGAAACAAAATAGAGGCTAGAAAAATAATAAAGAAAATGAATAAAGTCAAAAGTTGGTTTTTTGAGAAGATCAATAAAATTAACAAAGTTTTAGGAAGCTCAACTAAGAAAGAAAGACAGTAGACTCAAATTATTAAAATCAGAAACAAAAGTAAGGATATCACAACCAATTTTACAGAAATAAAAATGATTATAAGAAAGCACTTATATGGAAAATTGTGTGCCAATAAATTGGTAACATAGGTGAAATGGACAAATTCCTAGAAACACAAAACCTGCCTAAAACTTGACTAAATTATGAAGAAATAGAAAATCTGGATAGACCTATAAGTAGTAAAGAGATAGAATTAGTAATCCCAAATTTTCTGACAAATAAAAGCCATGGATCTGATGGCTTCACTTGTAAATTCTATCAAACATTTAAAGAAGAACTAACATCAATATTTATTAAATCTTTCCAAAATATTGAAGAGGAGAAAGCACTTCCTAACTTATTATATGAGGCTAGTATTACACTGATACTAAAGCCAGACAAAGAAACTATAAGAAACAATAACAACAGACAACTATAGACCAAATGTGTTGTGAACATTGGTGCAAACATCCCCAACAAAATACAGTCATGCATCGCTAAATAAGGAAGATACATACTGAGAAGTGTGTCATTAGGTGATCTTGGCCATTGTGCAAACATCATAGAATATACTTAAACAAACCTAGATTTCATAGCCTACTACACACCTTTGCTGTATGGTATTGCCTATTATTCCTGTGGTACAACCCTGTGCAGCATGTTACTGTACAGAATGCTGTAGGCAATTGCAGCACCATGATAAGTGTTTGTGTATGTAAATATTAAAAAGGTACAGTAAAAACATGATATTATAATCTTATTGGGCCACTGTAATTCATCATTGACCAAAATGTTGTAGCACACATTACTGTACTAGAAAAGTGACTTCATCATCAAATAAATAGGCTTGTATATCATTACCAAATGGGATTTATTCCTGGAATGTAAGGATGGTTCAACATATAAAAATCAATCAACGTAGTAGTATACCACATTAACAGAAGAAAGGGAAAATACTCATAATCTTCTCAATTATGAAGGAAAAATATTTGACAAAATTCAACATACATTCATGACAAAAAAATGCTCAATAAACTAGGAATAGAGAAATCTACCTCAACATAATAAACCCAAATGTGAAAACCCCACAGCAAACATCTTAGTCAATGGTAAAAGACTGAAAACTTTTCCTATAAGATCTGAAACAAGGCAAGGATTCTCACCACTTCTATTCAACATAGTACTGAAATTTCTAGCCAGAACAAATTAGGCAAGAAAAAGAAATAAAAGGCATTCAAACTGGAAAGGAAGAAGTAAAATTATCACTGTTCACAGATGGTATGATCTTATTCCACACAAAAAATGATCAGAGCTAATAAATAAACTCAGTAAAATAGCAAGATACAAAGACAGCACACAAAAATTATTTGCATTTTTATACACTAACAACAAGCAATCTAAAAAGGAAACTACAGAAGCAATTCAATTTCCATTTGTATCAGAAAGAATAAAATGCTTAGGAATAAACTGAGGAGATAAAAGACTTGTACAATAAAAACTACAAAACATTACTGAAATAAACTAAGGAAGACATAAAGGGAAATGCATCCTATTTTCATGAATTAGATCCTTACTTAGAGAGCCTTTAAGAAAGTGAATGACATTCCATCTACCCCCTCAAGTGTTTTTCTTGGCTCTGCTATTCGTTTTTGACACCCAAGGTAGCAGCTTGCTGCAATAATTTGTGGTTTGGTGTGAGCTGGCTTCCTTGTCCCACAGTTGGGCATTTGGTTCATGGCTCTCCATAGCTACCTGATGCCAGTGTATGATGATATGGATGGACCCACTAAAGAAGATAACCGATGTGACTTGATATTGTTAAGATGGCAGTGCTACCCAAAGCAAACTACAAATTCAATAAAATCTCTTTCAAAATTCCAATGATTTTTCAGAAATAGAAAAACCCATCCTAACATGTATATAGATTTCAAGAAACTCAAAGTAGACGAAACAATCTTGACAAAGAAGAGCAAAGCTGGAGGAGTCATACTTCCTCATTTCAAAACTTACTACAGTAATCAAAACAGTTTGAGTGTAAAGACAAACATATAGACCAATGGAATAAAATAGAAAACCCAGAAATTAGAAATAAACCCTCACATATATGGTCTGGTGACAAGGGTCATTTTTGATAAGGGAGCCAAGACCATTCAATGGGCAAAGGACTACCTTTTCAATAAACAGAGCTGAGAAAGCTGTATGTCCACACATAAAAGAATGAACACTTATCTAACAATGTAAACAAAAATTAATGGGAAAGGGAATCAAAGATTTAACTGAAAGACCTAAAACTATAAAACTCTTAGAAGAAAACATAGGCCAAAAGCTTTGTGACAAATAATTTGGCAGTTATTTACTGCATATGATATCAAAGGCATAGACAAAAAGAAAAGTAAGCAAATAGGATTTCATAACTTTTTAAAAATTTGTGCATTAAGAGATAATATCAACAGTGTAAAAAGACAACCTACAGAATGAGATCAAGTATTTGCAAATCATGTACAGATGGTTCTGGAATCACAGTGGTTCAGCTTGTAAGTTTTTGTCTTTATGATGTTGCAAAAGCTATATGCATCCCTTGTGCTCAACTTGCAAATGGTTATGACTAGATAAACCTATTCTAAGTTGAAAATATCTTAAGTAGAAAGTGCACTTTCTGTTTAAGATATTCTTAACTTAGAATGGGTTTACAGAAGCATACTCCTATCATAAGTCAAGGAGCATCTGAATTTGATAAGGAATTAATATTCAAAATATGTGAAGAACTAAAGCTCAACAAAAATAAAAAAACAGACAACCTGATTCAAAATGGGCAAAGGACTTGAATAAGTATTTCTCCAAAGAAAATATACACATGGCCAACAAACATGTGGAAAGATGTTTGACATTACAAATCATTTGGGAGCTGCAAGTAGAAACTAAATGAGATATCACCTTATGCCCATTAGGATGAATACTGTCAAAAAGTCCCCAGAAAATAACAAATGTCAGTGAGGATATAGAAAATCAGAATTAATGTACATGGTTGGTGGGGATGTAAAATGTCACAGATGCTGTGGAAGACAGTATGTTGGATACTCCAAACACTAAAAATAGAATTACCATATGCTCCCACAATTCCACTTTGTAAGCATGATCTCAAAGAGATATTTGTACACCCATGTTCATAACAGCATTATCCACCACAGCTAAAATATGTAAGCAACATAAATATTCATGCAAGGATGAATGGGTAAGCAAAATGTTGTATATACATACAATGAAATATTACCCAGCCCTAAAAAGGAAGGAAATCCTGCCAGGTGTTACAATATGGATGAAGCTTGAGGTCATTATGCTAAACAAAATAAGCCATTTATAAAAAGACAAATACTGGATGATTCCAGTTATATAAAATACCTACAGTCGTTAAAATCATAGAGACAGAAATTATAATGATGGTTGATTGGGGCTAGGGGAAGGGAAAATAATAAGTTATTTTTTAATGGGCATAGATTTCAGTTTTACAAGATGAAGAGTTATAAAGATGGATGGTGGTCATGGCTGCACAACACTATAAATGTATTTAATACCATTGAATTGCACACTCAACAATGGCTAAGATGACAAACCTGACATATTTTAACACAGTTAAAAATTGGAAAAAATTAAATTCAAAGGCAATGTTATAAAATATATTTATTGTACTTTATTTCATCTGATTCTTTTTAATTTTCTTAATGTGGCTACTAGTAAATATAATTACATTATATTTCTGTTGAACAGCTCTACTCCAACCAATGGTCATACTATTTCATCAACAAGTCATCAACTCCATTTTGTCTTCACCCCTCAAACTCATCTTGAATGCCCCACATCTGTACCTCACCACCTCTACCAGAGCCCAGGCTACCAAAATCTTCTGCTCAGCTACTGAAAGAGCCTTATAAACCTTCTCCTTGCTTTTCATTTTGTCCATATGCCAGCCATAATGCTCTTTTAAAAGCTTATGTCAAGCAATGCCACTCTCATGCTTAAAGCCTTCCAGTGGCCTCACATAACAAAATATCCAGTTACCTTGTCTGCCACCCAGAGTCCTACATAACCTGTTCTGCCTTCTTCTCCCATCTCACTTCCCAGTTCTCTGTCTGATGCCCACATTGTTCTACACACCTTGCCTTTTGCTTGCCTCCAGGACACACCAAAGAATATTTGCTCATTTGAGTCTTTGCATTAGCTGATCTCTCCTCCTAAAATGTTATTTTCCATGAACACTGAATGCTGAATCCATTTTGTTCCAAATACCAGGTTAAATGACATATTAAAACTTCACATTAAAGTCTAACTAGAGCACCTAGTAGAAAATCAGCACTCAACCACTCAGGTGCTCTCTGTGACATCAAAGTGTTTTCTCGAGTGGTCATTGGCATCTGCCACCATGTTTGTTTCCTACATACAGGTCTGATGCCCTCTATGGGAATGAAAACATCTTGTTCACCTCCATATCCCCAACATTAGTTGGAACATAGTAGGTACTTAGAAAAATACTTTCTAAAGCCACTTCCTTGTCAAATTGTAGTCAAATCCTGGGAAGTTTAGTAAACTCAGAATTTCTTTAAACAGAAACATGCCTTCAAATATTTCACACTCTTAATCTCCTTATAAACATGCCTCTGTCTTTTTATCTTAATCCTCTTTCCCCTCCAGCTCCTACTGAATCTCTCTCCCTCCCACTCAGGGATAGCTTTTTCAGAGGGTAGTCTACACTCTGCCTTCTCATCAACTCTTTCATTTCCTTCCTAGTTTATTCCACTCTACTGGTTTTCTGTCACTTAGGTTGAATTCCATAGGCATTTTGTTGAGTTTATTGCTGCTTAATTCTTCTGTACCACTTGGCGATCACTTCCTTTCTAAGCATTGTTACTGCACTTTCGTTCTTCTCTACCTTTGTGCCTGAGATTCTCCATTTGCTTCTTCTGATTCACTCTGTCCCTTTCTCCCCTTGCTTGGGCAGTGCCCCAGGTGCTGGAGCTATGGATAGTGTCTACTAGCCACCCTTGCCCTCTGGCCTCCTGTTGGGTTTAAGCCATGGGAGTTGGGGTACTAGTAGATGGGAAGTGGGAGGAGGGAGAAGCTGAGGTATTGATCCTTCTGGTTCTGTCCAGTACAGTTCACAGCAGCGCCTGTTTTCCTTCATTAAAGACCATCACTCTTTTTGGGCTTCTCTCCCCGACATCTGTATTTCTCTCTGGGTTCCAGGAGGTGCCCCCTTTGTTTGCCCTTCAGAACAACTGATGGGCATGCTTCCTTGCTGGTGCTCCCTGAGGCTTCCTCTTACCTGCTCACATTCTTGCAGTCTCTTCATCAACTCCATCTCAATGAACCATCCATTTACTCTGGGTATCTTGGCTGATACAGTCTCCTTGGCATGTTACTCTTTCTTCAAGACTCTGAAAGTTTGTTTTTCTACAATGTTCCATCTTCTCTCTTTCATACTCCACAGGGGCTCAAGTATTGTTTGTGACTGTTTCTCTCCTAAAGTTACAATGGTCATGGATAAGCTGATGATTTTCAAATTTTTATTCTCATTTCAAAACTCCCTTTTGTCATTCAGTCTTTTATATGTGAAATTGCCAGGTACATTCCTTTAACATGTCCTGAAAGGAGGACATGATAGGAAAACAGGTATTTTTCCAAAGCAAGGACATAGTTCATTTTCACACTGCTATAAATAACTACCTGAGTCTGGATAACTCCTAAAAAGGAGAGATTTAATTGACTTACCATTCCACATTACTGGGGAGGCCTCAGGAAACTTACAATCATAGCAGAAGGCAAAGGAGAAGGAAGGCAGGTCTTACGAGGCAGCAGGAGGAGACAGCAGGTAAACAGGGAAGTGCTGCATTTTTAAACCATCAGATCTCTTGAGAACTCACTCACTGTCATGAGAACAGCATGGGGGAACCACCCCCAAAATCTAATCACCTCCCATCAAGTCCCTCCCTTGACATGTGCTGATTAAAATTCAAGATGAGATTTGGGTGGGGACACAGAGCCAAACCATATTAGTAAGGGAGGAAATTCTAAGGGCCTGTCTCAGGAGAGACAATGGATTCTATATACAGAAATTATTCAGGATCAGATGTATGTGTTGACATGACCCTGAGCACTCCTTCCAGATCTTACCTCCCAGATCTTACCTCAGTGCAATGGAAACATTACACTGAGAACATCCCTGGTAGAACAGATGCCACTGCCAGAAGAATTGGTTGGGATGGGGAAAATATCTGTGTGTGTGTATGTGGGTGCATTTGTGGGCATGTATTTATATGTATCTGGAAGTGTGCATATGTATAAATAGAAGGAGATATTAATATATACATATCTGACATCTTTTTAATGTCTGCAACCCAAATGAAAATAAGCTCCATGATGAATGGGTGGGCTGACAACACACTATACAATTCTGCATCTGGAGCATTCACAGGAATTTATTACAAGCAGCAGTCAGATTTTTTTTTTTGGACATGTAATAATCTTTTATTCTCTTTTATGTGAAAGTTAAAAGCTAAAGAATGCCGTTTGCAGACCTTCAGTAACTTCCAACGTGGCTTTAGAAATTCATTGCAGAAGATGGAGAACTTTGATATAGGGCCAAGGCAATGACATTCAGCACCCAGATCTTAATTTCTGAATTGATTCTCCAGCTCAGCCCCTGTTCTGTTTGCAGAAATGACAGAAGACACATCCCGGAGTAGATTTCAATGCACAGCCGCAGCTGAGAGAAGCCAGCTTGAAAAAGAGTGAGTAAACTCCACACCCATGCCCGTCATTTATTATAAAGACGATGCCATCATTTTTTTTATCACAAAACCTGTACTCAGACAAAAGATTTAACATCAAAGAAGAGCTTTGCTTAGGCTTCAAGTTACTATGGCTGTTGAGAAATCCTACAGTGGCTTGAATCGACTCTGAAGTTAAGTTCATGGAGATCCCAGGGTATGCATCTAACATTTGTCCCACTTGTCAGAGGAGGTCAGGCAGGAATTGCCAAATGAGAGAAATTCTCCTAAATGAGGTCAACTGGTACGCCAATTAGTGTGTAGGCAAACACTGATGATGCAGATGGGAAGGAGGGTGAGGAGAAAATGTTACCCTTGACTAGAGGGGAGATAAGGCCTTCTCTCCCAACCCTATTCAGTTGCCGACTTCACAGGACTGCCACAAGCTACGCTGAATGGATAGATAAAAAGATGATGAAAATAGCAGGCTACACTCCCATCGGGCTTTGTGGCTGTGGGTTTCCAGAGCGAGCATCCCTGCAGGTGTGTCTGCAAGGTTCTTGCCCCAGAGTGAGCACTTTGTCAGCCGATATGTCTGACTGGCTATGGCTGTGGCTATGGCAAGTCAAAGGGGCCAAAACGGCCCCAAAGGGGATTTGTAAATACTTGGTTCTACTGAGAGAAAGAAGGGGATGGCAGTGTTGTATTGTGGGTCTTCCATACCAATCCGATCATTCCCATATTCAAGAGGTGTCCATTCCCTTCAGAACTGCTGCAAGACAGTCTTTGGGCAGCTTAGCCTCCTGGGTTCTTCTGTGCAGCCAAATGTGAAAACAGAAAGCTTTTCTTGTGTCTATTAAAAGAAAGTCTCCAGCCTAATGCTCACTCCTTGGGCCTGAAGAGGCTCACAGTCTTCCATCCACTTAGCAGCCATTTACTGTGCTGAGTCAGTGCCGAGGGCCCCAGAGTGAAGGACGCACAGCTCCTGCCCTCAGAAGATCAGCTCCCGGTGGGTGAGGGGGAAAGAGCAGCAGGCGATGAAGATGCAGCTTGGCCCAGCTCCTCACTGTGGAAACACAGACCCAAATGTTGTGGATCCCTCTGAGGTCACTGAGTTCTCCTCTGGATTCCCTCCTGATGGTCTGTCATATTCCATGACTGCTCGCCTGCAGGCCTCTGGACCTGCCTTCCTTCTGCTGCTAGCCTCACCCATCTTGTTCTGCATCCCTCATCCCTCACTGCACCTGGCTCTAATGACTTTCAGGTCTTTGTTTCCATGTCATCTCCTTAAGAAAGCCTTCCCTGCCTCCCTGGTCAGGTGTCTATTTTCTGGGTTCCTTCAGAACCCTGCTTTTCCTTTCACCTAGCTGGCCAAGCTGCATCTTCATCGCCTGCTGCTCTTTCCCCCTCACCCACCGGGAACTGATCTTCTGAGGGCAGGAGCTGCGCGTCCTTCAGTCTGGGGCCCTTGACACGGACCCAGTGCACAGTAAATGGCTGCTAAGTGGATGGAAGACTGTGAGCCTCTTCAGGCCCAAGGATGTGCATTTGGCTGGGGGCTTTCCTTTGACAGACACAAGAAAATCTTTCTATTTTCATATTTGGCTGTATAGAAGAACCCAGGAGGCTAAACTGCCCAGAGACAGTCTTGCAGCAGGAACTCCCTCTTTATTTTTTAGGATAATCTCCAGGCAGGGTGGGGATGGAAATGTGCTCGTGGCTAGGAGCGTTTTGAAGAGCATGGTAGAGAAATCATAAATCACCTCAGAAAATACTGAAGTCATCCTGAGTAGTCTATTGGTAGAAATACTGACGTGACAGGTGCTGCTTAGAACAAAGGCTCAGAATAACGTTAGGAGTGTGGCATTGAGAAGTAGAAGTCGAGGCCAGAGGGGGAAGTCAGAGAGACTTGAGGTCAAAACGTCCAGAATGCCCGTACCAGCTTGAGGACTCAGGGCCATGCGGAGAAGGCGCTGATGCTGCCGGCAATCTGTTGGGGTGTGGGTGAGGTTGTCTCCAGAGTGCCCAGGTGACAGCCCCGCCCAGCCATTACTTTGATTTTTATATTGTAAGAGCTGGAGCTGAGGATCAACAAAGCTGCTCTGTGCCTGGACTGCAGACTCATGAAATGCAGAGATGATAAATGGGTGCTGTTTTAAGCTGTTAATATTGTGGCAATTTGTTATGGCAGTGACAGAAAATTCACATAGGTTTTCCAGAAGTTAAACAGGTGAGCCCTGGCGTCACCCGGAGGGAGTTCAGTTCATGGCTAAGCCTCCCGTTACCTGCTGCCCACCTCCCAGGTCTTCGTTCCTCCTTTGTGAAACGTGACAGTGAGTGCCATGCAGCACCATGAGGATGTAAGGACATGTCACACGTAAAGCCCAGGAATAGTCCATTGCACAAACCAAGCCCACAATACAAGTGCGTTGTCACACATTGCACAAAGCCCACAATACAGGTGCGCCGTCACGCGCTGCACAAAGCCCACAATACAGGTGCGCCGTCACGCACTGCACAAAGCTCACAATACACTTGCGCCGTCACGCACTGCACAAAGCTCACAATACACTTGCGCCGTCACGCACTGCACAAAGCCCACAATACACGTGCACCGTCACGCACTGCACAAAGCCCACAATACACGTGCGCCGTCACGCGCTGCACAAAGCTCACAGTACAGGTGCGCCGTCACGCGCTGCACAAAGCGCACAATACACGTGCGCCGTCACGCACTGCACAAAGCACACAATACAGGTGCGCCGTCACGCACTGCACAAAGCACACAATACAGGTGCGCCGTCATGCAGCTAAGCTAATGCAAATCTCTGTTTTCTTTGTTCCCTTGGAAGACAAACCAAAGAGAGTCTAACCAGGCTGCTGCTTAAATAAAATCACATGGTCCTGAACAAAAGCCAGAGGTTGCACTTGCCCTGGAGAAGCCTGTCGTGGCTCCTATGTCTACCCTGTCCTCTAGCAGAAGCTGACTTAACTTAAGGTGGTCCTGTTGTCTTGGTCAAAGCTGGTTGAGTTAGGGTTGGACACCTGACCCATGCGGAGCTTTCTGATTCTCTGTTCTGGGGACCGAGAGGGGACAGTGAGACCCTTCTTCGTTAGCTGTGGGCAGTGGAATAGTCATGGGGCATGGGGCCAGAGTCAAAGCCAAGGAGTGAGCTGGTCAAAAGGTGAACTTGCAGCACAGCAGAAATTAGAAGCTGCACAGAGGGCAAGACTTGCTCTGCAGAGAAGACCATGCTAACGCTGACATGCCATGCCTATTATCATGAGAGCTAATGTATTGTGGGCTTCATCTGTGCAATGCACTATTCTGGAGCTCCATGTGTGACATCTCTCTACATCCTCACAACACTGTGTGGTATTTTTTTGTAGAGATGGGGTTTTGCCATGTTTCCCAGGCTAGTGATCACTATTTTCTTCTAGTGTTTTCTTTGTGTCTGCCACCTAAGCACAGATATGGGGTAAGATGTGATCCTCAGGTCTCCTTGATTCCCTCTTTCTTCTTGATGGTGAGAAACATTTGTTTTGTGCAGTCAGCATCCCTTTTCTCCATCTTTGATTACAACATACCCCTTCACCTACTCACTTTCTCATTTCACAAGGGAGAGAAGAAGTCCTGGGAGGCAGGTGCCAGGTAATGGGTGGCAGAGGCAAGACTGGAACTCCCTCTGGGAGACCCCAGGGCTTACCTGCTTGACTTCATGAAATGCAGGAGCTCAGAGAAACAGATCAGCCGAACAGGAACTATTCCCACAAGATCTGTTCCCATAGTCCCTGAATATACTTCCCACACTGGTATCACTGATGAGTCCCTGCATCTTTAAAAAGTTTCTTAAATATTATTAAATTCCTCTTCAAAAATTATGAAAGCAACATGATTGTTGACAATATAGGTATATAAGGAAAACTTGAATAATATCTCCAGCCCCATATTGATCACTCCTGACCCTAGGAGCTGGGTCTTTGTTCACAGCCTGGGGTGTTTTCTTCCACACATTCTTGTGCCCATGTGTGTTTTCTTCTTTGATTTGTTTCTACAGAATGTACTCCATTCACCTACAACTCATCTTGTCCTTCACCTCCATTTTCCCACTTAATATTTCATGCATACCCTAAATCAACAGGTAACAGACAGAGGCTGATAGAGCATGCTCTTTTGTAGTAAAATGAGACCACAATTCTTCACTCATAACTTCATAAAAAAAAAAAGCATTGAGTCAAGCATTTTTTTTTTTTGGCCACTACAATAACATAAAAACAAAGAAACAACTTCCTGCTCGTATATCCTTGTATATGTTGCCTGTGTGTTGAAGAGGCAGGATAGAGAATGGCTAAGTGGCTAAGAAGTCCAGATGCTAGAGCCAAAATACCTAGATTCAACTCCATGCCCTGCTATTTGCTAAATGTATAACGTTTGTGAAGTTGCTTAACCTCTGCAAGGCTCAAGTCTCTCGTATGTGAAGCACAGATGGTGCTCCAGACACTCCCTAAAATTGCTGTGAGGAATTATGTTGATCATTTACGACCCTTAGAACAGAGCTTGGCACACAGTAAGCACTTGATCAGGGTTAGTTATCTTCATTATCAAATTTTCATTGTCGTTATTGTGGTGGCATAGAATCACTGGATGGATTCCCACATGAAAAATATTTTGTATAAATTCACTTTCTTTCTTACTAGACCCAGTTTCATGAGGGTTCTGTAACTTTGTATCATAACACCCTAAGGTACTACTGAAATATGGATAAATTCAAATATGAACTATAACGAGGCATTATAAATCAAGTTGGCCCTAATAATCATCTTTGCAATGTCGACTTTTCTGCAAATAATAAGTCTTAATGCATGTGCTAGCTCTGGGACCATCTTGGGAGGGAGAACTTTATAAGAAGCTCATTATCTGTCTCTTGCACTTTCATTAAACAGGATTGTTTTTAAGTCAAATCAATTTCCTACTTCCATGGTCCAAGCTTTTGGCAAATTTGCATCATAATCATCTTCTTCATCCACCTGGCAGAGATTTAATGCAAGCCATCCTGTCCACAGGACAACATATATCATGGACATAAAATGTGTGTTCTCCATTTAATTTTTATGGGCACTTAGTGGGTAACCCTTTGTTTTGATTCTCCCCTTTGATGTCAAATTACTCCATATGTCTTTTCATAGTTTGTCTAATCTACAATTGTATTTCTCATTATCATTTTGTGGGTTGTGGTGCTATTTCCTCCAGTTTCATTCTCTCTCTTTTATGTTTCTCTTGTACAAAATTAATTACATTGTACCTTCAAGCATAATTTTAACACTGTCTCCATTACACTGTGTCTGCTTTTAATTAATGCTCTTCTAATGTAGATTTTAAAGCCAAATGGTGCAATATTGTGAGCATCAAAGAAACAAAGACTCTAACAAAACTGAAATGAATGAGCGAGACAAAACAGATGACAATGTATTCTCATTTGAAAATGTCACTTTCACTGTACATTGGAAAAATGGATTACTTGGAGATTTCTCTTTTTTTAAAAAAAAGACCAGAGATATTAACTCTGGATTTCTGGTGCTGTTTTTCTGAGTTTTACTTTAACCCACGCTGAGCAAATATCTCAAGAGGAATTAACTGAACACAACATTCTCACAACTCAAGGAAAGAGAGAGTAAACCCCACGAATATATTTCTCAGAAGTTTTCTGTAGATCAGGTATGGCAAACCACTCATCTTGAATGTCAGTCTGTGTTTTTCATGTCTCAAAGATGATGCTGGCTCTCTTTGGTGTCCCACACAGCCCCACTCCAAAGGAGAAGGAATCTCTTTGGGTTTCTGTAAGTTTCAAAGAAGAGAAAATCAAACACAGTAGAACTACATATATTGTGGCTCTGTGAATTAGTGAAGTGTCCAGATACGAAATATGGAATACAAACAAATGTCATCTTATTACTTTATCATTAATGAATCAGCTTGAATTTCTAGTTAACAAGCAGGACTGTTTTAAAAATGTGTGTGTGTAATGAATTTCCAGTAAAATATGGAAACATAACAATGTATATGCATTCTAAAAGACAATGTATATGGGGTGGATATGTTGCGTGCAGTTTAAATTGTAGCTTTCAGTTATTCAATGCATCCTTTCTTACAGAAATGAGACTGAATGGGTAATAATTTTGAGGTGGCAGAGACTGAGTCCTTAATTTCGGACTATGGGGAGAAATTTGATTTGATGGAGACACTGTGATATGAAATGAAGTCTGTTGGTTTGTGTGTGAGAGTAGTCTCAGCTCTAGTCCTGATTTGGTCAATAACCTTCTGTGGGCATGTGAAGTGTGTAATTGACAACAGTTATTTTCTTTGCCTAGCCCTCTCTAATTTTTGCAAATTGTCGTTGTCTTCTTCCTCCTGCCCCTTCTGTATTGATAGAATTGTAGCATCCAAAGGTTGAAGATTATTACTCTGCCCATACCCAGATTTGTCATGGTAATGAGTCATGGCCTCCAAAAATATAGATTTCTATCTAATTCCTGGAACTTGTAACTATAACCTTATGTGGAAAGCATCTTTGCAGATGTGACTAGGGATTTTGAGATGAGATCATTCTGGATTATCTAGGTAGACCCTAAATCCAATAACAAGTGTCCTTATAAAATAGAAACAGAAGGAGACTTGGGACAGGAAGACAAGAAGGCCACGTGAAGAGGGAGGCAGAGACTGGGGTGCCCAGGACCCAGACAAGAACTACTTGCAGTCCCTGGAAACTGTAAAAGGCAAAACGTAGGTTCACCTTTAGAACTTCTGGTGGGAGCGTGGCTCTGCCCACACCTTGACTTCAGACTTCTGGCCTTAATAACTGTGAACAAATAAATGCATGGTTTTTTTCTTAAGCCACCCAGCTTGTGGTGGTTTGTTACGGGAGTCCAGGGAGAAGAGTATGGTCACTGAATGCAATGCAGTCCAATTTCCAGACTTTCAAAGTGGGGCTAAGAGTTTCCAGCCACAGTCTCACTGGACTATTGTTAATGACCATTTTGTGCCATGTGAACTGAAAAATGGAAAAGTCTATTTGGTGGAAAGAGAAGAATGAAACAAATGTGCACAGAAGGGGAGAGGCAGAGATGAGAGAGAAAAATTTTCACGTGAGGTTTACAGCCTGTCAGGAAAACAGAAAGTAGGGGTTTCAAAGATAATTGAACATAAGGAGTTTGTTAAAGGTGATACAGGGTTGAGGAATTAGGAGGCAGGAAGTCACCCCAGAGACTGGCAGTGGGGAGCCTCCCACCACTCAGGAGGGGGAGACAGGAAGGAGGCAGTTGTACCAGGGATGGGAGCCTTGGCAGAAGCTGGAAGCAGGGGTGTCTGTCCAACAGGAGCTGAAGCCATTGGGGAGAAAAAGTTGCTGTGGACGATGCTCCCCCATGTAGAGAGAGGAGAAGAAATAAACCAGTTTCCTCTTCCTGGACCTTCCAGTCTCCTGTCTGTGCCTCTCAGGGGCCACACGCAGCCAGAAGCCAGCTGAGAGGGAGGCTGGGAAGTACCTGAGGGAGGTGGCTCCCTCCACGGAACGGATCAGAGAGGGGCAAGGAGCTTCTCTGAGAACAAACCAGATCCACTCGAAATCCACTTCCTGGACCATAAAACACACCTGGCAACTCTGAAACAATGAAAATCATGCCAAGTGTGTTCTCAGACCATAATAGAATTAAACTAGAAATCTGCAATAGAAAGATAGCTAGAACATACCAAGGTATTTGCAGATGAAAGCACACACTTCTAAGTAACACATGGATCAAAGGAGAAGACTCCATGAAATTTAAAAATATTTAGAACTAAATGTAAATAAAAACCAAACTCATCAACTTTTGTGGGACTCAGTGAAAGCAGTGGTTACCAAGGCACTTTTAGTCTGAAACTCATAGATCATTAAAGAAGAAAGAACTGACATCAATAACCTATACTGCTATTCTAGAAAATGAAAGAAAAAGGACAACTTCAACCCAAAGCAAGCAGAAGAAATGAAACCCTAAAAATCAGGACAAAATCAATGAAATTAAAAACAGAAAATCAGTAGAAAAGTCAATGAAACTAAAGGATGGTTGTTCAAAAATATAAACGCTAGATACTGAATGTTTATGTCCCTCTCCACCCCAATCCCCCAGGTAATGGTACTGGGAGGTGAGGCCCTTGGAGGTGATTGGGTCATGAGGACACAGCTGTCACAAATGCCCTTGTAAACAGGACTCCAGGGAGCTCCCTCTCACCTTCTACCATGTGAGGACACAGTGAGAAGTGCCACCTATGGAAAAGGCCCTCAGCAGACACAGAATCTGCAGACACTTGGATCTGGGACTTCCCGCCTCCAGAACTGTGAGAAATGTCTGTTGTTTGTAAGCCACTCAGCCTCTGGTATTGTGGCATTGTGGCTACTGTTAGCAGTGGAAGCTATCTGTGCGGGTTTGCAGCAATCTCAGTTCTTGCCTCCTCAGAAGAAAGAATTTGCCTGAGGGCCATAAGGAAGGAGAGCCTAAGGTAAGTTTTAGCGCAGGAGTGAAAGTTTACTAAAAAGCTTTAGAACAGGAAGGAGAGGAAAGAAAGTACACTTGTAAGAAGGCCAAGCTGGCAACTTAAAACACAAGTGCCCAGTTTGACCTTTTGTTTGGAGTTTTAGATGTGGGCACGTTCCTGGGGTCTTGCCTCTGATTACTTCTTCCAGCTCCTGAGATCTTATCAGGAAGCTGCTGATCACTAGTTTCAGGTGGTGGTTTTTGTTTGTTTGTTTGTTTGTTTCTTTTAATCAATTAGGAGACTAGCCAGGCGTGGTGACTCATGCCTGTAATCCCAGCACTTTGAGCTGCCAAAGCAGGAAGATCACCTGAGGTCAGGAGTTCGAGACCAGCCTGGCCAACATGGCAAAACCCTGTATCTACAAAAAAATACAAAAATTAGCTGGGCATAGTGGCGGGCACCTGTAATCCCAGCTACTCAGGAGGCTGAGGCAGGAGAATAGCTTGAACCTGGGAGGTGGAGGCTGCAGTGAGCTGAGATTGCACCCTGCACTCCAGCCTGGACGACAGAGTGAGACTCCATCTAAATAAATAAATAAATAGATAAATAAATAAATAGACTGCCTTTCCCTGACACCAGCTGTGACCAATTATTACTTTAGAGAGACAATCAACAACTCACTGACCATCACTTGATGGTCCCCAGACTCCCCTGGTGTATGTGTGGGAGCCCTCTCCTGCCCTGCTCACACCAGGCTAGCTACCCACTGTAACATGAACAGACTGAGACAATGAACAAAGTAGATAAACCTCTAAGAGAGAAAGATACGTATTTGCTAGTATTAGAAATGAAAAAAGGGGCCAGGTGCAGTGGCTCACGCCTGTAATCTTCAAGAGTTCAGGACCAGCCTGTCCAACATGGCGAAACCCCATCTCTACTAAAGATACAAAAATTAGTATGGTGGCACGAAACTGTAATCCCAGCTACTTGGGAGGCTGAGGCAGGAGAATTGCTTGAACCGGGAGGTGGAGGTTGCGGTGAGCTGAGATCAAGCCACTACACTCCAGCCTGGGTGACAGAGTGAGACTCTGTCTCAAAAAAGAAGAAGAAAGAAAGAAATGAAAAAAAGGAACTGTTGTTACTAATCCCATGGACATTAAGATGATAATTTAAAATATGATTATTCTATGCCTACAAATTTTATATCCTAAAAGAAATGGTCTAACTCCTTGAAAAACTGAGCAAAGCTCATATTTATTTCAAGGAGAAATAAATAATCTGAGTAGATTTCTATCTAGTAAAGAAATTGACTTTGTCATTACTAACCTTCTAAAATAAGAAAGCACCAGGCCCAGCTGGATTCAATGGTGAATTTTACCTAATGTTTAAGGAAAAAATGATACTCATTTTCTACAGTCTCTTTTAGAAAACATAAGTAGACGGACTACTTTTTAAACTCATCCCTATGGGACCAGAAGTACCCTATTACCAAAACTGGATAAAGACATTATAACAAAGAAAAACTACAAAACTAATATAGCTCGTTAGTATAGATGCAGAAATTTTCAGTGAAGTATTAGAAATCAAATCCAACAGTGTGATACAAATAATTATATACCACAATCAAGTGGGATTTACTCCAAGTATGCACAACTGATGGAAGTGATGGAACTATAATTAACATTATGCACACATCAGCAGGCTAAGGAAGGAAAGCTATATAATCGTATCAACAGATATAGAAAAATCACTTGACAAATTCAACACCTATTTATGATTTAAAACTCCTAGCAAAATAGAAATACAGGGGAAACTGCTCAACTTTATTTTTTAAAAAACTCCATAAAAACCTACAGCTAGCATTATACTTAACAGTGAGAAACTGCATGCTTTCCCCTGAAGTTCAGACAAAAACAAGAATGCTGCCTTTCACTACTTTTAATTCGGCCTAGATTAGAAGTCCTAGCTAGTGCAATAAGACAAAGAAAGAAAATTAATACACACTGATTGAGAAGGAAGGAAAAAGCTCTTCTTGTTTGCCTATGACATGATTGCCTATGGAGGAAATTTCAAAGATAAACCAATAAACTCATAAGACAAATGATTATATCAAAGTTGCAGGATATACGGTTAGTGTATAAAAACTCATTGTTTTTCTGTGTGCTAGCAGTGAAGAATTAAAATCCAATGTCATTTACACTAGCCCCAAGAAATGGCATACTTAGAATAAATCTAAGAAAAATGTATGGGATTTATATGCAGATAACTCTTACGAAAGAGATCAAGGACCTAAATGCAGAAAGGGATATTTTATGTTCATATATTGGAAGACTCAATATTAGTAAGATGTTAATTCTTCTCAACTTGATCTATAGCCGAGCTAAAATCCCAATCAAAAGTCTAGCATGCTATTTTGTGAATATCCAAAAATTGGAGTCTCCAATTTATCTAAATAGGTAAAAGGCCCAGAATAGCCAAGGTGATACTGAAGAAAAATAACTGAGTTGGAGGAATGATACTCTTTGACTTTAAGACTTGCTATAAAGCTACAGTAAAGTAGCATGTACAAAGTACAGTCCATGTACTTTTCACCCATTCTTAATTCTTCAGGAGAATGGACTGTGTATTCATTCAATCAAAAGTATAATCCCTGTGCTTTTTATACAGAGAAAGGTTGAGTCTATCTCTGGGGCCCCCAGATGCTGTAAGTTATTCCTGAAACAGATTAATAGGAGTTGACAGAAATAGTTTGAAGAAAACCAAATCTGTAGTCATATTTGCTTCTATCACTTGAAAATGAATAGATCCAGAGAAAGTCATATAATAGAAATGTGCATTTATGCTGTTCAGAGACACCCACATGAGTGATAAAATTAGGAGAAAAACAGGAATGATCAGCATACAATTTAGGATACTATGATCCGAGGGTAGAAGAAGAGGAAAGCAATAGTGGGTCATCTACAATGCGAGCAATGTTCCATTTCACTCCTGGGTGGTGAGTACTCAGGGGTCTGTTTTATTAATATTTTTAATCTGCTTATTAACATTTTATGAACTGTCTTACAGTATTTTATAAACTTCAAAGTTCATGTTAAAATATATATATATATATATATATATTTTTTTTTTTTTTCTTCTTCTTCCTTGAGACTGTCACAATATATTAGGTTAAAGTAAGGTCCCAAAAATGAGTTAGTTTTATATTGCAAGGGACACAGCAAACTTTCTACATGTTGGAAGTTCTTTCCTGTTTTTGATCACATGCTTTTCAGCCACACATTTTCTTCTTAATTCTTCAAGAGAATGTGGGCTGTGGATGTGTTGCTTCTTTGTTCAGTATTGCAGAGGTCCGAGTCTTCAACTATGTTTTGAAGCATGCGTATAGCACAAACAGCATCGTAAATACTCTGTAAGGAGACCCTGGGGGGGAACAGTGCACTCTATCCCCATTCTATTCTTTTTTTAAAGAAGGAAGATTGACTAACTTTTGAGCTTCCCATCCTTAGTGGAGGTTGGAGGAGTATCTGAGGACTTATACCTGTGCATTTTGTATGCTGCTGAAATGTCATAGGAGTTTTGTTTCAAAAGCTGAGGGCTCTGTAAGCTAGATCTTCTGAGGAACATAGCAAACTTTGATTCCAGCTAGAAATGAAATGGAATTGCCAACAATGAAATAGAAATAAAGGAATTAAAGGAAATAGAATATGAAATAAAAGAATTGCCAACAATCTTATTTTTCTTTCCGTATATTGCAATGAAAAGGGAACCTGTTTGCAGTATTTAACATGGAGTAAATCGACATTTCCAAGTGTTATCCCAGCACAAGGGAATGGAGAAAGGTTGAGTCTGTCTCTGGAGCCCCCAAACACTGTAAGTTGTCCCTGAAACAGTCTAATAGGAGTCGACAGAACAGAAATAATGTGGAGGAAACAAATCTGAAGTCACATATTTGCTTCCATCACTTGAAAATGAATAGACCCAAAGAAAATCACATTCAGTTCATATGCTTAGCACCTATCTCAGCTTTGCATTCAAATTGGGCTTTATTTTCTACTAATATTTGTTCTTTTGACGAGGAATATTTCCTTGCAATATTCAGTGTTACATCACTCAAAGTCCAGCATACATCTTCCTTATTTTAATGTGTCCATAATGAACACATTCACATAAATGCATTTCATGGGTGAATAGGTTTTATTGTTTATAGAACAGCTGTTAATAGAGTCTGCAGTCCACAGGAATAATGATGTTATTTGAATAATATTATATTCTGTGTACACATTGAGTTTGTTTCCAAATAGATCTCAGGTGGAATATTTTATGCTTTCTTCTCCTTCCTGAATCGTAGGAAAAGTATGCTGAATTATAATGTTGATGTCATGAAAATACCTGCGTGTGTGTGTGTGTGTGTGTGTGTGTGTGTGTGTGTGTGTTAATCTGGAAAAGTAAGGGAATAAAGAAGCAAAAGCAAAAAAAGTGAGCACAACAACAAAACGTTAGTTATATTAAATATATTTCATTTTATTTTATTTGTTATTTGTTAATATATGCTTTGAAATTTTTATATTGAGACCATTGCTAACACTAGAAGCAGAGTATTATATAAAATATTAAGATTATAAAAAGATAAAGTAGGAAGGAAATAACACACATACATAAAATGTGGCATATCAGTGCTAATTAATTTCATTTTTAAGAAGTATAGCAATTTCTCATTGGTGGATGAGTTTGTTTGATCCTCCTAATATTGGCTGTGAGTTTTTTTTTTTAAAAAACTAAGAGAAATTTGATGTTGAGTACATAAACATATTTTGCATAAAAGATCAGATTTCTGAATTCTCATTACAAATTTGTACTTTTGGCAAAATTGCATTTAAATTTCCATGAAGCATTAATTGGTGAGAGGTGACTCACAGCTGTGCTTTAGCAGAGCTTCACCACAGTTCCCACCGTTTCTGTTACTTATCAACATGCAGCCCTCGTCTTAGTCTCCATTTCTCATCTCTGTTGCATTTCTGCTGCCAAAAGCACAAAGATGGGCAGTTGTCTGGCTTGCTGGCCCAAAGACGGGTTAAGAAAGGGGTTTGCAATCACGGAGGACTATACAGAAGGAATAACCCTGGACAGAGGTTTAATGAGAAAAATTATTGGTAAATGTGGGCCTCTAATTTCTACAGGGCACAGAGACAACATCAGCGTTGGGGCTCTACTAGGAATGAGATTTGATTTTGGTGATGGGTATGTGCGTGTGTATGTATGTTTACATATATGCTTATGTATGTTTATACAATTTCAAAAGTATTACATATTCATTTGAGAAAATTTGGACCAAAAAAATAACAAAAGTTACCCAAACTCCCCACCTAGAACTCAACCTGATTAATATTTTGGTGGATTTCCTTCCTGGTTTACTTCTTTCTCGCTCTCTCAAAGCTAAAGTTCATTTTTACCTGTTTTACTTGAAAATGCATAATTTAACAGTTCTGTAACCTTAAGTCTTCTGCCCACATTGTATGTGCTTTAGTTCCCTAGCTACTCTCAATCGTTCTTTCTCATTTTCCTCTATAAATCATGAAGCAATGGATTTCCATGCATCAGCCCTGCCCTCGACAATGGGGCCGAGAAGAGGACAGGCTCTCACTCTGCCTGTGTGTTAGCATTGGGAAGTTCCGAGTTTGGATGTCAGTTCTGACTTGCCTCAATTCTTCTAATTTTATGTTCAACATTTATTAGATGGTAATTATGAGTCCCCACTTCACAGAGTTTGAGGATTAAGTGAGACAATCTCAGTAAAGAATTGAGAATACAGCAAATGCAAGAAACATTCACCAAAACAAACCTGTGATTGATTGCTGCATCAAAAGATGGCAAAAGACTTTTGATAGCCCTATTGCCAAACTGTCTTCCGGGAACAACCTGCCAATCTAAACATTTACCAGTTATGCATCCAAGTACTCTCTTTGCTGTACATTCACCAACTCTTGAAAGTACTTTTTAATGTACATATTTTTCAAAGTGGTAGTTTAACATATTTATTCAATGGCTGTTTCAACTTACTGTGTTTTATCATTACTGACTTAAACATTGTTACATATTTTAGCTATTTGTGTTTCTTCTCTTGTCATTGCTTTTTCTTTTTCATCCTTACTATAATTTTTGTATGGATTAATCAGTTAACTTTATATGTAATAGGCTTAACATATTCTGTCTTGTAAGGCAATTTTTTGCTAAAAATGTGGTATACCTTTCCATTTTTACAGTATACTTTATATTAAAGTATTTTATCTTTAATATAATTAAGGTTAATGTAATATATATATATATATTTTTTTGCTTTTATACTTGGGAGACAATTTCTTGAACTATGGAATATATGCAGACGTAATTCTTTTTGGTTTTATTATTATCATTAACTGCAATCAAGTTACATGCTGATGTTTTCTTTTATCTTCTACTGGTTTTACTTTGCTTTGCTTTGTTTACGCAAACTGAGAGATCAGAAAATTTTTCATATTTCAGATAGTAAACAGTGGTCGTTACAATGTATTGGACAAATCCCCACTGTCCTCTCCAAATTAAGTCACTGCCCTTAAGCAAAAATCGGTGGCTAATGCAACACTTTACTTCTTTAGCACCTTTAATTTTATAATTTTAAAAACTGAATATTTTGCTCTAAATTAAAATTTTTAAACTTTTCTTAGCCATTTCTAACTATTCACCCTTCAACATAAGGTTTAAAACACTTTTATCTACTTGCAAAAAAAATCCTATTTGCTTTTAAATTGTGGCTGAGTTGGTACCTGAGCTGCATGACAGTCCCCTTTACTCTCTGCTCTCCTTTTCTCAGGCAGAAGAAGCCTCTCTTCACAGCCAGCATAGTATGAGATTGTGCTGGGTCACATTTAAGGCAGCATGTCTCTGAGTCTTACCCAGGGCCCATAGTGAGCACTACCTGGGTATCACTTATGATGATTTGGGGCCCGAGGGTTCTCTTGTTAGCAGGTGATGAATCTTTCCAGAACTAGATCTTTCCCTTCAAGGGAGCAGATTCCCTTCTGGCCCAGAGAGTATCTAGAAATCCTGTCATCCAGGAACTAGGGCTTAGAAAGGGGGCCCAGGACTCTCGCCAGTGCCCTGTCCTACTATGGCTGAGCTACTATCCAAGTTTTAAGAAAAAGTTTTCTTTACTCCTCCCTCTTCTCTCCTCAAGTGGAGGAAAGTAGTCTCTCTGAAGCTGTGAGCTATGGTGTCTGGGATGGGGAAGTACAATCACTACCTTAGCCACCCTGGCTAGTGTCTCACTAGGTCATGTGTACCCCAAACGTCACTGGCTCTGAGCCCAGCACAGCACCAACACTTGACCAGGAATTGCAGTCCTTGTGGCCAAGGTTGCCTTTCAAGTTTGTTTCAACCCCAGATCAGTTTAGCTGGCAGGAACTCAGATTCTGACTGCTGGGAGGAGGATTTCTCTCTCTCTAAGGCTATTCTAAATGCTTTCTTCATGAGTGCTGGCTGAGTTCTGCCCCATGTTGTTTTCCATTGAGCCAAGGGAACACTGAGGTCCAACGTAAAGTCCTACATCACTGCACTCTCCCTCTCCCAAACACACAATTCTTTTTCTGCACCACACAGCCACTGCTGGGGGATAGAGGAGGGATGATGTCAGCAATTCAAGACTGTAGTTTCTACTCTCTTCTGTGCCTTTTTTTAGTGACACAGTTAAAACCAGGTACTGTGATTACTCACTTGAGTTTTAGTCCTTGCGAAGGTGCTAATTTGTGTGGAAAGTTGTTCAATTTGATGTTCCTATGAGGAGGATGATTGAGGGAGGCTTCTATTTAACCACCTTGCTTTGCCTCTCCCTAAGTCTATTTTAAACATTTTATATTTCCATGTCTGTTATACGTATGACCTTTCTTCAGTCATATTTTATAACTTGTTTGTTATACATAGTAAAACTAGGTATAGTTTTACTCTCATGAATGGGATTGGTATCCTTTCAGAGAGGCCCCTGAGAGCTACCTAGCGCCTTCCATCATGTGAGGACACAGATAACCAAAAAGCAGGACCTCGCCAGACACTGAATGTGCCTCGACCTCGGCTTTTCACCTCCAAAACTGTAAGAAATAAATTTTTGTTGTTTACAAGCTACCCAATTTGTGGCATTTCATTATAGACACCCAAATGGGCTAAGATAACAAATGAAAGAATTGTAAACAGTGAAACTGTGTATAACAAACATAGGTGAATACATAATAAAACTAATAATTTTTATTTTTCACTTTTGTGACTCAATACATCAGTGGACACTAGTTGTTTTTACACTGTGGTTTTATTGGCCTTTTTAGATGGACAGTATCATCTGCAAAACTAATTTAATCTTCTGTTCCTAATATAACATACTGATTTTTTTTCTTATTTTATTACATAGGATAGATTTTCTAAATGCTGTAAGGTAATAGTAGGGATCATGGGCATCATAGCTTTCTAGTTCATATTTGAACTGGAAACATTGCACAATATGGGACAGATCAATCCAAGCCTAAAATTTGAAGTCAAATATGGTATCAACTGGCTGTGCATCAGGATTTAAGTATAGAGTATTATTTCCATTTTATGTGTAGTAACTAGAAATAGGTAATAATCAATATCAGGTAACAATGGTTTGATTACATTGTGTTTAGCCCTAAGATGAAATTTTTTGTGGTCACTATAAGTACTACTTTCAAAGAATTTGTCATGGCACAGGTGAAAGTTCTGTATTTGCAAGAAAAAATAAAATGTGAGCTATGACATAAGACTCTGAGTTCTAATCCTGTACAGTCCTCAGCAGCAGTCCACTTAACCCTCTGTGACCCAGTTTTCTCATTTTTTAAGAGGGGATAATAGTGGTGTGTATATTTTATGGTTCTCACAGCTATAGAATAATGCATTGTGGGTATGCCTGAAACATAGTAGGTGCTCATTAAAACAACAGTTGATAACTGTTCTTACTATCCTGTAATATGCTTCAGATCTATGACAGAAAATGCAGTGACTTGGTAATGGAATTTTGTTTTTCTTATTGGTGGAATTTGAGGCAATTACAGATAGTCTCCTTACATTTTCTTCAGTATTTTCCACAATGTAGCCATATTTTTAAAAATATAATCCAAAAAATTCATAAATAAAAGCAAAAACAGATACTTTTACTGAGTGAAAGCTCTATGTCAGGAGGGGTCATGGGAGAAGAAGGAGATGGTTTTAAGTCAGAGGAAGGGGCTGGGACAAAGGGCAGAATGAAGAGGGTAGGGAAGATGTACAGTGTGGCTGTGGAGACTTCATCCATCAGATGGCCCGAAACTCAGGCTCCTCGCTTCAGGCACTCAACCCTGCATAGGTTGGGCATGTCCAGTGCTGGAGCTCCAGAAGCCAGCAGGACCTCAGGGCAGAGGTGGAACTGAGCAAGAGTGTAATTAAAGCTCCAGCTCTGGATGCCATGCCCCAGGTGTAGCATGGAGAGCGTGGAGCTGCAGCGGTCCAGCTCCTCAAAAACCAGCAAATGGGTATGGTGGGTGACAATATTATCTGAATCTGTATTTATCCCATTGCTGATATTTTATCTGCGACAGAATGCTTTAGGTTCTTTTGAGATTTTTTTTTACATCCTTATTTGTCTTTTTCCTCTATTCTTTTCAATCGAGGATTTCATAAAGTTTTTCCCCTCTAAGAGTCATTCTGCTTTATTTTCATATTTCTAATAATTATTTATCAACTGTATGATACTTTATATACAGCCAGTTTCTTTATTTCTGTTTGAATAGTCTTGTTTCTTTATAGCATGTTTTTCAGTTTTGCAGAAAACTCCATACTAAAAGGATATACCAAGTTAAGTTCAAACATATCCGGTATTTACTTATGTTTCGTCAGATATGGTTGCTTTGGAAACACAAAGGATATGGCATGGCAGATGCATCAGAAATCTGTTTGGCATCATTGCACTTAATGATTCAGATGCTGTGAGAAATGAGTTGCACTGATTACAAAACCCAATCAACATATACAATGTTGTTTTAACTGTATTTCTAAAATACTTAGTTCTTTTTGTGGGAACGATAAACACTTTTATTGAAAAAAAAAATTGTAGTGCAAAAAATAAATAGGAAAAAGTCGCTTATTATCTCAACATTCAAAGATAACCACATTCATTATTTTATAAATTTGCTTTTTCCCAGTCAAAAACACTTTGTTTGTGTAAATGTGTGTTTGCAATTTTTACACAATCAGAAACCATCCACAGTCTCTGAGAGATCTGTGTGCCAGATTGAATGGATGTTTCAGAGTTCCAGACATACAGATTTTGCTAGATCTTACAATGGTGCAGAGAGAGCTCCCATTCTCTGCTCCTGAATAGCAGTTAGAGCAGTGCCTGGCTAACAGTTGGGATTGAGGAAATGTTTGATAGAAGAATGAATGAATGAACCATGAGACTGAAATTGGTAAAAGCAATGCATGCTAGATATGATCAATCATTTGTCTGTGCTGCCTTATAAGAGAGGAAACCCTTCAGAAAAAGCTGGGCTTTATCTTAGGTGAAAACATTAAGGTTAGTGAACAATGCTTGGACTTCCATAAAAGGCAGAGACAAAGGTTCTGGGGGTACGTGCTCCTGACTTTGTGTCAGAGACGCCTATGAGAACACAGAGAACAATGGTCTGGCTACCTTTTTGGGGTGAGGAGTCAGGAAATATGGAAAACAAAATACAAAGTCATATCTCAATAAACTATCTGGTCTCAGCAGTTTTCCAAGCCAATTTGGAATCTATTTGAAGCTCTGGGGAAAATTATAGCCTCTGAACTTATGAAACAGCACTGAGGTTTGGAAGCTGGGAAGTTCTCACAGGCACGGTTCCTGACTTGCTGGGATTCCAAGGAAGAAGTATTGATGAGGCTGACAACTCACTTGGCCATTTGCTGCTGGAAGCGCTGGTCCTGCCATACAGAGAAGATGAGCAAATGTGGACTACATTTGCTCAGAAGGAGTCTGCTGTGTGAAGGCTTTGGGGCTAGACTGATTGGGGTCACAGTGATGTGTGACTTTGGATACATCTCTTGACACAGTCATACCTCAATATTCCCATCCATGGGATGAGATGTGCCCTTGTGGCTCAGGCAGGATTCATGGGTGGTGTGTGGTTTGCAAGGTACATAGCAACCTTCTTAAAGACCAGTTCCTTCTTTCCCCTGAAACTCCTCTGTTTCCCTTTGCCATGGTGGCTGGGATTAGGGAAAATTCCTCAAGAGCCTGTTCTTTGCAATTTAAACCGTGAACTCTTGCACACCTTCCAAATGGTTTCGCTTTGCAGGTACAACAAAATAGATGTCATCTTGAGCAGCATCTCAAATTAGGTTTAATTTTGTTTACAGCAAATAATGTGATGACTTTTTTTTTTTTTTACAGTGGAATTCAAACCCACTTTAAACTGCCTGCAAATGGTGGACCCCAATCAAAGAGTTAGTGAAGTTTTCCTTATAAAATAAGGCTCCCGACATACCCCTCACTCTGTGTGCAGATTAGGAGTCCTAGTGGAAACTGTGTATGGCATTCAGCAGGCCACATTGGATTCAGAGATTCCCGAGCAGTTGGACTCTCTGCTCCTGACATCCATGCCTAAAAGCTATCCTTAGCTGGCTAAAGGGCAGTAGGCATTGCTTCTTCCAGGAAAAAGCCAGCACCCCTCACTCTTGCAACTACCTTTCTGTTTTCAGTTCATCCTAATCAAACTAGGACAGTGGCAGAGAATGCCAACAGCCCAGCCGTCTTCCTGGAAAACTGGTCTGCATGGAAGGAGACATGTGATCTCCCCTCTTGTCAGAAGGACAAAGGCACTTGGAGTTTGGGAGGCTCCCACGATCCTATGTGAAGCAGAATGCTAATTCATTCCCAGTAAACCAAGCCTGAAGGCATTCTGTGCCCAGTGTCTCCCCACCAAGGCAAGAGAGCTGAAGCTAGGTGGTGGTATGGGTGGGCTACTGGCCTTGGCTGGATGGCTTGTCATCAGTGCCGTTGTCTTCATCATTATCTCATCTTTGTCCTTGAATCTGCCATTCATGTAAACAATTCTACATCAGATATTCTAATGTTTTGCAAAATGCCTGGGCTCGAAAATCCAACTCCTGGTTAGAGTCCTGACTTTGTCACCTGCTGACTGTGTAACCTCAGGCAAGCTGCTTACTCTCTCTGTGCAGCAATGCCCTCATCTGCAAAATTGGCATAGTAATAGTAAGTACTTAGTCGGGCTGGTATGATGAAATAAGTGATCCAGAGCCCACAAAACATGTAAAAAGGGCCAAAACTCTAAACGGTCATGATTTCTATAATCTCATACAGTCTTATAACAGCCCCATGAATTAAAGGCTATTTTTATTCCCATTTAAAAAGCACATGCTTAACACACTTGATTCTAGGAATTGGGGATCCACTTATGAATCACACCAAGAGTCTTTGTCCCTGTGGAGTTTTCATTCTAATCCATGAGAACAATCAATAACAGGAAGGCAGATGAGTTCGTGGCCCAATTTCAGCTCTTAAGAGGTGCCAGGAAGGAAGGTAGGGCAGGTGGTCTCCTGGGGAGTCACAGGAAGGGTGACCCATCCAACAGTGCCAGAAGAGGAGGAATCTGAGGACCACCCATGGGACTATCAGCAGCGAGTGAACTCCAGGTGACGGGAGTGACACAGGAACCAGCACATCCTCTGTGCAGGTCAGAGGGACCCTGGGGCTGAGCTTGGGGACCCAGGGGTGACAGTCTTGGAAAATAAATGAGGAGACAGGCTAGGAGCAGGTCAGAAGGTTCCCACCAGGCCAAGGTGTGCAGAGTTTATTCTATGAGTGATGGGAAGTCTCTGGAGGGCTTGAGTCATCATCAGAGGTGTTAAAAAGGACCCCCTGTATTCTCGGGAATGGAGGACCTGAGTGATGCCTGCACCAGCAATGGTGGACCCTGGAGAGGGAGAAAAGACTCAGTACTGAGGACACACTTTAGCTGCAAAACTGAAAGGTCTTGGGCTTTACTGGATGCAGACAGGGAGGAAAGGTGAGGCTTCCAGAGTCCTCTCAGCTTTTTACCTTCAGCAGGTGAAACACTTCTGGTCTCCTCCCCGATGGCCTTTGCTCTTGCTCGAGGTTTCAGCCACAATCCAGGATTGTGTGAAAGAGTTTATATACATGTAACAAAACATTTTATAATGTCCCATCTCTTTCCTGAGGTGAAATCTATAGGTAATGTACAATACCTATTACATGTAGTTTCAAAAAAAAGTTAATCTAAAGCTCTAACTGTGATGTAAGGAAGAAATGAAAGGAAGATATGTTAATAAAATAATAGATATTCAATATTTAAATGCCTGGTATGAGGGCATGAGAATTTTTAAATGCCCCCTCTCCAACAGATGTCAAAATCGCCTCCTGGGGATGTAATGCCCCACTGGAAACGGTTGATGCCAATGAAGGTTAAAACAGCAAAGCAGGAAACGCAGTGGGGTAAGCACCACCTCTGATCACATTCAGGGCAATGAAAGCCATCACAGCAGCATCTTCCAGGGCTCTGGGTTGCCCACACTGCCCTGCTTACTTGCTTTAGTGGAGAAATGGCTGCCTCTGACCAATTGAACGTGTTCCATGCACCCCAGGATGTGTGGATGGCAGGCATGGCCATGGCTGAGAACCCTGGAGAGGTTTATTCACAGTGCTGCCCTCAACCTGCATCCTCTCCTTCACTAAATGTGGAGAGTTAGAGAGTTGACTGTGGCTCTTCCTGCCACCCTGGAGCCTCCCTTGTAACAAGGAGCTCCCATCCTTTTGAGATAGAAAGACACAGTCCTCGAATGCACACCCACGCTGGAGGCTAACCCGTGTTTGGTCAACTGGGTCACAGAGAGACTCAGTCATCAAGACTATCCAAAACATCCATCAGGGTCTCTGCCCACTCAGGAACATTGTTCCCCTGATTTTCTCAGGCAACCTTAACTTTCTGGGTCTCTTTTTTAAAACCTTGCACCAAACATCCCTCTTGTTCTCAGTTAATTCACACGTGTTTATTCAGGTTCCCGTGTTGTCTTGCTGATTATGTTCTGCTTAGCAAATGTTTACTGAGTGCTTATTCTGGAAGAATGAGGCAAGCAAAGACTCAGGTGCAAAGAAGGAGATGTCTCCTCACTCAAGGGGGTTCACAATTCGCAGGCAAATCCTGGCAGGGACGTGCATCACCAGGAAGGGTGGCTGTGAGCTGAGCGCCGGCCGGGCTCTCCAGGTACCAGCTCCCACACGGTACGCGCCTGTTCCTGTGAGCAGGTTTACCCCTTTCCCATCTGGACACAGGATGGCAAGTCTTTGGGGCTTGGGATCAGGAAGCAAGTTTTAAATGGAGTGGCCTTGCTCCTCCTCCTTCCTTCTTCTCCCTTTTTCCTCCTCTTCCTCCCTCCCTCCCTTCCTGTCTTCCTTCCCCCTTCCTTTATTTTTTTTCTTTGGAAGTAGAATTGAGTTTATCAGATTCTTCAGCTCATATCATCTTTATCAACTGATGAAGGTCTGTTTTTATTATATTATCTCTGTCGTTTAAGAACCCCACCTCTGTCCCTCTTCTCCGTTCAGCAACCCCTCTAATGTGTTGTTAGCATGCTCATAAACTAGCCGTGCAGCCTTATCAAATACATGGGGTGATTGTGCTGGGGCATGGTGCTCTATATCTCATTTTGTTTCTGATATTTTTCAATTCACACAACATATTATAACAATATAACAGTGCTGCTGCGTGCATATCTATTCTGCTGCTCCTGACTGCTGCATAGCATTCCCTGGTATGTTTCCTTAACATTACATAACCCAAAAAATGATCTCTAGCTCACCTTCAATTCTCTAGTACCCCAGTGTGGACTGAATACCTTCTAATGTGACTTCTTTTTTTTTTTTTTTTTTTGGAGACAAGAGTCTTGCTTTGTTGCCAGGCTGGAGTGCAGTGGCGCAATCTTGGCGCGATCTCGGGTCACTGCAAGTTCTGCCTCCTGGGTTCGAACGATTCTCCTGCCTCAGCCTCCTGAGCGGGCTAGGACTACAGGCACACACCACCATGTCCAGCTTATGTTTGTATCTTTAGTAGAGACGGGGTTTCACCATCTTGGCCAGAATGGTCTTGATCTCTTGACTTCGTGATCTGCCCACCTCAGCCTCCCAGAGTGCCGGGATTACAGGCATAAGCTACCTCACCCAGCCGAATGTGACTTTTTAAGAACCTTTCTGTGAATATATTGGAACAGCCAGTTTACATGTTATCCCAGGACATGGTTCGCAGGAGCAAATTCCATCTCACCTGGAGCAGGGGCTCAGCGGGAGCAGGCAGGGGCATTGCTGCAGCCACCTTCCCCTCATGCTCATTCTATGCTGCGTCTGTTTGTGTGATCCCTGCCCTCCCAAGGTGAAAATGCAAAATTCCATGAGAACAGTGAGTTTGGTGGTTCACAGTGGATAAATAAAGAAATTCCAATGCTTTAGAAGGCAGGGATCCCTCTAACAAGGCATTTTTAGGAGCTGAGCTCTAAATTTCATTTTGTTTCTTCAAAGAAATGCCTCAGCACAGTAACCCCATATATTTGATAAGGCTGCATGGCTGGTTCATGGGCATGCAAACAACACATTAGAGGGGGTGCTGAAAGGAGAAGATGGACAGAGGCCAGGCCTTGGATGTTAGAGATAATAAAATAAAATAAGACTTTCATGAATTGCTAGCAATGATATCAGTGAAGAATCTGATAAACTGAGAGAGAATGAACATGAGAAGATCCCAGGGTGGTGCTCTGATTCCCAATGTCTATCTTTGAATAAATGAAGGAAGAAATGCATGAGGGATCCGGGGAACACTTGTGGAAGAAGCCAGACCTTGAGGAAAGCCAGCCTCACTCCTGAGTCCACCTCCTTGGAAAGCATTGGAGGAGCTGACCTCGCCCTCCTTCGCCCCCCACCCATCCACCCTGCAGCACACAGCACAGAGAGCCCTGAGGGCTGGCCATGTGCAATCCTCTCTCCTTGGTGAGGAGGGGAGCCCCTGACCACCAGATCTTCTTCTGACACATCTCTTCTGACTCCAGTATATGCGCATTTCCCATAACCTCCAACCGGAAGTGTGGAGCCTTAGGACCAATTAGTGCCCCTGCACTTCAGGATTTTTAAAAGAGCTGTTTGCATTGTTTTCCAGGTTGCCAGAAGCAAGGCTGCTGAGGCCCGAATAGCTCATCAGGTGATGACAGCGCCTGCTGGGGTGTCGGGGGAAAGAGAGGAGCGGGGGCTCTGGGCGTCTCTGACAAACAGAAAGCCAAGCCTGCAACCTGAGTGGGGCTTGTGTCACTCTTCCTCAGCCCACGTGTGCCCCCCAGCCTTCTGCTGTCCTAGCTTCTCCACGTGGTACATGTTGAGCACCTGTCTCTGTGGCTGGGATGCCGGGTGCCAGAAGAAACTCATCCATACCAGGACCCTGGAAAATCGCCACGGTGACGGGCCAACTCTAGTTCCCAGTGACGTGGGAAGTTGCTCCCGAATCGCCTTCCCCAAGGCTTACTTGGCTGAAGTCGATGTGTAGAAACTCATCCACAGAACTTCCAGAAAGGAGAAGGGAAAATGGGCTGTCCCTGAAGGTGAGGCCTTGCAGCTGACCCAGCGGCTCCTAAAATGCCACTTATTGGAAGGATCCCTGCTTTCTAAAGAATTGAAATTTTTTATTTGTCTATAATGAACAACCAAAGTCACCATTTTCATGGAATTTTACATTTTCAAGTGGGAAGGGCAGGGATTACACAAGTAAACAGACACAGAATAAAATGAGTATTGGAGGAAAACGACTGCAGCAAAAAGCCAGGCAGGATCTGATGCTGGAGGGTGGCGGGCGGCCTCTGTCCCAGGGCATCTGGGGAACACTCCTCCGGAAAGGTGAGGTTGAAGCAGAGGCTGGGAGGTGAGAGAGTAAGCTGCGAATCTCGGGCAAGACGCCCCAGAAAGGAGAAGAGATGTGCAAGATTGGAAAGTCAGGCACCGGAAGGAGGCCGATGCCGCTGGCCAGGGTGAGGGAGAGGGACCAGCAGGGAAGGGAGGGTCAGGGGCAGCTGGACTAATAGGAGCCTGTGGGCCACGACTGGAGCCTCACATAGGGTTTGAGGAACAGCCCTTGGAGGGTCCCACGAAGAGGGAGATGCTGGCCTAGCTGCTGATGGTGGGGTGGCTATTGTGGAACGAGAACATTTCAAGGGGCTGTGGAAGCACAGGGCGCAGATGATGGGAGCTCAGACTAAGGCGGGGAGAGCGGTTGGACGGGGGTGACTTTTGAGGATAAATCTGACTTCAAGAGAGGAGGAGATACAGGGCCTTCATTTCTGCAGAATCTGAATTTAGAAACAAACAGCAAAACAAGCCCAGCTAGATGGTTCTGTAACTTGAAAAGTAACCCTCTGGATGTTGTGACTCATGGTCCAGATCCTCCCTCCGAGCCCCAAGCCCCCATTCTCCCTCTGCAGTGCTTATGGCCACTGACAGCTCACAGCTATCTTTCTCTAGGCATTGCATCTGCCTAACCTATATCCTCCCCCTAAGCTATATCCCCTCTCCGGGATGGCACAGGTTCAGTGGCTGGTCTACGCAGTGGTATAAAGGCCCAGCCATGCTGCCTCAGTTCGAGTGAGAAAGAAGTGCCTTTCATCTCCAGGGCACCTTGGAGATGGGCAAATCCTCCTGAGCAGCTGCACTGCACTGTAACTTCCATCTTCGCCCAGGCCCTCTCCCCCACTCTTGGGTGTTCCTGAGAACACTCCCCAAGAACCTGCTACAGGAAAATCTCCAACTCCCAGTCTGTTTCCTTGGACTCTGACTTCAGATATAATCAACTTCTCAGTGACTAGAACGCAGGTAGAGGCCCATCTTATTACATCTTCTGATGGAAGGTGTTTTTGGGGAGCAGGGGGAGATTCACATTTCAAATAGCAAAATCTAAAGAAAGAGGAAAGGCATCTCATAGCTATGAATGACTAAGAAGCACCCGAGATGAGTTCTAAAATGTGATTCAGTGGCAGAGAAGAACAAGCTGCAGAACTTCTAGCACATGGCCAGCAGGGCCGAGTACACAGGATGACTTGTACCAGAGCCAAAAGTATTTGGCCATTGCAAAGCTCTTTGATGTAGACCTGAAGTCCGGATATTTGGCCACCCATTTCTGAGTCATGAAAACCCTGAATGTGGTTGAGTGTGCCTGCCCTTTACCCTTGCTCCCAGGGCCAATGTGGTTGAGTGTGCCTGTCCTTTACCCTTGCTCCCAGGGGCAATGTGGTTGAGTGTGCCTGTCCTTTACCCTTGCTCCCAGGGGCACCTCTGTTGTTCCTTTTGTAGTATTCTTCAGGGACAGACTCTCCATCCTCAAAAAAAGGTATGCCCTGTATCACCAAACCCTGTGGCCAGTGTGGCCTCGTTGGGTCTGGGGGTCTTTGCTGTCCTGTAAGTGGGCTGGGGAGCTCTTGGGAGGCCGAACATGCTAAGGAAATGAGAGTCTCACCGATCACAGTGGCATGGATGTCTCCAAATACTCCCTGGAGAGCAGGAAGAAGGGGTTGTTCATAGACATGTTATTTTCAATAACAGAGAAGAGAGTGAGGACAAGGGGACAGGTAAGAAGTGCCTGTCAGTGACAAGTGATGGGAGAGCACGGGGAGAACAGATGTCAAGCAAAACCGAAGATCTGGGAGCAAAGCACTGATGCTGAGACCCAAGACCTCCTCCTCCAGCTTGTGGCTCCAGCAGACAGCAGGTCACTTTTACACCACCTTTCTTCTCTAAGCAGCAGTAGCACTGGCACCAGAGCCCTTGACAATGGCTTGTCTGGGGGTGGCTCTGCTGAGGGCCTTAGGAGAGACCCCCCCAGTGCTATTCGGAAAGCTGGGGATTTGGGTTTCATATCCAGGAGAAAGGGCCATGTTCAATAGTCATAGTTAGATTGATGCTAAGTGCTGTGGCGATGGAGGAGAGGAGCCAGCAGTGTGCCGGACAGAGCCAATCACCCACCTCAAGGGATTCTGCGGGAAGGACAGAGCTGTTAAAGCACAGCCAGCAGCAGCCTGCACTGGAGGCTCCTGGCGTCCAGTCCAGGAAGACACGTTTTTAGTAAGATCCCCAGATGATTTGGGGTGCACACAATGTTTGAGAACTGCTAGATGAAGGGCTCTCTCTCTCTCATGTTGTGAGTCTTCACCTCTTCCCAGAAAAAAAAAAAAACAAGACTGTTTTGTTCTTTTGTTTCTGCTCTCCCTACTAGGATTATGTTGAGCCATGGATTTCTGCCATAATTCATATCCAAGGTACACAACCCCTTTGGGAATTTAACCAACTAACGAAACCCCCAAATTCCATTTCAAATCTTTTTTATTTATTTGCTTCAGGAAGGTAGGCCCTAATTGTCCATTAAGAAAATGTGGTGTCATTTACTTTATGGGTTCCCCAGATTTATCTAGCTGGCTTTTCCGTTAAAATGGAACCAGAGGCTTTCATTCAACGTCACAGTACATTTAACTAACAGTTTCATTTCTTTCCAGACCTAAAGGAACCAATATATTTATTAAAGTATTTTGATCCTTTGGAGACAGATTAATAAGAAGCTTGTGTCAGTTTTGTAAGATAAAATGAGTCAATAAGCAGAAATGTGCATTGACATTATATATACTGAGACATAAGTGGTACAATGCATATTTGTGTTGTCACAGAGAAAAATTATATAGGAAAAAATAGCAGTATTACATTATCATTATTAAATGATTACTCTAAATCTCAGGCTTTAGGTTGTATGCGTGAAGGTGGGGGTATGCTTGTTTGATGTATTTTTTGGTGGCAGATCTATTTCTAAAAACATAAAGGATAGTGAATGAATTTGAACATGGACTTTGGAACTAAAGGCTAATGCTGTAATAAATTTCCCCTTAGCTTCGTGGCTTTATGGGCCACAGTCTCAGTCACAGTGTCAAAGCTATCACAGACAACACCTAAACAAATAGGTGAGGCTGCTTTCCAATAAAACTTTATCATATTGAAACTAAGCAGTCAGCGAGTCTAGAGAAATGAAACCCCAAAACACCGACATCTGTCTGTCTCCAAAGAAAGAATCTGGTTTTGGATCTCCCTTTCATGGAACTGTTTATTCACTGGCAGTCTATTCTCACCTCGTATTGTAGTATTTTGAGTATTTTAGTATTTGGCATTTAGTATTGGTCTAACTTTCAGGAATTGATTTGGGAAATAGGTTTTGTGTGTCACACTTATTGTGGTTAGAGACTCTTCTGGGCTGATGTTTCATTCTAATTTAAGTAAGAGTACTTTAAACCTGTCCTTTTGGGAAATAATAGAGATTGTAGTTTACAGAAAACTCTTTCATAGAGAAGAACAGTCATTTGTTTTAAAGACTAATCAGTCCCTGACATTTTTCTCACTTTTTAAAAAATTAAACTATTTGAGTAAAATTTAATTGTGTTAAAATGGAGATTAGCATGATCATTTAATCTAAATAGGGAAAGGTCTTTTATTTTGACTAGGGAACTCTGAAATTCAATAAATGACAAAGTTAATTAGATAACAAGGGTGAATGTCTGATTTTTTAAATCTGTAACTGAAATGAGACTTGATGGGAACACTATCGAACTGGCATATTTGAACTACCAAAAAACCACACTCCTCCTGTTCCAAACTTAAGGAAAAACAAATTCAGACTGAGTGTTACTACAGAAAGCCAAAATTCTCTTTTGTTGTGCTAATAATGAATTATTATGCACGCTGGAAGCCAAAATTATTAACCTCTTAAATTATATGCATAAAAGGGAGATGACTCTATCTAAAACCAGAAACAAAATTAGATATGGGTGATAGTGTCTGTGGCTGTCTAATTACAACCGGTTCCCTCCCTAATTTAATTAGCCCACTCTCAGGAACCAGGAGTCACCGCGCTGAAGAGCAATGTGTGGAGGCCTCTCTGTAAACGTGAGACAAATAAGGTAAACCAAAGAATGGTAATTGCGGTTTCTGCCATTGAAAGTAAAGGCAAGAACTTCAATTACCTTTGCACCAGCCAAATATGTGCCCACCATGGGTTTCCTTCCGGGGACATACAGCTGCTTTGCAGCCAAGTGTTTGCTTTTAGTTAGGAGCTCAGGGAAGAAAGCAGGAGAAGGCTGGGAAAAACAGAGAAGGAGAGAGAGTCTAATCGATCTGCAATTCAGGCAGCCCCTCTCCTTTCTATGGATAAACCACATTCTAAACACGGGTCCTCCTCTCCAGGTTGAGGTGGAATCTGTGCAACAATAAATAATGACAACGACTATCTGGCTCGCAAAACGTTTTCACAGATATTCCATTTAAGAGCCATGAACACTTAAATTATTGTGCCTAAGTTACAGAGGGAGAAGCAGAGGCTTACAGAGGTTTGGGGAGTTTTTCGAGGACCATAAAGAAAATCTCAGAAAATCGAAGGTGGCTGGGTGCAAAGACACTGGGTACGTTTTGATCACGCCTGGGTTTGGCCAAGGGCTCCCTGAGTTCCGGAGTGCAGATGACAACGACTTAAACGAACAGAGCCCGCCTGCTTGTTTGCTTGTTTTCCAAGCAATCGCTTTCATGGTGTCGGCAGCTATCCCACATCAGGGTCAGCGCTCTCATTTTTCTTTTTCCTCTTGGTTACAAGGATGGATGCATTACTGTCCTGGACTAAATTGGAGCTGCTTAGCAAACAGGAAGATAAGGGGGGTTGTGGGGTGGTTCCTATCCAGCCAGTAGCTTTCGGTGCTTACCAGAGCACAACACCAGCCTTTTAACCTGGGATGGTGTCGTTGGTGGAAGCCTTGGACTGAAGCCACTTCCAACAGCACGCCATCTCCTGATCACAGGGAGCATCTGTGGGCTAAGGACTGAAGCTTCTCTGGCACAAAAGTCACAAAAATGCTCTCCAGTAATGGTGTACAAAATGTTCTATATTTTGTGCAATATAAAGCAACAGACAGAGAAACAGGTTTACTGAGAAACAAGCTCTTGGAAGAACAAGTTCCTGAAAGAAAGCTGAAAGTTTGCCATCAAGCAAACCTGCAAAGTTTGTGTGTTTTTATAGAAATTAAACGTCTGGGCAGAACCTGAGGAAGAGCAGCAAGGTCAGTGTATCCGCTGGCTCTTCCCAGTGCGGTTGGTTGGCAAATGAAAAACGAGATGAGGGAGGGTCAGGGCAACGCTTTCTCTCTCTGTTCCTCACAGCGCAGGGCAGGTATGAACTGACTTTGGTGGGAACCCAGCCCAGGACACCTGCTGCCTGTCATGTCCCTCTGTGAACAGAGACCACCAAGGATCCAAACCTCTGGACTGAGAAAGGCAGATGTGGAAGAGCGGAAGAGTCGTGACACCCTTGAGTGTCTGTCCTGCAGAGCTGGCCGCCTGCTTCCCCTGTTCAGTTCCCATGGATCAGACACAGGCCCTGTATTGACGATCCTGTGAGCATGTAGGCTTCTTCATCATGTCCAGAGGCTCCTCTTCCCTCAGCTTTTCTTCCTTATTGGCTGTGAGAGCATAATTAAAATAATAATGCCTCCTGGATGTTTAATGACGTGGCACCGACACTCGTGATATATGATGTTACGGATGCTCATCAGAGACCACACACTTTACACCCATTTCTTCATGTCGTTGGATACTTGCAAAGGCCCTCTGAGGAAGGTGGTACATTGTGATTATAGGACTGTCCATAGGGTCCAGTTAGCCTGGGACCTGTTTCCATGTGTTGCCCTGACATAATGACACATTGTCCCTTTGTGCTCTTGAAAGCACCCCAGTTTGAAGAACGACATGCATGGTTGCCCTATTGTGTCCACACTTTGTGTGCCAGGAAGATGAAGGTCAAGGGGTTCATTGCTCAGATTCACAGGGTAAGAAGGGCCAGGCTTGTAGTTTAACTTAGGGGTTCCTGGTGTCACAAGCAAGATCCTGAGACAAGCATGGTGCTCCCCTGCGTGTTATATGATGGCGTGTGAAGCGGGGTGGCTTGCAGATGATTGTAGATGTCCCAGGAAGGCCTGCCTGCAAATGGCAAAAGATAACCCGGAGGGTCCTGAGAATCCACATTTTAACAGAACTAAATAAAAAGCAACTGACCATTTCGAGAGACTGTGATAGCGTGCAAAACACCAGCAGCACCCACCTGCATTTCCTTGTCCTTGCCGTCCCCCTATTTGGCTCTGCACCCAGGCTCAGGGCTGGATTCAGACATAGGGCGGCTACACCTGCTTGGGCTACCAGCCAGGTGGAGAAATGGGGAGAAAAAGTGTTTTAAAGAGTGTTCCTCATTCACAAAAGCATGAAGTCCTACTTAAGAGAAAATCAAATTTTTGATGGACTTAGGTTTATTTTACGGTTTTGTCTTCTTTAATTTTGAATTATGTATGGAGGAGTGAGGGGTCCTGTATTCTTTCTCTACAGTGCAGATTCTGCAGGTCTTCATGAAACCCAACCTGTATCTCAGTGAAGGGAGAAAATCCTACCGAGAGGAATTTATGCTCCATAGAAGATTGTGTCTGTATTGACTCAAGTCAATTGGTGAAGGCTCCTTAGCCCATCAATAGCACAGCAGCTATGGTGCCCCAGCTGCTCTGGCTCAGCTTAGGGACTAATGATCTAGTGGCTGCACTCATTGGGACACTTAGCAGACCAAAGGTGCAGAGGAGACTCTTTCAAGGTAGGCCCCTGTGATAAGGGCTGTCTTTTAAAACAGAACACGTAAAATAACAGAGCTATCAGTGGCAATGGGGCATCTTGCCTTGGAGTTAGTATGTTGGAGTCCATAACTGGCCTCTGAACAAGGTAGAGCCTCCTGCTTTACACTGCACCTGCCTAATTCAGGACAAACTCTGCTGAGGTGTGTCAGGGCCTCCTTCCCGGCTGGGGCAGTGACCACACAAACACAGGTTGCCATTTGCCAACTTGTGCAAAATTATGCAACTTTCGACTACATTTTAACTAGGAGAAATTGCCAACATTTTGAATTCCGTGCCTAAATGTAGAGTTGACTTATTGTTCAACTTGGCATTAACGCTGCATAATTGAAATGCTTGGGAACCCTTTCTTTGAGAGACGCTATCCATTTTTTAAGGTGTTCCATCTGGAAATGTCAACATAGAACTACATGGGTTTTCTCTAAATAATTAATTTATTACCTTGACTATTGCTCAGGAAAAAGCAAACACTAGGAAACGAGCTGATTAAAAACACTTTCTTTTCAAGCAAATGTTGTGAAGCCAGAAAGAGAACTCTTGATTCATTCATTGAGTCACTAAGAATGATCCACGTGACCTGGCAGACACTGCCAGGAGACCTCCAGTATCTCCCAGGGAAGGTTTCTCTGGACAAGTCTTTAGGCCTCTGGGGTGTCCGCCGTTGCTATGGCTAATGCATGCAGATGTGATTTTCTGCAGGATCTCCAACACGCCGCTTCTGTCTCAAGACTCCAGATGATAGACACAGCTTCTTTAGCTGCTGCTTTCAACCGAGCTCCAGATCCAAAATCGAAGCTCATGTTAATTAGGAAACAGAATGTGTGATGGTTCATTTCTCCAGGTCCACTCTGCTGGACCACTGCACCCAGATATTTGGTCAGATATTTCATATGTTTCATGAGGGTGTTTTGAGGTGGGGTTAGCATTTAAATCGCTGGAGTTGGAGTAAAGCAGATATTACTCTCCATAATATGGGTGGGCCTAATCCAGTCAGTAGAGGCTTTCATTGAACAAAGTTTGGCATCTACCCTGAGCAAGGAGGAACTCTGCCAGCAGATGGCCTTTGGTTCCACCTGCAAGTCTTCCTGAGTCTCCAGCCTGCTGACCCACTGCATCAGATTTTGGACTCTCTAAGCCTCCACAATTGAGACAGTTCCTTAAAATAAACGTTTCTGTCTCTTTTCCTCTCTTTATTTCAAGGTAGAGTGCGGCACAAAGGAAGGAGTGATCAACTTTACAGGAAAAAGTCAGGAAAGTCTCACGTGAGTGTAGAATGTGCTTATTAGACAGGAAGACATTCCAAGCCACGATACCGAGGCACAATTAGGAAGCTGTGAGACCTTTGGTGGTTGATATGTGGGGTAAAGATGGAAGTAATAGTAGAAGTGAAGGCATGAAAATCAGCTGAAGCAAGATCTTGGTGATCCTTAAATGTAGAAGACAAACTCATCCTAATTTGCCTAGGACTTTTCTGTGTTATTTAGCCCTGAAAATCCCATGTTTGATAAGCCTCTTGTGCCTGGAACTTTCTTGGTTTTAAAGCAGAGTCCCACAGCCCACGCCCCCATTCTCGATTCCCAGGCCAGTTGGCTACCCCATCTCCAACTGATGTGTATTCAGTCAACAATCCTTATGACGTAGCTACTGTGTGCAAGAAACTACAGACATAGGCCCAATCCCTGCTCTTTTGTTGCTGACATCTATGGACTTCTAACATTATCTGTTTATGGGTGTATGAGAAAATGAAAGCAATCCCGTGGGGAGGAGAGTAGTGTGAGGTGAGGCAAGAACAAATACATTGCCTCGGAAGGGCATGGCAAAGATTTAGATGTCTATTCCCAAGGAACTAGGAAGATAAGAAGGCTGTTAATCAGGGACATGACATAGATACTTCTCAGTGTTTGGGTGGGAGTGCAGCCTGATGCCCCGTCCCAGTAAGCATGAGGGGAGAGGGCCCTTTGAGTGGCCTTGCATGGAGTAATGGGTGATGAGATCCACACTTGCTTCCCCAGTGCAGGGAAGGCTGTGGGGAGGATGGAGAGGAGTGACCTGGCGTGTGTGACGTGGATGAGCCCAAACCTGGAGGTGATGAGGCCCCAGTCTCGGGCTCCCTAGACCAGGGCTCTGAGCCAGCCGACCTCCTCAAGTTTCAAATATTCAACACGAAGGACAAGGGGCAATGGACCCCAGCAGGCCCGGGTCTGATGCTAGCCTAGCCACCTCGCGCCTGTGTTGGCCTCACATTTCTGACTCTCGGCATCCTCCCCTGCCTCCCGACGCTGCTGAGAAGGCCAGACTCTTGGGTGCAGGCCACCCACACAGTAGCCCTCCTTCTGCAATCCTTCAACATTCACTATTTGATCATCAGCCACAAAATGGCCCCTACGTGGTCTCTCGCCAGGTTCTTCCACGTCATTATCTGACATGAGGCTTCTAATACTTTGCTGAGTTTTAAACGGATGATTCTCCTCATTTTGCAGGAGTGAAAACTGTGGCCCTTGGTAGGGAAGTATCTGCCTGGGTCTTGGCAATAGCAAGATGGGAAGCCCCCAGTTTAGCTCTAAGGTCAAAGCCTGAGCACCTTTCCACAGACTAACCATGTCTCGTGATAGAATCCGTGGAAATGATTTTCAGGGTCTCAGCCACACAGGGAAAGAATTTCACCTTCTGGCCACCATAAGCTTTCCCCTGTGTGTTTGGAAACTTCAAAGCCAACTGGAGCAAACCATCCATGCTGTGCTGGGGCTGCAAGAGTTCTTCATGACAACCTATGGATTCAGGGTAGAGAACCCCGGACCCACACAGAGCATCCTTTCAGAAACAACCTCTCTCTGAGCGTCTTTCTCAATGGCAAAGGTTGGAAGGGCAAGAACCACATACTTTCTACATCCCCTTTTTGCCTCTAAACACTCATGAGGACTTTTATTTAAAAGAATATGGAATTGAATGCAGGTATTCAACCACAAATGCATGCACAAATGCTCATGATAACACTATTTGCAAGAGCCAAAAGGTGGAAACCAAAGGGTTCATCAGCTGCTGAAGGGATCAAAAGGGTTGTATATTGGTGGACGGAATAATGGCCATGAACAGGATTCATTTCCTGATACATCCTGCATCATGGGTAAGCCTCAGAAACACTATGCTGAGGGCAGGAAGCTGGAGGCAGTGAGCCACATAATGCGTGATTTCATTGATAGCAAATATCCAGAATAGGCAAAGCTATAGAGGTAGAGGTTAGGTGAGTAACTGCTAATGACTTAGGTAGAAGGAGGATTAGGGAGTAACTGCTTAAGGGGTACAGAGTTTCCTTGGAGGGTGATGAGAGTGTTCCAGACGTGTACAGAGTCTTCTTTGAAGGAGATGAGAGTGTTCCAGAACGGAATAGATATGACAGTTCCACAACAGTGGAAATGTCCTAAATGTCACCAATGGGCATTTTATAGTATGCACATTTTACCACAACGAAAATAAAAGAGTATTGGCCCGAGGTCCAGGGTAACTGAATATCCAAGGCCATTTTTTTATGCCTCTCTATATTGGGTTGATTGCATAATTTAATTTTTAATTTTTGTTTTTCTTTACATTAAAAACCCATCTGCTAACCTCAGGCTTATTTTCCTTGGAAAATGACTAATTCCATATTTTGTACATGCGCAATGAATGCTGATGAGTCTTCATTTGTCACCAGGCGCCCGTGACTGTCACAATGGTTCCCCCTAACATACCTTGCAAAAGAGCCAACGGGATCACTAAAAATGGTCGCACACAAAGAAGGAGGCTCTTCCGCATGCCGCGTCCATCTGGCTTAGTGACCCTCTTTGTGCTGCAGGTGTGCCAGTGTGATTAATGATCACACTTCATGCAGTTCTTTGCCAATCTAATTGCCTGGCCATTAAAGAGGATGAGAAAATTATGTAGACATCCAGACACATCCATTTCAGGATATATGGCCGATCAGCTGCTGGTGGCTAAAATAATACAGATGCCTAATACCATTTTGAATATTAATATCCACCCCAACTTTCAACAACATTATAATTTGGCAGTGCTCAGTGGCACTTCTGCCTTTCCAGCCAAATGACATTTGTCACACTCAAGTAGGAACAATTATTAATAATTTTCATTTCATTAGAAGCACTACAATAAAATGTCAACAGCCTTAAAAGTGCATCAGAAGTGTACAAATTAATTTTGATTTTCTGAAGTGTAATTACTTTTGTAAGTACTAGGCTGTGTAATCACTTTGGGTGTTATTACTTGTGCAATCAATTATACTTAAATGCACTTATCTGTTTTCAAACATGATTTTCAGAGGTCACCTGTTGGGTTTTTTTTTTTTGAGATTATAATAGGAAGAGGCTATAATTCATAGTGGACATGCAGTGCTAAAAGATAGGTAATGCAGTGATGAGATAAATATAATAGCAAACTTTGTTTAAGAAGAGACCACTTCCTTCTTGCTATGAATTTTGGGCTTAATTAGTTTTTATGGGCAGGGCATTTTCACAGGGGAAGAGTAAGGGAGGTAGTTCGTACCTACTTTAGATTGTGGGTGTTAAAAGCTTGGGTGTCCATATCTGACTTTCTGCCTAACTAACCATGTATCATTGAGTACATTGCTCCACACCCTCAAGCTGCAGTCTGTTTCATCCCCCAAGCAGGTGATACAGTGCCCCCTTACCAGATGTCATGGCCTTGTTTCCATCATTGTTTATTTCATCACTACACTTTCATCATGAAGCATAGTGCAGAATAGATGCTTAATAAATATGTATTGAATGAGTAAATAAGCATTGCCATAAACATTCAATGATAAAATGTAGAAGTACTCATTAACTGTTAGCAAATATTGTTGTTGTTAATCATCCTATTCAATCTAGTATTAACAATAATCATTAACAGCTTAGAAAACTCAATTGATTCTCTACATTTTGGCCAGGAAAAAGAGCAAACTCAATAAACCCATGGAAAGATTCTACCCATCACTAATCATTAAGTATGTGCAAAATAAAAAATGAAATGAATGCCTTTACTGCCTAAAAAGTAGCAAAAAAGAGGAATGACTAGCAAGGCGGCTCAATAGGAAAGGTCCAATCTGCAGCTCCCAGTGAGATCAACACAGAAGGAGGATGATTTCTGAATTTCCAACTGAGGCTCATCTCATGGGGACTGGTTAGACAGTGGGTGCAGCCCACGGAGGGTGAGCCAAAGCAGGGTGGGGTGTTGCCTCACCCAGGAAGAGCAGGGGGTTAGGGAACTCCCTCCTCCAGCCAAGGGAAGCCCTGTGGGACTATGCTGTGAGGAACGGTGCACTCCAGCCCAGATACTACTCTTTTCCCATGGTCTTTGCAACCCCCAGACCAGGAGTTTCCCTCGGATGCCTGTGCCAACAGGGCTCTGGGTTTCAAGCACAAAACTGGGCAGTTGTTTGGGCAGACACCAAACTAGATGTAGGAGTTATTTTCATACACTAGTGGTGCCTGGAGCACCAGTGAGACAGAATCGTTCACTCCGCTAGAAAGGGGACTGAAGCCAAAGCCAGGGAGCCAAGTAGTCTAGCTCAGCAGATCCCACCCCCACGGAGCCCAGCAAGCCAAGATTCACCAGCTTAAAATCCTCGCTGCCAGCACAGCAGTCTGAAGTCAACCTGGGATGCTCGAGCTTGGTGGGGGGAGGGGTAGCCACCATTACTGAGGCTTGAGTAGGCGGTTTCCCCCCACAGTGTAAGCAAAGCCCCTGGGAATTTTGGACTCGGTGGAGCCCACAGAACCACAAAGTCTCTGCAGCCAGATTGCCTCTCTAGATTCCTCCTCACTGGGCAGGGCATCTGTGAAAGAAAGGCAGCAGCCCCAGTCAGGGGCTTATAGATAAAACTCCCATCTCCCTGGGACAGGGAACCTGGGGGAAGGGGCAGCTGTGGGCTCAGCTTTAACAGACTTAAATGTTCCTGCCTGCTGGCTCTGAAGAGAGCAGTGGATCTCCCAGTGCAGTGCTCGAGCTCTGCTAAGGGACAGACTGCCACTTCAAGTGGGTCTCGGACCCCCATGCCTCCTGACTGGGAGACACCTCCCAGCACGGGTCGAGAGACACCTCATATGGGAGAGGTCCAGCTAGCATCTGACAGGTGCCCCTCTGGGACGAAGCTTCCAGAGGAAGGAACAGGCAGCAACCTTTGCTGTTCTGCAGCTTCTGCTAGTGATACCTAGGCAAAAACAGGGTCTGGAATGGACTTTCAGCAAATTCCAGCAGACCTGCAGCTGAGGGCCCTGACTGTTAGAAGGAAAAATAACAAACAGAAAGGAATAGCATTAACATCAACAAAAAGGCTGTCCACATAGAAACCCCATCCAAAGGTCACCAACATCAAAGACTAAAGGTAGATAAATCCATGAAGATGAAGAAAAACCAGTGCAAAAAGGGTGAAAATTTCAAAAACCAGAATACCTCTTCTCCTGTAAAGTATCGCAACTGCTTGCCAGCAAGGGAACAAAACTGGACAGAGAATTAGTTTGACAAATTGAAAGAAGGCTTCAGAAGGTGGGTAATAACAAACTCCTCCAAGCTAAAGGAGCATGTTCTAACCCCAATGCAAGGAAGCTAAGAACCTTGAAAAAAGGTTAAAGGAATTACTAACTAGGATAACCAGTTTAGAGACTAATATAAATGACCGGATGGAGCTAAAAAACACAGCATGAGAACTTCGTGAAGCATACACAAGTATCAATATCTGAGTCAATCAAGCAGAAGGGACATCAGAGATTGAAGATCAACTTAATGAAACAGAGTGTGAAGACAAGATTAGAGAAAAAAGAATGAAAAGGAACTAAGAAATATGGGACTGTGTGAAAAGACCAAACCTATGTTTGATTGTTGTACCTGAATGTGATAGAGAGAATGGAACCAAGTTGGAAAATATTCTTCAGAATATTATCCAGGAGAACTTCCCCAACCTAGTAAGATAGGCCAACATTCAAATTCAGGAAATATAGAGAACACCACAAAGGTATTCCTCGAGAAAAGCAACCCCAGGACACGTAATCATCAGATTCACCAAGGTTGATATGAAGGAAAAAATGTTAAGGGCAGCCGGAAAGAAAGGTCGGATTGCCCACAAAGGGAAGCTTATCAGACTAACAGTGGATCTCGCTGCAGAAACCCTACAAGCCAGAAAAAAGTGGGGGGCCAATATTCAACATTCTTAAAGGAAAGAATTTTCAACCCAGAACTTCATATCAAGCAAGATTAAGCTTCATAAGTGAAGGAGAAATAAAATCCTTTACAGACAAGCAAATGTTGTGAGATTTCGTCACCACAAGGCCTGCCTTACAAGAGCTCCTGAAGGAAGCAGTAAATATGGAAAGGAAAAACTGGTTCCAACCACTGCAAAAATATACCAAATTGTAAAGACCATCAACACTATGAAGAAACTGCATCGACTAATGGGAAAATAATGAGCTAGCATCATGACAGGATCAAGGTCACACATAACAATATTAACCTTAAATGTGAATGGGTGAAAATTCCCATTAAAAGACATAGACTGGCAAATTGGATAAAGAGTCAAGATCAGTGCACTGTATTCAGGAGACCCATCTCATGTGCAAAGACATACATAGGCTAGAAATAAAGGGATTGAGGAATATTCACCAAGCAAATAGAAAGCAAAAAAAAAAAAGTAGAGGTTGCAGTCCTAGTTTCTGATAAAACAGACTTTAAACCAATAAAGATCAAAAAAGACAAAGAAGGGCATTACATAATGGTAATGGGGATTGATGCAACAAGAAAAGCTAATGATCCTAAATATATATGCACCCAATACAGGACACAAAACAAGTTCTTAGAGACTTACAGAGACTTAGATTCCCACACAATAATAATGGGAGACTTTAACACTCCACTGTCAATATTAGACAGATCAACAAGACAGAAAATTAACAAGAATATTCAGGACTTGAACTCAGCTCTGGATCAAGCAGACCTAATAGACATCTACAGAACTCTCCACTCGAAATCCACAGACTATACATTCTTCTCAGTACCGCATAGCTCTTATTCTATAAGTGATCACATAATTGGAAGTAAAACACTCCTCAGCAAATGCAAAAGAATGGAAATCATAACAAACAGTCTCTCAGACCACGGTACAATCAAATTAGAACTCGGGATTAAGAAACTCACTCAGAAACTCACAACTACATGGAAACTGAACAACCTGCTCCTGAATGACTATTGGGTAAATAATGAAATTAAGGGAGAAATCAGTTCTTTAAAACCAATGAGAACAAAGACACAAAGTACCAGAATCTCTGGAAAACAGCTAAAGGAGTGTTTAGAAGGAAATGTATAGCACTAAATGCCCAGAGGAGAAAGTGGTAAAGATCTAAAATCGACACCCTGATAACACAATTAAAAGAACTGGAGAAGCAAAAGCAAACAAATTCAAAAGCTAGCTGAAGACAAGAAATAATTAACATCAGAGCAGAACTGAAGGAGATAGAGACACAAAAAACCCTTCAAAAAATATTGAATCCAAGAGCTGTTTTTTTTGAAAAGATTAACAAAATAGTTAGACTGACAGCCAGACTAGTAAGAAAAGAGAGAAGAATTAAATAGAAACAATAAAAATTGATAGAAGGGAGATGCCACTGATCCCACAAAAATACAAACTCCCATCAGAGAATACTATAAACACCTCTACCCAAGTAAACTAGAAAGTCTAGAAGAAATGAATAAATTTCTGGATGCATACACCCTCCCAAGACTAAAACAGGAAGGAGCCAAATCCCTGAATAGACAAATAACAAGTTCTATAATTGAGGGAGTAATTAATAGCCTAACAACAACAAAAAAAGCCAAGGATCAGACATATTCACAGCCAAATTCTACCAGAGGTACAAGGAGGAGCTGGTACCATTCCTTCTGAAACTATTCCAAGCAATAGAAAAAGAGGGACACCTCCCTAATTCATTTTATGAGGCAAGCATCATCCAGATACCAAAACCTGGCAGAGACACAACAATCAAAGAAAGTATCAGGCCAATATTCCTGATATACCTCAATGCAAAAATCCTAAATGAAAAACTGGCAAACCAAATCCCCAGCAGCACATCAAAAAACTTATCCACCATGATCAAGTCACCTTCATCCCCAGGATGCAAGTCTGGTTCAACATACACAAATCAATAAACATACTTTATCACATAAACAAAACCAATGATAAAACCACATGATAATCACAATAGAAGCAGAAAAGGCCTTCAAAAAATCCAAAACCCCTTCATGCAAAAAACTCTCAATAAATTAGGTATTGATGGAAGGTATCTCAAAATAATAAGGGCTATTTGTGACAACCCCACAGCCAATATCATACTGAATGGGCAAAAGCTGGAAAGGAAAAACTGGTACCAACCACTGCATTCCCTTTGAAAACTGGCACAAGTCAAGGATAGCCTCTTTCACCACACCTATTCAACATAGTATTGAAAGTTCTGGTTGGGCAATCAGGCAAGAGAAAGAAATAAAAGGTGTTCAAATAGGAAGGGAGGAAGAAAAATTGTCTCTGTTTGCAGATGACATGATTGTATATTTAGAAGCCCCATCATTTCAACCCAAAATCTTAAGCTGATGAGCAACTTCAGCAAAGTCTCAGGATACAAAAATCAATTTGCAAAAATCACAAGCATTCCTATACACCAATAACAGACAAAAAGAGCCAAATCATGAGTGAATTCCCATTCACAATTGCTACAAGAAGAATAAAATACCTAGGAATACAACTTATAAGGTATATGAAGGACCTCTTTAAGGAGAATTCAAACCACTGCTCAAGTAAATAAGAGAGGACACAAATGGAAAAGCATTTTATGCTCATGGATAGAAAGAATCAATATTGTAAAAATGGCCATACTGTCCAAAGTAATTTATAGATTCAATGCTATCTCCATCAAGTTATTATTGACTTATTCACAAAATTAGAAAGAACTACTTTAAATTTCATATGGAATCAAAAAAGAGCCTATGTAGCCAAGACAATCCTAAGCAAAAAGAACAAAGCTGAAGGCATCACAGTACCTGACTTCAAACTATACTACAAGGTTACAGTAACCAAAATAGCATGGTACTAGTACCAAAATGGATATCTAGACAAATGGAACAGAACAGAGGCTTCAGAAATAATACCACACATCAACAACCATCTGCTCTTTGACAAACCTGACAAAAATAAGCAATGGGGAAAGGATTCCCTATTTAATAAATTGTGTTGGGAAAACTGTCTAGCCATATGCAGATAACTGAAACTGGATCCCTTCCTTACACCTTATACAAAAATTTACTCGAGATGGATTAAATACTTAAATGTAAGACCTAAAACCATAAAAACCCTGGAAGAAAACCTAGGCAATACCATTCAGGACATAGGCATGGGCAAAGACTTTGTCACTAAAACACCAAAGTAATGGCAACAAAAGTCAAAATTGACAAATGGGATCTAATTAAGCTAAAGAGCTTCTGCATAGCAAAAGAAACTATCATCAGAGTGAACAGGCAACCTACAGAATGAGAGAAAAATTTTGCAATCTATCCATCTGACAAAAGGCTAATAGCCAGAATCTACAAAGAACTTAAAAAAAAAAAACCACGTCAAAAAGTAGGTGAAGGATATAAACAGACACCATGGAATACTATACAGCCATAAAAATGGATGAGTTCACATCCTTTGCAGGGGCATGGATGAAACTGGAAATTGTTCTCAGCAAACTAACACAGGAACAGAAAACCAAACACCCCATGTTCTCACTCATAAGTGAGAGTTGAACAGTAAGAACACATGGACCCAAGGTGGGGAAGGGAGGGATAGCATTAGGAAAATATCTAATGTAGATGACAGGGCGTTGGATGTAGCAAACCACCATGGCACGTGTATACCTATGTAAACCAATCTGCACATTCTGCACATGTATCACAGAACTTAAAGTATAATGATAATAATAAATGAAAAAAAAAATCACTTCCTGAGATGGCAAGGGGTGGGGACATGAGTACCTGTTCACACAGCTGGGAGGAGTGTAAATCAGCTCAATCCTTCTGAAGAGTGATTCAAACAAATATATAAAAAACATGTACCAACTCTGTGACCAAGGAATTCTACTTTCGGTGTCTAAGTTACAGAAATGACAACTAGGCAGACAAAGATATATAAACAAAAGATTATTTTCAGTATTGTTTAAGCTTATAAAAGGAAATCTCCATACATGTCTTCCAACAGGACACTACTAAATAAGCTATGATACATTCATAGAACAGAATTGTATGTATAAGTTATGATACAACCATAGAATAGAATTCTATGCAGCCATTGAGAAGAAGAATCTTTACGGATTGGCATGTAAAATTTCCTAAGATAAACTCTTAAATGATAGAAGAAAGTCACAATTCAACATATATAGCAGGTCTGTACAACACTTTAAGCAAATAATAGACTTGATTGCATAAACCTAAGAATTCTCAAAAGTAAATTAATGGATCAAAAAATGAGTTACGAAAAAACATAAATGATATATTTTGGTTGATGAATGAAAGGAAATTGTCGTTTCTTATTTCTTGACATATTTTAATGCTGGGATTGCATATGGTTTTGATTTTTTTGTGTTCATAAGAAATTTAAAATAAATGCATCAAATTTATTTAAAAATAGTTTTGAATGTGTGAGAGCTCTCTTGGTAAGTAACCAATCGAGCCAATAAATGAAAAGCCAAGTCCATCTGACTCAACCCCCTTGTTCATTTGGGCTGTATTCCCAGGCTTGCTACTTAATTGGTTACTGGCTAGAATTGATTTAAAAATGTACCAGTATAAATGGAAGCCTCAGGAAAAGAAATTGTTAAATTCGTATAATTTATATAAAGTATCATTTTTTAAAACTTCAACATTTTCAGGAACTTCCAGTAATATAATTCTAATAAGCCGGACTAATTGATTTTTCCAAAAATACGGACAAAGTCAACAAAATTACGTCCTTTGCCTCAAAATGATTTCTGTAGCTGTTAGCTAAATGGCTGCCAAAAAGTTATTATTATAATAAAATGTTGAAGGCCTGCTTCCATGGAGATGAAAATAATGACTCTAGCTCTTTGGAACTAGAAGTGGAAGCGGTGGTCTGTTTTACTTTTTAGAATCAATTCCATTTGATGTCCATGAATGAGGTGCCCGTCTAACTTTTACTGTGTTGACTTTTAAGAATCTCATTTTAAAACATCATATTAGTAAGTAAAATTGTAATTATAAGAAAAATGATAAAATCATAAAATTAAAAAGTAAGCTCTATTTAAAAAAATTAATCTACTGCTTTAAGTAAAATAAAACCTTGCATTGACCTGAGAACTTGGTTAATGAGGCATTTGCCAAATTGTTTAGTTTTATGGCTTGCCAAGTGTGTAATTACTTTGCTTGGCACTTTTTAAAAATGTTATTATAAACTCTTCTTCCAAAGAAAATTATGCAACATAATTATTAACTCTAAAATTGCACACACATTTATCTGCTAGTATTTGCTTTCATGCTTCAGCTGTCATTTAGACATCGGCTGCTTGAATCATGCACCTGTTCACAATGATGTTTTCAATGTGTTTCTACTAATTTCCCATTATATGGTAGAAAGCCAAACACTGGGAAAGATAAAGTAACAAAAACTGGGCTTTAATAGGAAATCACTTCTCACAAAATTGGAGACTGTGATCACATTCACATGGAAGGGGCCTGCTGGATCTGCATACATCTGGGTTGTGCTACTCATGACCTTCACGGTGCATTTTCATCCATGGTGAATATTTCAACCAGAAACACACTTCAAACCTGGACACGCAATAGCAAGCTGGCCTATGTGGGGCAGATTTTGTTCTTGCTTTCTCTTGGACGTTGCCTTTGAAAAGAGCAAACAGAATATCTTTTGTTTAATAGAAGATGTCCAAGGGAAAAAGCTTCATGAAAATGAAAATCTTTATTTAAAGGTGGTCTTGACTTAGATTTCATGCTTTGATTTTCTTCCATCCAATGCATCTGCTGTCTGCTAACCAGGAAGCTTCCAGAGCTGGGTCTCATGACTGCCCAGCCTCCACCCCTGCACAATACTCTGTTCTGAAGACTCCTGTCAGCTATTCATAAATGGGTTGAATTACTGTATTCTCTTCACTTCGGCTCCTCAGTGAATCAGAATGGAGTGACTCTTACAGGTTGAACTATGTTGCCTGCAAATTCGTATGTTGAAGTCCTAACCCCTAGTCCTTCAGAGTGTCATTGTATTTGCAGACAGGGCCTTCAAGGAGGTGATAAGGGTTAAATAAGGTCATTAGGATATGACCTATTCCAATATGACTGGTGTCCTTATAAGAAGAGCAGATTAGGACAGAAACACCTACAGAGAAAAAACCACGTGAAGACATAGGGAAGAGACAGCCTCTGAAAGCCAAGGAACCAGACATCAGAGGAATCAGCCCTGGAGATACCTTGATCTCAGGTTTCAAGCTCCAGAATTATGAAAAATAAATCTCTACTGTTTAACTGCTCAGTCAACAGATGTTTGTTATGATAGCCCTAGCAAATGAATACTTTGCTCCACCATATAGAGAACTCTTTAAGAGAAGCTGTGGGATAAGTTGAACTAACTCCATTCACCCATCACTTGGAATTCCAAGACAGAAGAGAAATGGATTTAACTGTGGCAGCATGGTGGAAATTGTCCATAGAGCAGTACCAGCTACCCAAATCCTGGAGATTCTGGTTGAGTGGGTGACCATGCTCAAGGAAAATGAGAAATGCATAGCCCATGTATCGGGGTGATATGCTTTGGTTCTGTGTCCCCACCCAAATCTCAGGTCAAATTGTAATTCCCAGTGTTGGGGAGGGACCTGGAGGGAGGTGATTGGACCCATGGGAGTGGATTTCCTCTTGCTGTTCACATGATGGTGAGCTCTTGTGAGATCTGGTTGTTTAAGAGTGTGTAGCACTTTCCTCTTTGCTGTCTCTCTCCTGCTCTACCGTGTGAAGTCTGTGCCTACTTCCCCTTTGCCTTCTGCCATGATTGTAAGTTTCCTGAGGACTCCCAGCCATGCTTGCTATACAGCCTGCAGAACTGTGAGTCAATTAAGCCTCTTTGCTTTATAAATTACCGAGTCTCAGGTAGATTTTTATAGCAGTGTGAGAACTGACCGACACATGGGGCAATCACAGCTCCCTTTTTAAGAGAATGTACTCACCTGGATAACTTAGACAGCTACGCAGTCATATTTTAATCCCTCTCCATGGATCAAACCTCCCAAAATGTCAAATGTCCCAAAATGTCAGATTAAAGATCTGCTGAGACTTTCTCGAAATTTCATAATTATTGTGCACAGGAGAATTCTAAAAATGCACAAATCTATGCACATTGATGTTGGCCTCCCAAGACTTGAGAAGCAACTGTTATCTTCTTCTCCTGAAGTATCAAGCTCCAGCTGTTGGATTAGTTGACCTCTTTTTGCAGAAGTGTGATGGTGAGTCAAACTCCAGCCCCAGGAGTGTTCCATGTCGACTGATCATCGGAGGCTGAACAGGAAAGTATTTGCACTGAAACAGGTTTTATTGAATCTTTAGATGTTGAACTTGGATGTATATCACTCAAACAAATAAAAAAAACAAACAGTATTAGAATTCTTGAGGCACAGTGCTGAGTTATTTTCACTTTTACTGAACCTACACTTCCTAAATTGATTGCTTCTTTTGCTTCTGATTTAGCAGTAGAGATTCATATTTACTTCTCTGGGGGAAAAGGACACAAATAAAGAAGCTTTGAAAACATAACCTTTTCTTTCCTATGACAAGTGTGAGTTTATCAATACAGACCCACTGTGACCAGGCTCTCTGGTGTTTTCTAAGATATTATGTTGCTTTTTTGCTGTATGCCTCCATAGATAATGCAAGGGAAATCACATGTAAATCTGCATGATGCATTCTCAGCAAACATTTTTAGGTCCCATTTGAAGAAAGAGAGAGACATATTTTCACTTTTACACCTTCTGTTCTCAAATGAAAACATTGACTTTAAAGCCAGGCTTGCAAACAGCTTTCCACTTAAACAATAAAAATGCACAGAAATCCTTCCAATGACACCAGAAGTTATGTATCCACTATGTAATTCAGGTGTTTGTAACCATATAGGATATATGAAAATACATAAAATAAAATCAAAGAAGCATATTGCTTTTCATATTCAAACTGATATAGTAAAGGAAAATATCAAGATTTTCTATTAGAATGTTCCCTTAGCACTTACAGAAATACGAAATTAAGCAACAAAAAAGATAATTCTGCTTATTTGCTGTTAGGTAATGAAAGTAAATGGTGGTAAGAAAATCATGTGACTCTTTATGTTTTATTCACAAGGGAGACTTGCATTTTTTCCAGAGAAAAGTCACCATTTTAACTGTGGCAGTACTGGTTCATAGGAATAATGGAACATTCAAATAGCGAATCTTAGGGCCTTATCACTGGATATCTGAGAGTGACTACGAACTATAAATCATGAGTGTGCATTTCACTTTGCCAAATGTGTTATTTTTTTAGAGATTAACTGGAAAAAAAGATAAAGTCAGGCACATATTAATTTCTGAATTCAAATAAAGTGGTATAATGCTATACCTGACATAACCTCATTTTAATTTCCACTTGGTAAGACAACATGCTCTTAGACTTGCACCTCGCGGTTCTCTTTTATTATGGCTCAAAGGCTCACGATGTGCAGAGAGATCATGCTGCTCATCAGATAGAGCTGCTCTAATATAATCCCAGCTCTGGAGGTGTCTCGCATTAACACTTCACAAAACTCATCAGTTTCTGCTATGCAGTTCAACTCAGACACAAAAATATGTACCATTTCTTTTAGTTCCTATTTAATATATCTACTTTAAAACTCACTGTCTAAGTCAAAACAATGCAGAAATTATATTATGTGCTTATAATTCCTGGAAAACTTTTTTTTAATTAGCATCATATACTTCAAGTTGTAGATGGAGAATAAATGGAGTTTGGGAGGCAACGGGAACATTTACAACTGCTTTTTCTCAAAAGCAACATTTTTTGAAGTTTTTCTGATTTCCTAAATCCTGTTAAGATCACACCGTTTTCAGGTAAGACAACAAATCTTCCTTTTAACTAATACTTTTCCTTTAGGGGAAGCAATTCTGGGGATGTATTATCCCATTGTTGCCAGAAAGGGGTCTGAATCCAGACCTCAAGAGAGGGTTCTTGGGTCTCACACAAGAAAGAATTCAAGGCAAATCCATACAGCCTTTTGAAAGCAAGTTTATTAAGAAACTTAAGGAACTAAATTGAAAGCAAGTTTATTAAGAAAGTAAAAGAATAAAAGAATGGCTACTCCATAGACAGAGCAGCAGCATGGGCTGTTCATCTGCTTAATACTTATTAATTCTTGATTATATGCTAAACAAGGGGCCGATCACCCATGAGCTTTCTGGAAAAGGGGTGGGCAATTCCTGGAACCCAGAGGTTCTTCCCCTTTCGGGACCATATAAGGTAACTTCTTGATGTTGCTATGGCATTTGTAAACTGTCATGCCACTGGTGGGAGTGTCTTTTAGCAGCTAATGCATGATAATTAGCATATACTGAACAGAGAGGCCGACCACAGGTCACTTTCATTGCCATCTTAGTTTTGGCGGGTTTTGTCTGCCTTCTTTACTGAAACCTTTTATATCAGCAAGGTCTCTGAGACCTGTATCATGTGCTGACCTCCTGTCCCATCCTGTGACTTAGAATGCCTAACCTCCTAGGAATGCAGCCCAGTATGGCTCAGCCTTATTTTACAGAGCCCATATTTAAGGAATCTCTTGTGTTCAAATGTCTCTGACACAATGAGAAACTGACGTCGAACTATTACTACAGTGAATTTCCATGGTATCACAGAGGAGTGTGAGAATATCATCAAGGTGGCACCTCAGTGTCTGGGATGGAGAGGAGTGCTTTAAGCTATCAACAGAAAAAACCAAACTCTGTAAAATAGTAAGAGAGATTTATTCTGAGCCAAATATGAGTGACTCAAGCCCGTGACACAGCCCCAGGAGCCCTGTCTCAGGAGGTACTGAGAACATATGTCCAAGGCAGCTGGGTTACAACTTGATTTTATACATTTTAGAGGGGTTGAAGTTACAGGAAGACATAAGTCAATGCATGTAAGTTGTACAGTGGTTCAGTTTGGAAAGGCAGAGCAACTCAAACTGGAGGTGGGGCAGGGAACTTTCAGGTCGCAGGTGGATTCAATGATTTTCCGATTGGCAATTGCTGAAAAGAGTTATTATCTAAAGACCTGGAATCAAAAAAAAAGTGTCTAGGTTAAGATAATGGGCTGTGGAGACCAAGGCTTTTATTATGTAGATGGAGCCTCTGGGTAACAGGCTTCAGAGAGAGTCATCAGAACTAAAAGGTGTCAAACTCTTATTTAAGTCTCTCCTGGTTCCGGAAAGACCTGGAAAGGGAAGAGGATTCTCTACAGAATGTAGATTTTCCCCACAAGAGAGAGCTTTGCAGAGCCATTTCAAAATATGTCCAGTAAATACATTTTGCCGTAAATAATTTGATTTCTTTTAGTGCCTGCCATCTGTCATGGGATGCTATGCTAGAGTCATGTTGGAATTTGATATTTTATTGCTACAAAGAATCTGTTTTGTCAGCTTTAAGATCTTTTTTCAGGTCGGTGTTGGTCAGTTGTGCCTGAATTCCAAAGAAAGCAGGGCATAGGCCGGGCGCAGTGGCTCACACCTGTAATCCTAGTACTTTGGGAGGCCAAGGTGGGTGGATCACCTGAGGTCAGGAGTTCAAGACCAGCCTGGCCATCATGGTGAAACCCCATCTCATTAAAAAAAAAAAGAAAGAAAGGAAGGCATAGTGAGGCATGTCCAACCCACACTTTCTATCATGGCCTGAACTCATTTTCAGGTTTACTTTGGAATGTCCTTGGCCAAGAGTGGGGCCCATTCCATTGGTCAGGAGGTCACGAATTTTAGTTTGGGCTTACAAAGCCAAAGATGGAGAGAATGTATGCTGGAGGAGAGGGAGGGGTGTGCAATGCCTTAAGGTCTGAAACGGGCATCAGGAAGATCCTCTCTTTGGTGTCCCAGAGAAGAGTCTTCTAAACATCATCCATTGTCAATGAACATACTGAGTTCAGGAAATGAACCCAGTGAGGAAGTGTGGAGTAAGGAACTGTGGAGTCAGGATATATGGAGGAAGCAGACCCCTACTGGATAATACCTTTTGTCCATTTAGCACTTTGCTCCTCATCAGTCTCAAAACCACTTATTCAGTAAGGTCAACGATCCACTCAGCCTGAATCAGGGTGTGTGAAGGAGTGCATGCTTTTGCATCTGTATATGAATCATTTAAACTTGTTCACCCCCTGCTTAGCAGGAAATGGACTTTGCGATTAACATTCACTTTGCTCTCCCCAGTTAACTAGCTGCCTGTGTGTCCCTCTCATGAGACCACTCAGTTTTCAGAGTTCAGAGCCTTCCACCTTTCTCTCCCCACGGTGGTGTCTGGATGGACAGGAGCTCCTGGCAGTGGGGAGAGGACACTGCCAAGGGATGTGTGTGTCCTGGGCCACCCCAGGGTCTTGGCTGCCTGAGGAAGTACTGTCTCTTGCACTTGGACAGACCACTGTCCGGTCCCCACTCCTCTTTGACTGCTGAGGCTACAGCCAAAGAACTCACAGCTGATTTTGCTCAGCTTCCTAGAACCTAGCAGTCCTTCACTTGGCCCACTTCTTGGGCTTCTTTGTGTCTGGCTAGGGTTCATGTCCACTCCCTGGCTGGGTGGCTAACCCTGCACCTGTCACGGCATCACTTCTGAATGGCTGCCACCTCCTGGGACCCATGGAGACCCCAAGGGGAACCCCGACCCTCCCTCTGCCTCACCTTGCCACTCAGATGATGTAATGTGGATGTGGTCACTTTTCCTGGGGCCAGGGACACCTGCAAAGTGGTATTCTTACAGAATGCTACGTGGGAATTACATTCCCTGTACCAAGGCAAGCCTGATTTGGTGGGAGAGATCATGGATTTAGATTACTAATTGCCCATCTTGGAATCTGGCCACTTACAAATCTCTAATAACTTGGCCTAATTATTTAAATGTGTAATTCCTCAGTTTCCTCACCTGTAAATTGCGAGTAATGAAAATAGTAGCTTCTATCTGTTGGATTAGCACTCTTGCAGCACTTAGAACAGTGAATGCCATGTTAAGCCTTAAAAAATTACTGGCTGTCATTATTAATATAACCTTGAGTTTATTGTGGTAGATGAGGTACAGTGAGAAAGTAAATGTCTTGTTGCTGAGCCAATAAGATGACAAAGATACTTCAAAGATGTGCCACTGCTATGACTATTTGCTATGTGCCAGGTCTGGTGATAAGCAAATTATAATGCCTAGAAACTGGTCTAATTTAGACCAATTTACAGCTAGGGAAAAAAATAGATTAGAGAAATTGTGTCACCTGCCTTGAGTAGAGAAGTTCATCTTAATTTTAATTTATAGTTGGCTCAGTATCTTCAAATTAAGTTGTAGCTAACTTAATGAGCATGTATGTATTCATTTATTAAATATACACATCTTCATAAATATGTACACATATGTATTCAAATTGCATTCTGCATGTTATTCTGCACATACTGCAGTATATTCAGCACATACTGACATGTACAATATAGATGGAAGTTTTAAAAATAAACATATTTCCAAAAGATAATCAAGTTCAACCTGCCATTGTAAAAGTACAACAGCATGTGTGCTAGTTATCTCTTGCTGTGTGATAAATGATCCTCAGGTATAATAAATGATCCCTTCTAATCTTAGAATGTCAGAACAACAAACATTACCTCATATGGTTTCTGAAGGCCGGGAGTCTAGGAGCAGTTTAGTGAGTTGGTTCTGGCTGAGGGTCTTCATTCAGTGGCTGTGTTCCAGTTATCAGCCAGGGCCGCTGTCATCTGAAGGTGTGACTGGGGCTGGAGAAGCTGTTTGCATGAGTCTCAGGCCTCAGTTTCCCCCACATGAGCTTCTGCACAGGACTGCTGGAGGGGTCTCATGGAACAGCAGTTGGCTTCCCCTAGACAGTAATCTGAGAGGGACAGCACATGCATGGAGCAGCAGTTTGTGATCTAGTCCCAGAAGTCCCCAGTGGCTTGCTCTGTTTCTTAGAAATGAGTCTGTAAGTCCAGCTCACACTGAAGGGCAGGAGAGTTAGGCTCTCCCTCTTGAAGAGAGGATCTGGATGAATGGGTGGGTGTCTTAATATCACCTCATACTGCATCCACTTCCTACCCCTCTGCAGCAAAAAAGTGCTGCACTTTGCAGACCTGTTTCCCTGGGATGCTTTGGGTGCAACTTCAGGCAGTGGGCATTTCCTATGCACATTACTGCCAGCAGCCACGACCATAGGAAGGGCACACACTTGGAGAGCTGCTGTGAAGGAGGCACCTCGCTTTCCACAATCTATGCAATGCCCAAAGTGCTCATATTATGAAATGACCAAAAACATTCAGGGGCATAACTTATCTGGAGGGGGTGTGCAATTAGAAAAGGCAAATGATCCTTTGGTAGTAGACAGCTACTTCTTTGGCCTTCAACCAGTCAGGTAGGCTTATGTTCATTCCCTGTGAGTGCTTCTCTAAGAGCTTTTTCCTAAATAGGTAACATTTCCATGGCTTTAGATCTCTGCCCGTCATCAAAGTCTTCCACTTTGCAATTACCTGCATCTGAGATTCTGTTACTGCCTCTTCATGGAGCTGATCTTCATTGTCCAGTCTTGGTTTAAATGCTATCTCCTCAGAGTCCCCTTCCCAGACCAGTCTACCCCAGAAGAACCTACAGTCTGTTAGATCATAGGTTATGCTTTGTTTTTATTTTCCTTAATAGAACTCAGCACACTTTGTACTAATTTGAGCATTTGCATATTTGGTTGTATATCATCCATCCACCTTGTTAGACTGTAAGTGCGATGAAGGTAGTTTTGTTGCAAATATTCTGTTTTGGATGCTTTTAGTTCCCACTGATACACAGTTATACACACACACGTGTGTGTGTGTGTGTGTGTGTGTGTGTGTGTGTGTGTGTGCAGTCAGGCATTTCTACAGATTATAGATGAGAAACTGGGAAGTAGGGGAAAGTCTGTGCAGACCTTGTCAACTCCAATTACATTTACCAGAACTTGCCGCTGAAAGATAATAAAATCCAGCATCTCTGTTAGCATTCAGAGTTGTTAATTCATGGGCAAGTCATTTAGATGAATTTTAGATGAGAAATTGAATTTTCAGCAGCACAGCAGGAAAATCATCACTTACTCTAGTTGAAAATAGTTATCAGTGATTAGTGTTCCTGTGTTTGATGTGGTAGCTCTGGTGCTGTGTGTGACATCGGGTGAAGTAACCAGGTCTGTAGACAAGACTTTTAATTGAGGAAGCAAAGCTGTGTGTAAAAGCCATGTCTACATGGAAAGGCATCGAGAGCAGGCACAAGATGCTTTTTCAACTGTGAAGAAGAGAAATGTGCTGCTGGCCAGGCCTGGGCAACAAGGGTAGAACCCTTCAATCAGGAAATTAAGTGTTCACTGGAAGAAGACCGTGAACAGGGCAGTCTCTACACAGGCTTAGCTGCACATCCATGGACAGATGGATGTCCAGATCATTTTTCTATCCTTCTAATAGTTTCTGCATGAAGTCAAAATACTCAGCTGAAAAGTGAGGATTTTAACCATCAACATGAAAATAAGCTTCTCTGTGTTGGAAAATGTATAATTGGCATTTTGTTGAACTGTGGACCGACTGGCAATCTGGAGTTTTCAGTGTATATCATGAGCCTACAGCGCACCTGCTGTGTGTGGCCCTAGAAATTCGACAAGTCGATCCTAATCTCTTTAACTGTGAGTTTTTCTCTTGAAACACACTGATTCATCAGTGTTTCTAGTCCATCTGCAAACAAGCAATGAGAGTTGCTCTATACACATGTGTACCCACATTGATTCTGTAAAATATGTGTATGGACACATGAATTATTATATAGAACCCAGACTTTCAGAGATTCTGTTAATCTCTGTAGAATTTAGGGATTTTGGACAAAACACTGAATTTTTGCTAGAGAATATTTGTGCAAAACTCATTCCATAGAGGACACAATGGGATCCTTTTAAATGTGTGGGTTAAGGAAGAGTGTAGGCATCAATGACTCATTGACAGTTCGGTGCATAATTATGACTCGGAATTGCTCCATGAATTTGCATCATCTATTAGAAAGTAAGCCCACATGGCTTCTTAAAGTGCTTAATCATCATCCATAAATGGCCATAAAATTTCTCAGCTTTATAAGCCCAGTGAACTTAGTTGCTTTAAAAATACATACATCACAGAAATTTATTTGGGCAATTGACAATTTCTCCCCAGCTTGTTCAATTCTAATATTTATTGCAGCATGTAACCCACGTTATAAATAATTGTATTTCCTATAAATTTATTTGCCTCAGGAAAATACAAAAATTAGTTTAACTATCCCAAATCTGTTATTGCTTTTAGATTATAAATGTTCTCTGTGCTATGAAATAGGTATGAATCACAAAGTTCTAGTGAAGTGTTACACAGACATAATGCAGCCTCCAAAGGTGACTGATGACTGCTTATCATCATTGCTACTCAGAATTGTCTGGCATCAAATGATTCATCAGTCATATTCCAGAGTCTGTTTAACTAACAGTGGTAGAAGCAACTAAAATCTACAGCAAAGACTTTACAAGTATACCCACATTTACTCTACCTTAAAAACTATTTAGAAACAGAATGTGTGAGTGCACATCATTATCTGTGCCTGTTTTCACATTTACATAGCTTTCATAGAAAACACTCCTATGTCTTTTACGTGCACTTAATTAAATCTGCCTTCTTGCTGGCCTGTAATGTTGGTATGCTCAACTGAAAGCAAATGACGAAAATGCTAAATGACATTTCCATTTTCTTATTTAAATGATTTATTATTCAACACTATCTGTGTGTGGCATTTCTTCACTTGCTTATAAATATTTTACAAATTTCGATAGCTTCAAATTTAAAAGACTGATTAGCTACATTAACAACCCAAATAATTGAAGAACAGCATACTTACAGTTCTGGGCATTAAATTTTTATTTTTGATCATTATTGGATTTTAATTTTCTAAAATTAAGGATTGTATGCAAATCTAGGTCTGCAGGGGATATTTAGCCACTCTGCTTTTTAAGAGTGGCCAAACTTGGTGGCCCTAAAGGTATCTGAAAAAAATTAATTACTGAGAAATCACCACTCAATCTGAATAGTTAAACCATTTTGGAAGCTGTCTTTCTCTTATCTTTTTTCTCCCTCCATTTCTAGGGTCACTGGCTATTCCCTCCTGCTGGGAACACTCCTCCCCCAAATAACCACATAACTGATTTCTAAGTCCTGTCAAAATATTTGCACAAATTTTCACCTTCAAATGTGCCCTATGGAGATTGTGCTATTTAAAATGGTAACCAGCCTCCTTTCTTAGTCTCTCCCCAGACCTCCTGATTTCTATTGCCCTGCTATATATTTTTTCTGGCCTTTATCACTTTCTAGCACATGATATAAAGTGTTTCTGTTCAAGATATTATTATTTCTGGACTGTCTTCCCTTACAGGCAGCCAAGCTCCACAGGGGTATCTGTTTGGTTCTTCTCTGTACCCACAACCACTAGCACGGTGTTTGTCTCCAAATAGACACTCAGTTAATACTAGCAAACCAGGGGCGACCTTTGCATTCATCCAAACACCTGGACAATCTATTGATGTTTCTTTTTTTGGACTTCTTGGGTGTCTTACAAACACTTTTTGATTGGAAACAAAAATTGGGAACTTGAACCTTTGGTTAGGAGTAATTCCACACTTTTCACCCCTCAAAGGTACACAGCAATCTCAAAGATGTTGCTGCTAACCCTTTGGTAAATAAATGCCTACCCAAACACTGAAAGCTGTTTAGTTACGCTAAAACATTAGATGTGAATCAAATCAATTTTTATATTTAAGGTTATAAAATGGAATTTGGGCACTACACTCAGACCTTTTACAAAAGGGAATTTTTTTTCCCTCTTGTTATTGTAGGCAGATCTGAAACTAGAGCTAATCATTTTCAAATTGTTCTCATGGCACTGAAAATGCAATCCTCCTTCCCACGGCTGCTTCTGTTGTGAGTGTCCAGTGAAAAACATTGCCCCTCCATTCCTTTCTCCTTTCCACATTTTGATCCATAATCCAACCTCTTAAAATGTGTGAATTAACCTTAGGATATATGCTTAACATAATGTCAAGATAAATTCCGTATAAAATGATTACCTTTAGAAGTATTTTAAGTATGCTATTATAGAATATTCCACTTTAAGGGATTTTTTTCATTTATAGATAAATGGGTCCATTTGAGGAACCTGAAATTATGATTTTTGCCTTCCCAAAAAACTTTCTTTAATCCTGTTGCTAGCCAGCTGACCTGTAAAGATAGTATCCTAAATCTACCTTAAACTCCTTCCATTTCTGTTTAATTCTGATTCCTTTTTCTGCAACCCAGCATTTGCAGTCTCTAGAGGGAAATAAAAGTCAATCAGGTTTAAAAGTGCTGAGGCAGCCTGGAGGTGACCTGTGTGGGCCTCCCCATGCAGCCCACTTTCTTGGAGCCTCCCCAGGGGTCCCTCGGGGCCTGGGCTGGTGGACTCTGCTGTCTGGTGTCAGTGGTGATGTGTAGCCAATCCACAGTGGACGCACCCGATCCCCCTTCCCTGCCCTCTCCTTTTAGTTGCCTATGAGCAGCTTCTGGTCTTGTTGGCTTGATGCTGTGGCCATTTTCCCCCCCGGTTATCTCTGACACATTGGTGGGCGTTATTTAACAAGCATATGGTGCTAATTTTGTGTCAAGCACAGCTCCAAGCACTTTACAAAGATGAACCCATTGAAGACCTCATAAAACAGCCCTGTGAGGTCGGCCCTGTGGGGATGCCCATCATACAAAGGAGGAAAGGAGGTGAGGACAGGGTGAGGGATTTGGCCTCCCCCAGCTGATCACGGAGCCAGAATGGGAAGCCACAACAGATGTCCGTTGTTTGCCTGCCAGCAGCGGCCCCTCCTGATTCTGGAGGGGAGCAGGAAGGGCGCAATCACACTCGGGCTGATAGCTAAGGTCACTCTGGGAATGCCATGCAAAGAGACCCTGGCATTCCTTCTCTGAACAGTTGCCCCAGACCAACTGTGCCCTAATAAGGGCCTGACTATAGCAGCTAACCTAGAGTCAAAGGGAGAGCCACTGGGAGAGGTTTGCAAAGGTAGCTGTTTAAATGGGGGAAGGCAGAAGGGAAACAAGGCTGGCTGGCAATTCATGAACACTTCCCATTTGTTATCTAATTCTACCAGGCCTCTAGATAATGCAGTGGTACCATTGATATTCCCTTTTACATACACAAAATCAGAAGCTCAAAGGAATTTGAATGAATTGTGCTAGGTTTTATGGCTGACACAGAGTGTCTCAGGCCTGGCGTCATGGACATTTGAGGCAGATTGTTCTTTGTGGTGTGTGAACATCACAGAGTGTATAGCAGAGGCCCTGGCCTCTCCCCAGGTGATAGATGTCAGTAGTATCCCCTGGTTGTGACAACCCAGTCTCCAGACATTGACAAGTATCCTCCGGGAGGCAGAATCTGGATACTCTATCCCCAAAGCTTGAGCTTTTAGCTATGATGCCTCCCCATGTAACCCTGGAGATGACCCCATGACTCTGGTCTTAGTGACAAAGGATTGAACTAGGTATCCTTCAATCACCTAATGGCGTTCATTCAAGAAGCCTGAAACCTGGTAGAAGAGACAGGGTGAGTACAAAATCAGTCACCAGCATCTTTTCCTTGTTTTGATTCCTGTCCTCACCCACCCTGATGGCCCCAAGAAACACTGAACTGAGAAAGTAGAAGGTATAGCTTCCACAGAATCTCTCTATTTTGGAGAAGCGAGCACACTTTTTTTCCCTTTTTATTATTTATTTTACTGTTATTATTTCATTTATTTTGGCACACAATATTTGCATGTATTTATGGCATACATAGTAATATTTTGAAATGTGCACACAATGTATAATGTTTTAAGGGTTCAATTACCTCTGGCCTCTATGAATCCAGGCCATCAAAAGCCTGGCCAGCTCTATGCCCACATCCCTGGGAGTAGCCTTTTCCCTTGCAGGGCTGAAAGGATTCCTTGGTCCTGAGTTGGTCTTGATGGCTTCACTAACAATGGTTTCCTAGCCAGAAAGCCCTCTATGAGCCACGGGCCTGTTCTGGAAGACACGTTTCAGAGACACCCAGACGTTTTCAGTAAAGGAGCCGCCTGCTGGTTCTGACTGATGGGAGGTATTCTGAAACCAACTACATATTCAAAACATGAAACTAAATACATGAGGATTAAGTACTTCAGTGAAACAGAAATTACAATTATAATATATTTTTTAACAGAAGTGAACAGGTGGTGTTTTAAATCTATTCAAGATTAACCCATATTCAACACTTTAAGCACCCAGGCTGCTGTAATAAACGTTGTCTAATTATGTATTCTTGGGAGTGCATTTTATGTTGGATTTTCAAATTGGAATTTGGATCCAACTGAAGTTATCTACACAGTGCAGTTTTTGTGTATAACAAAGTGAAGATTCAAAATATTAAGTATTTTTTTGAGTAACTTCACTTTGAGGTCTCTGTGTAGCTATTCTCCAGAAAGGAGTGTGGTCAAGAACAGTGAATTATAAGAGTCAGGGTTTTCGACCTTTTAAAGGGCTGGTTGCATAAACTTTTGGTTGGTTCAGGGTAGCAGTGGGGTTTGTAATCCTGGATTTTCCTAAAATTCAGCCCATTCTCCATGTTTGGTGACATTATTCAAGGTTTCACTCTCGCATGGTTGGATTGGATTTTACTGGTTTCGACTTTAAACACACAGGTCGTTTGCATCCCTAGAGTAAAAGTGTCCAGACCTTCCTCATTTTTCCCTTACAAAAGTGTAACACAGTGGTACGTGGACTCCCTCCCATCCAAATTATAACAGCAATGATGCAACTTACATTTTGGTGAAGGTAATAGGATAATACAATGTCTTACTGGTTCCTACTCTCTTAAGAAATTTAATTAGCTACAACTCAGGCTGGACAATGCAACCATTTGAGCCCAGCTCATAAAAAGAATACTAGTATTTCTGAAGTATTTCCATTACATTATTCTAATAATCCCCTCCCATTATCCTAACAATGCATTTTCTCTCATGAGCATCAATGGAGGGAATAGTAAAGTGAGCTTGTTGAGCTCAATTCCAAGGTCTGATTCAGTGTCCCTGCTACCCTGCCTGCCCTTGCTCTTAGAATCAAGATGCATGGACTGTTAGATTCCATTCTACTATGGAAGTTTACATCTTTCCTAGAAAGGGGGCCTGGGGGCTTCCATTTCCATAGTCAGATCTTCCTCAGGACCATAATTTCCATGACACATGACCCTCTGACAGGTCTGCATGTGGTGCTTCTCTGAACCACTACACTGATCCAGAAGCCAAAGCCAGCCATTCCTGCCATCTCCCACCCTCTCCCCACCCAAAGGAGGCACTTTGTGTGTATGGTAGAGTTTAATTAGTATTTAGAGGGACTGAGAAATAAATCAAGTTGCAAGAATGCACACTCTGATTTTTTATGCGGGGTAATCTAGCTTCTTCCCCCATATTTAGATCTAGGCTTTTTCTGGGTACAGCCAAGCCCATCAGAGAGCTCAGAGCTAAAAGGCAGTGCTCTATTTGAGAAGGGACCCTACTTAGAAGACTGTGGAAGCAATCTTCCCCTTGTTGAGCAGAAATGTTTTATTCTTTCTGTAAGTACTTGGAATATGAGGCCTCACATGACTAGAAGAGCTATTTCTTTCTTTTTCTTTCTTTCTTTTTTTTTTTTTTTTTTTTGACATAGCGGGTGCATGGAGGCAGCAAACCACCATGGCATGTGTGTACATATGTTACAATCCTGCAAGATCTGCACATGTACCCCAGAATTTAAAGTAAAATTTAAAAAAATTAAAAAAAAATAAATAACATTGCCTGACACCTAAAAAAAAAAAAAAAAAAAATAGAAGAGCTATTTCAAATATCACAGGAGCTGTTCAGAAAATGGCCTTGCCCAACTCAGGACCAAGGACAGCTCTCAAGCCCTTAGAACCAAGGACGGCATTCGAGAGCTCCCCAGGTGGTCAGCATCACAAACAAAACACATGTCCGTATTACATACATTTTGCATATTAAGGAGAGACAGGGCAGAGGCAAATATGCTCTAAGGTCAAAGACAATTCCGTTTCTTACATAATGAAATTCAGTGTACTAGCAAACTATATTTGCCTCTAATTTGATGAACAGAAAGAGAAATACTGGCCAGGTGAAGTTTTAACTTTCACTGGTCTCCTTGGGCCAGTGGCTGGCATCTTTCCTTTCACTGTCAGGAGCATCTTTATGCTCCTGACCTCCAGGGCTGTGAATCTCCAATACCACTGACCCCTCTAGTGGCAAAGTCTTTCTTAAGGTGGAAACCCTGAAATGATGTTTGTGGTTTACTTTAAAAAGGTATGAACAAATGTCCTTGGTAAATTATGTGTTACTTGAAGTTAGATTAATCTTCTTTTCATAATGGGATTCCCTAGGGTATTTAGCATAACAACTGCATTTGGATTATTCAAGGAGGGGAATAGAATATGTAGCATTTTTCAAAAGTTTTTAACAGAAAAGCTTTATAGGGGTGGGTGCACCACTCAAGGCTGGAGCTGTGAGGACACACTTGTGAAAATGCTGGGTTTGGAAAGAATGTGCTCTTGGAGGCAAGACTCTGTCTCCTCCCCAAAGAAGAAGAGAACCACTCTACTCCTGTCGGTCTTGCTCCCATACACACTAGCAGGTCGTACCCACACACCTGGTACCTGTGATGGCCCCAGGATCTCTTGATATGTCCCGTCTCCTCTTGTTTCTTCTCCACTCCTGGTTTTTGCTCTAGCATCTCCAAATCACCTGCTCTTGTCTCTCTGGGACAGCCTTATCATCCCTTCTCTTTGTCTGAGGCTTGGGGTAGAGAAGTCTCCACGCAGAGGACAGAAGTTCCCAGCCAAAAGCAATTCAACATCCTTCTGACTTCTCAGCAGTAGGAAAAAGTCCTGTGGGTGGAAGAAGTTCAGGCATTTTTTGGGGCTCCTGGCTAATCATCTGTAATCCCCTTCCTAGTGTCATGAAGAGCAGGGGTTTCATGCCTGATGCATCTGTGTTCATCAGGCATGAACACAGAATTTCAGCCCTGCCTCTTATCGTCTCTGGCGTGTTTGGGCAAGTCGCTTAACATCTCTGAGCCTCAACACCTCTTCTGGAAATTAGAGATGATAATAATAATACTTATTGCTTATATATTACTGTGAGTATTTTATGAAATAATGCATGTCATAGTCTTAATCTCAGTGTCTGGCACATAAAATGTGGGGAATACACATTCTTTGGTATTATTATTTTGTGAATGTTATTGTTGTTGTTGTTATAATTAGTGTGCCCAATTGACTCTAGTGCATAATCCAGAGAATGAGATCCATCTAAATCCCCGGCAGCATCCACCCTCAGAGCCTCCCCTCCCTGGGCCAGGCAGCAGAAGGAATGTGCTTCTTCCCTTGAAATCAGAATCTGCCATCTCCCCAGGAGTTGCCCACGTGGAGCTGTGCCTCTTCAGATTAAATGCTGCCATTGTCATTGAAGCACACAGATTTATTTAGTCATCATATTTGTTGGGTTGCTCTACTGAAAAATGATGGCTCCTAATTAACGTATCGACACATGAATCATTTCTGGAGTTCTGGACACACAAACTGCCCGGCTGCTGGTCATTTCTCCCAGAAGACAATCAAGGGAAATATATCAAGCGATGGTTCTCCACCTCACCTCTATCCTCCCCACCCGGGCCCACGTCTCCCCTGCTATTCTCATAAGTGTGATAGACTCCATGGGACAGGAGCAGTCCCAGCTGAGAGCAGTCTGGGGGCTGCAGGGAATGACTTGGTGTTTTGATGACAATTATTCTCAACCAGATTATAGGACTCTAACGGAGGCAGGGGTATGGTTTCAAGAGATCATCCTGTCATGAGTACAGAATTGAGTCTTTTGTTACCAAGGAACAGTTTCCAGGTATCTAAATCATAGAATTGGCCCAAAAGTCTCTCCCTCTGTTCCCAAGCATGTGAACCAAACCCCCATCTTGGCCTGTGAGTACTGTGTCCACAGATATCAGTCACTAACCAGCATGAAGGACTTCACAAGACAGAAACAGCCATTTGGGGCTGGAATAGGCTCATGGTTGGGGTAGCGGGGAAGGGGATCTTAACACTGAATAAGGTTGTGTTTCTGCCTGCATCTCAAATGTGCATTCCTACATGTGTGGCAATTAGAAAAGACAAATGTGTTTGAATTCCCATTCTTACATTTAAATTTCTCAAGTCTTCTAGTACCCAGGAAAGACACAAGTCAAGCCCAGACTTTCCTTTAGTCTCACCTCCAATCCAGGCAATACACACTGCTGTTTTGATCATCTCACAGTTAAATTTATGACGACAATCACAAGCCATGAGTGCCATTGTTTTTTTCTGCCGCAGATTCCACCCAGCGCCTGGGCACTTGCTAAATTGTATATATACCTAATTTCCATCTCCAGGTTCTACAATAGGTGTGTCTTATTTTAAGTCAGTAGACATAAGTCTTATTTTGTGGCACTCTAGTTTTCAGCACATTCCGTTCTAGCGCCATCAGAACCTTGAAGGACACAATCCTGAATGCCATCATCTCAAATGTTGAAATCCTGAAAAATTTAAATCCCTGGACTTAAAATCCCTAACATCTAAAACCCTTCCAAATCACCAACCTGAAAGATTAGAGTCTCACATGGTGAAATTCTGAACGTTGAATCGTGCAGAAGGGATTGGCGTGCTTTGGTTTGTACACAGAATCACTGCATTGTGTTAGTTGCATCACGTTAGGTGAAACTACTGTTTCATTGTTTTAAAGACAATTTGTTGTTGTCTTTATTTGGAAATCGAGTATGGTTTAAGGAGGGGTATATGGGAGTCAAATCGATAAGGGGTGGACTCGTAGGCTTTATTTCTGGGGTCAACCTGACTGGAATAAGGAATGCCTTATTCCTTTACTGAGTTCTGTCTGTGAGAGTGTTTCCATAGGTGACTGGTGTGTGAGTCTGAGTGGTCTGACTGAGAAAAAGATCTGCCCTCATTGTTAGTGAGCATTGTCCATTCTGCTAGAGACCTCGAGAGAACAATGATACAAGGCAAGAAAGCAGATGGGTCTCTCTGCCTGAGAGCTGGGACAGACTTTTCTTCTGCTGCCTTGGACACCACACCTCCAGGTTACTAGCCTTTGGATTCGGGCCTTTGGGTTATGGGGCTTCTACCAGCATCCCCAAGTCCTGAGGCTTTCAGCCTCAGGCTGAGAGTCACACCATTGGCTTTCCTGGTTATGAGGCCTCCAGCATTCCTGGTTATGAGGCCTGACTTAACCAGGGTCTCCATCTTGCAAACCACTATCTCAAGATTTCCAGCTTGCAAACAGCTTGTCATGGAATTTTTCAGCCACCATATGAGCCAATTCTCCTAGTAAATCTCCTCTCTATATCTATGTCTATATACATATCTTAGCAGTATCATCTCTCTGGGAACCCCGGCTAATTTGGTGTTGGGGAAGTTGAATATCCTCCCTTCTTACTGTATCCTTCGCAACACATTGGAAGAAATCTGTGAAGTTGTTCCCTTGAAAAAGGCTGTGATAAGTGTATGAGGCTACCTGAGGTGAAAGATAAAATATTAAAAGCTAATTGTTACTGATTCTGTAAAAGCAGGAAGTCTGTCTTCATTGCAATGGCCATGCAATAATCAGATTTCCGATGGACAGCACATCCTTATAAAATGTGTAGATCACAACCACTCCAAACATGTGGTACAAGTGTTTGGAAGATCACAGAAGTGAAGATGCAGGTGAAAAATACAAGAAATATTTCCTGCCAAATTATTCAGTTACGTATGACTACTTCCCTTTCACACAGAGCACCAACCCACTTTGCTCTGCTATGCTCCGTATTTCATCTTTGCATCATTGCCAATACTGAAGGTATCAATTGTGTAAAGACTTCTAGAGAGTTCTAATTCATATTTTGCATTTCTGCAAATTGACTCCATGAAAGTGCCTTATCACAAAGCTGACTTTGTATGTAAGCATTGTCCATGTGTGTGGAATTAATTTCAATTAATTAATAAGATGCCTTTTTAAAGAATAAGAGATGTCTTTTCGTACATTTGCATTTGTGAAAGATAATATTGCTTGACATTTCTTTAACATTTCTTTGACCATCTGCACGTGATGGTAACTCATCACAGTTTTTGATCAATCTCCTCAAAAGACACAGGTTGTCTGTCATGGTGTTTCAGATAACCACCATCATGAACCTTGGTTCATGCAATTACCAATCATAGCAATACACATTCATATATCTCACTTTTTGATCTATTTCTTTATGAACAGAGCTTGCCTGCTCATAACTGTTATACCCATGTGAATGTCTTTATACCTGAGTGTTTATGCTTGCAAAAATATGTGTGTTATTATTGCTTACTTTTTTTGAGTAAAGTGGCCCATGAAGTATTCTGTTCTGTTTTTATGTTTCTCAAAAATATCCCCTTTAAAAAATGTAAATAAATGTTTTTAAAAATATTTAGTTTACTTTTCTTTCAGAATTATATTTTGAGGATTTTGATCTTTCAAGAGTGTAATTTTCAGGATGATAGACCTTAGGGGGTTTTGACTTTTCAGGATTTCAACACTCAAGATTATGATCAGGATTATGTCTTTTGGAAATATGGTCCAAATCTATTAAACTCATACAGACTTTTCAATATATATGTTCAGTATGTATGCCATTGCTATGATGAGCAAAACATTTGATAAATGTGGGCAATATCTTTATCAACTGTAACCAAAAAAATCAAACCTTCTATTGTAACTTTTAAGCTATACTTATGTGACCCTGTATACTCTGACTGTCTGTGTATATTGTGTTCTATTAGAAGATAAATGATATTGGGCTTCACAATTCCTATTATTGAAAACTCTAAGAGGTCCTAAACAAATTTAAAATACATTTTTAAGATATAATGATTTACATTTTAAAAGAGGATTTGTTTTTGAAAAACATATAAACAGTACAGAACACTTCATAGGCCACTTTACACAACAAAATAGGCAATAATTCAGGACTTCTTGGAGTTTTCATGATTCCTGTTACTGAAAACTCCAATTGCTGCTCCTTAGTGAATTCCTGGGACTTATTGAAGTGTCAGTAAATAGTGAGTGCACATACATACAAACATACACATTATATATATATATATACACACACACACATATATGTATTACATATATGTATAAGTTAGTAAAATATTATTGGAATGAACAAATGTACTAAGATAAGGACTTTGAGATAGACGTTTGAGTTTTATTAGTTTATGTGGAATCTTTTACTGGTCTTCTTCAACCACCAAGAGTTTCAAAACACAGGCATGTGGCATCTGTAGACCCTGACTATTTATCATCACACATGCAATGTATGGTTAAAGCATAAAGAAATAACATTTTCACTGCAGGTCTCAACCCTGGCTACACACTGGGATCACCTAGGAAGATTTTGGGAAGGGTGAAAATGTAATCGTGATGATGGTTGCACAATTCTATAATAACTATGCTAAAAACCATTGAATTGTATACTTAAAGCAGGTGAACTTTATGATACGTAAATTATATCTCAGTAAAGCAGTTAAGTTAAAAAATAGAGAAGCCCTCACCCAGAGATTCAAATTCAACTTGTCCTGAATGCAGATGATAAAACCTCCCCAGGTGATTCTAATATGTAGCCAGGGTTGACAACCTCTAGTTTATAATCAGTTCAGAACTCCATGGCCAATCAATATCTGCAGACACCTGGAATCCTGGACCCGCTACAGAGACAATTGATTATTCTATTTGTGTAGACCTGGCTACCCAGGGACCCACCTCAAATGCCACATATTATCAATAACATCTTTATTGTTCCCAAACCTAATCAAACAATAAACAAAACAGGGAGATTTTAAAGCAGACAATGTCTGTTGGTTCACCTGCCAACCTTCCGTGTCACTGTCCCCTGTGTTGGTGCCTGGAAATCTAAATTTGCAAAGGTTCTGTAGAGTCTGAGTTCTCTGACCAGTAGTCATGGGGCTACGCTAATGTGTCGTGTTAAAATCCAGTACCCAAGTCCTCAAGTAAACAGCAAATATTACCAGGAGGCTCGTGTCCCAAAACAGTTTTTGGGAACTGTTTTCACTCAAAGTCACAAGGCTGATAAATGACAATTAATGTAGCCATCTCATAAGGTAGAGTGACATTCTCGTGAGAACAGCCAGAGAGTGAGGTTAGCCCTGTTACTTCTTGACTGGCCGAACATGGATGATTCTTTTAACCCATTGACACTCCCTTTCCTCCTGCTCTGCTGTGGGGAAAGGGCTGACCCACCTTGGTCTGAGGTCCACTCTCCCATCATTGTTCTAGAGCCTGGCACTACCTTTCCTCCTCCTCTGCTGTGGGGAAAGGGCTGATGCACCTTGGTCTGAGGTCCACTCTCCCATCATTGTTCTAGAGCCCATGCTTTCGCAGGAAACTAAGATCTCAACGACACTCTATTCCCACCCCTTTTTTTCTTACATTGTCAAAAGTTTTATAATTTGTTTTCTAATTGCAGTAGTCTGTATCTGATTTCTTTACATCATTCCAAACAATGGGAAAGGGGGCCTCTAAATCAGTTAGTATTAATTAGCTGCCATGAATCTATAGTAACAGGACTCACTGAAGACTTAAGAATAAAATATTATCAGATGTATCAATATTAATAACTATAATCTTTCTCTAAAGGAATATAGAGCAGTTGGTATTTTGTAAAATATCTTCAAGCAAATGAGAGACTTCACCTCATTTAGTTAGTCTTATGTTGAGTTAAATGAGATTGGTAGCAATTCTAAATACTGGTGCTGACATGAGCATACAAATATACATTCTACATGTTCAGAGTCTAGCACATTACTGGGGCACGGAGCAAAGATGATTATTTAAATGATGATGATGATCCTGTGGTCCCAGCTCCTTGGGAAGTTGAGTCAGGAGGATTGTTTGAACCCAGAATTCAAAAGTGCAGTGAGCTAGGATCACACCACTGCACTCCAGTCTGAGCGACAGTCTCAAAGAAAATGATGATACTGATTAAGAAGAAAGAAAAATGGATCAGGTGCACATATTTATAGGACAGAATCCAATTTATACTAGATGATCAATTAACGTTATTGCAAGCAGAAGCAGAATCTTACAGGGTTTGTGGATACGACCCCCATATTTGTATATGTGGGAGAAAAAAAAAAAGCAATCCGCTTGATATGGAAAAGAATGGATTTGACACAGAAAGAATACCCCAGCTCTGGTTCTAACTGTGTTTGTGAGCCCTGGCAAGTTGCTAATCCTGTGTGGACCTCCATTTCTTTGAACACTAAATGGGTATATTGGTCTGGAGAGGTATCTGAATTCTCCAAAGACTTCTAGGCCTGATCCCTGAGCCTGGGCAGGGCTGGCCATGATTGGGGCTGCGGCAATTAGGGTCTCATCCCTGCCTTCATTCAGAGCAGTGCCCATTTCATGTTTCTATATTACATTCTGGAACAAAGGGTTCTGTGTCTAAAAACTTGATGGTGATACATAAACTTTGGGATTAACGGGATGTTTGCTTCAGCCAGGATTATTATTATTATTATTATTATTTTTGAGATGGAGTTTCACTCATATTGCCCAGGCTGGAGTGTGATGGTGTGATCTCGGCTCACTGCAACCTCTGCATCCCAAGTTCAAGTGATTCTCCTGCCTCAGCCTCCCAAGTAGCTGGGATTACAGGCATGTGCCACCATGCCCAGCTAATTTTTTTGTATTTTTAGTAGAGACAGGGTTTCTCAATGTTGGTCAGGCTGGTCTCAAACTCCTGACCTCATGTGATCTGCCCACCTCTGCCTCCTAAAGTGCTGGGATTACAGGCGTGAGCCACCACGCCCTGCCGGTCAGGATTCTTTGTGCTGCAAGCCAAAGAAAGCCCCACCCAAGTCAGCCTCAACAGGGAGGAAATTTCCCCTCACAAGATGTCCCCAGGCTCAGGTGCATGTCTGCCGGGCTCCTGTGCCTGCCTCCTCCCTAGCCTGTCTCTCCCCAGGTGTGGCTAAAACACCCACTGACACCTTTTCCTCAATCTTACTACCCCCAGGAGGCTGGCTGTCCGGTCAGGCAATGTCTGTGGAGGAGCCAGTCCTGACACCACAATCCCAGGGTGGCTCCGAGTCACTCGTCCACCCTGATCCCGTCACGGAGCCCTGGGGAGCACAAGGTTCTGCACATGTCAGTTTGGGGTTCTGCTCCCCACTTTAGGGCTAAGGATTAAGCCTAATGTGGGTTATGTGACCTGAGGGTGTGAGAGAATGGGGCTCCTCAAGAGAAATTAGAAAATGATGACTAGACGGATAAAGAAATGCTAAGAGTAAAACCAAAGCTCAAACAGTCTGAGGCTTGGATGACTTTAAATCCTCAGAAGAACCTAAATTCCCTCAGGCAACTTCAGTGGAAATTGCTGCTTCAGCTCCAGCTACCAAATAAAACCTCCCCCTGACCCAGGAGCACCTCTGGACTAACTCTTGGACTAAAAAATTTAAACTTAAATCTCCAGGCCCTTGGAAAAAGCCAACTGGCCTTCTCTTAACTCAGGCACCGCCAACAGAATAGTCAGGAAATGAACAAAGCCCTCCGGAGTGCTGGTGTCGGCAGAATTCGGACCGTCACATCTTCCCTTCTCCCGGCTGTTTGCTCTGACTCTTATCCGCTCTATCTTGAAGAGCTTGACAAGTTCCTTACCCATTCAAGCAGCTCCCTCGCCATTACATACTTGCTGACCTAGAATATTAGTCTTTTGTGTGCTACTATATCAAAAGCTTTGTTGAAGTCCAAGTAAATTATAGCCAGGCTTCCTCCTGTTGACTCAGTGCTGTTTCCTTGAAAAATTCTATCAGATCAGCCACGTGTGGTTTTTCTTTGGTGAGTCCATGCTGACTACCTGTAATTAAGCGAGGACGAGCACGGCCCCTGTGCTTTGGGTGGAGTGTGTGTTCCGCTTTGACTCCCTCTGAAGCCAAGATGAAGCCGAGCAAGCTCCTGAGTAGCATGGAGACCTCTGTGGCTCCTTCTCCAGGGATGAGCCGTTTTTATCATGTACATTTAAAAGAGTGTCCTCAGAAATGGTAATTTCAGTTGAAGGGGCAGAAAGCACATGGAATTTGGAAGCTGAAGCCTTCAATCCAAATCCCTCCTCTGCCTTCTAGTAGCTGTGTGTGTTAGTCCATTTGCATGGCTGTAAAGGAATACCTGAGGCTGTGTAATTTATAAAGAAAAGAGGTTTATTTTGGCTCCTGGTTCTAAAGTCTGTTCATGAAGTGTGGTGCTGGCATCTGCTGCTGGTGAGGGCCTCAGGAAGCTTTCAATTGTGGCAAAAGGTGAAGGGAGAAACAGGTGTATCACCTGGTGAAAGAGGGAGTGAGAGAGGAGAGGGAGGTCCTAAGCTCTTTCAAACAACGAGCTCTCATGTGAACCCATCACCACTCATAACCATGGGGAGGGCAGAAGCCATTCCTGAGGGATGTGCCCCCATGATCCAAACACCTCCCACCAGGCCCCGCCTCCAACATTGGGGATCACATTTCAACATGAGATGAGGAGGGGACATACATCCCAATGATGTCACTTCATCATTTTGGGCAAGTCCCCAAATATCTCTGAACCTCAGTTTTCTGCCTGTCAAGTGGCACTGGTCATGACACCTGGTGTGTGGGGTCATTCACAGAATTCAATGAGTTAATGAAGTTATGCAAAGCATCTGATGGAGTCATTCATTCAACAGTCTGCCACATTCTAGGGACTCAATCAATGGTGTCATTTACTTATTTCTGCAAGTCAGATACTTCCCAGGACATTTCTAATCTTATTTCCCATTGCAATTTTTTTTCACTGCCTATGACCTTAAATATCCCATCTCCTCCTCCATTTTGTGTCATGTTTAGTGAAGAGAACATTTATTCCACAGTCTTTATATTTGCTGGAAAGGACTGCCCTAGACCCTTTGTTTTGCTCCCCACCACTTATCCTCAGGGAGGAACCAGGTTTTCTGACTGATGGGTTTGGATCTTGGCCTGTTCAGTCAAGCCCTCTTTTTCTTTGTAATCTGCCTCTCTGCAGTGGCAGGAAGGTTTGGGTCTACTCTTGGTTTGCCCAGAGTGGTCTCAGTTTTTTACCTTTTTCTGGAATAATTCTTACTAGAACCTTCTTTTGGTCTCAATGTGCCCCATTTTTGGTGGTAAACTCCAGTCACCCTGTATCTTTGTCATGCATTAAAAGTGTCTTTGTCTCTGGCACAGGGACCAGCTATCCAGTTGTGTCTATGACCAGGCAGGGAAGTCTGCCTAACTCAGGGGTGGGTAGTACTGTGCCTACTAGGATTCTGTAAAAACGATAACTTTATTTATTTATTTATTTTTTGGGTCTCTAGCTGCCCAGCTCCTGTGTAGCTTCTTATTGGGGTTGGACTCAGGCAGGAAGAGAATGCTAACAATGCTCCTACCCTGTCTGGAATTCATGCCCCCCAATTCCTGTCTTATCCTACTCCTTAGTTAGACTAAATAAAACCCCACCCATGATGTGTTTCCTAAGCCCTGCCTCCATTCTCCATGAGCTCGGGGTAACGCCTGCTTTCTCTCAACTCCTCTGCACCTCTGGGTGATACTTGTCCACTTATCCTGCACAGTTATACTCATTCGTACATATTCAGTTAAATTTGTTCACTTGCTCTTTCAGGCCAGTACTGCCATGGTCCATTTGTATATTCTCTAGTCATCATGAGTATTTTGCTGATAGGATGCAGTGGAAAATAATTTTTTATGTGCATGAATGAATGAATAAGTAAATGAATAAATTTGGTTTCTAGGAGTTGTAATTACAGCAGTACACATTACCACTACCTTTGTCCTTGGGTAGCAGGCTGGTGCTTCATTCTAGTCCATCCAGGGAGCTTGCAATTTGCCTACCTACAGTTCTACAATTTGTAAAAGTTAGACTTATGAATAACTACCATGGACAAGGACTAGCTGGGGAGGAAATAAAGGGAGTTTGGGAAGGGTCTGGCAGCTCTAGTAGAGACCAGGCAGATAAGAGAGGGGTGGGTGTGGAAGAGCAGCTCTCAGTAGAAGGAGGTGGTGGGGAAATGGAACAAGGGGTGCCAGCAACAGATTCTTCACGAACAGCATTTACACCATTGTATCTTCAATGGCATGCATTGGGCATTTGCCCTGGAATGCTGGGGGGTAAAGGAGGGCAAGAAGGAGACAGAAAAGCACAAAGCTAAAGAGGTAAGAACCTATGCCCACTGAAGATGAATGGACCTGAGAGCAGTGGGCCTTGGAAATGACAGGGCAAATCAGAACCCTTACTAGGACATAACTAAAGCCTCCTGAGGATGAATACGTCATCACCCTTACAAGTTTGCATTACAGCCTCTCCATCAGCTGGTGTTGCAAGACATTAGGGCTGGAAGCCCAAAACTACATCTCATAGACACCACCTCATGTTAATTAAGCCCTCCTGTGTCCCTTTGTATAACTTGTTGAATGCACCAAAAGCTATCATTTGTATAGATAGCACCATGCACTCCAGGCAAGGCCTTCCTGTATCAGTCCATTTGTGATCCGGCTCTATGTAATATGCAGGAAGAGCAGGCATCATTAGCCCCATTTTACAGGCAGGGAAACCAAAGCTCTGGAGATGAATGACTTTCAGAGGGACAGAGAGCAGGAGAACCACATGGTGTGGAAGAAAGAATCTAAATCTTTCCATTTGGATAGGTACGATAATGCTAATTGAATGAATGAGCAAATAAGAAAAACATAGACTTTGGAATCACCTTTGGACAGGCTACTTGGTTCTCTCTCCTTGGAGCCTCAGTTTCTCTAACACCAAATGATGGAGATGGCATCTAATTGGCAGGATGCTTGGGGTGGTGGGGGGAGGTGTCAAGTGCCTAGATCGCTCAGGCTCAATAACTGGCGGCTTCAGGTTTCAGTGATGGAAACTGGATCAAACTCCAGATCTTTCACCCAGTGGCCCTGTTGTTTACACTCGCTCCTCCTCCTGCATTTTATTTTTCTCCTTGTGAGCAGTGAGAGTGTGATTCTGTGCTGTGGCTTTAGATGAGAATAATCATGGTGTCTGACGCTGTTCACCTGAAAACATCTGAGGTGTGCACCACAATGCCTGGCTAATTTCTGTATTTTTAGTAGAGATGGGGTTTCACCATGTTGGCCAGGGTGATGTCAAACTCCTGACCTCAGGTACTCTGCCCACCTCAGCCTCCCAACATGCTGGAATTACAGGCGTGAGCCACCACACCCAACCACATGTCTCTTTATGGTAGAACGATTTATATTCCTTTATAATCCTTTGGGTATATACTCAGGAATGGGATTTCTGAATTAAATTGTATTTCTGTTTTTAGGTCTTTAAGGAATTGCCACACTGTCTTCCATAATGGTTGAACTAATTTATACTCCCACCAACCGTGTATAAGCATTCCTTTTTCTCCACAACCTCACCAGCATCTTATTTTCTCACTTTTTAATAATAGCAATTTTGACTTGTGTGAGATAGTATCTCATTGTGGTTTTTATTTACATTTCTCTAATGATTTGATCATTGATGATAGACTGGATAAAGAAAATGGAGTACATATACACCATGGAATACTATGCAGCCATAAAAAATAACAAGATCATGTCCTTTGCAGGAACATGGATGGAGCTGGAGTGATGTTGAGCTGCATCACTGCACCCTCCTTCTACCATCACCTGTTGAGGGAAAGTACAGGAACCTCAAGACCATTCCTTTCTTGGCCAAAGAAAAATCTCAGAAGTTGTGTGCTTGGTTTATCGTCATGGGCTCTGGGCCAGAAACACCAGGTATGCAATGTTGAGCCCTGACAATGCGGCAACCCGATCCCAGGTAGCACTTAATTTAATCCTGGCAATGATTTTTAAAAGAAGTTCCCATTTTTATCTTGATTTTTTTAGATTATACAACTAGTAATCCGCCAAGGTACAATGTGAACCCTGACATTCAATTCAACCAACTGTGTCTTCACCACTCTGCCATTCTGCCTCCAAGGACTCTGTGTCCTGGGACAATAGATACTTGGGTACCAACCAGGGTGGACTCTACTGATAAGGGAGAGTCATTCTATGCTTTGGTGCTGGTGGGTAGGGGCAGTAGAAGGCCTCTGTAATGACTGAGTTGAGTGTCCTGCCTGCCGGGAGGGACGGGGCTGGCTCAGAGTGTAGTTGAATTCATAACTGAAATTGTAAAAGTGTGGCTGGTCTTTCTTGTGTATCAGCTACGTGGGTTTAAGCTTCTTTCTTGTCACATGCTATGTCTAGTCATTCAAACTCTGATGTTTGTGTGCAGCTGTTCACACTCAACTTACCCTTGCTACACCTGAGTCAGTCATGAATGTTGCTTTTAATCAATGGGTATATCACTGAAAACTGGAAAATGTTTATAAATTTAACCTATAGCTAAATGACATTTAAAATGTGCAATACTGTGATAAGAAATTATTTTAAAATAATCCCCATAGTGATAATTTTGGAAAGTGATAAATTCAACGGTTATAAAAATGCATGCCTTGTAACACATATAACGCAGCTTCATAAACACATATAAAAGTGCTTAATACATATGTGTCGAATGAACAAAATAAAACATGGATGCTTTAAGTTTTCTTATTCAACTTGCTCACCCTGTTTTCCCACAGCTACCAAGACTTGAACACATACCATTTTTCCAAATCTAATAAAATTTCTTATTTATGGTTCGAGTCGCTGTGTCTTTGCAAAAATGAGATCTGTTGGTATCTTAAAGAAACGTAGATGCTTCTTGGAAACAAAATGAATCTCTTAATCTGAACATCAAGTGTTAATTCATTATAGCCTAGAAAAAAAAAAAAAGAAAGAGAAAGAGAAGAAAAAAATACACATAGCTCTAAAATCAATATACTTCAGTGAAGGCAAATTCCACTGCATGTGACATTATTTTCTGTCTTATGAATGGCAGCCAGACATTGAACATGGAACAGAAGCACAGATGATTTATAGATTGCTAGTATCGTTTATTGTCCTGTGAGGAATTCTCTCTGCATAGTTGGATTATTGCACTTCTTGTTGATTAAAGGTTCAAGACATCACCTCAGAATCATAATGATATCAGTCAGGCTGAGCTAAATTCATACAGAAATTCAGTTACCGTCAGATTTGCAATTGTAAATATTTTGAGAAAGAATTGGGTGAAATGAGTGGCACTGTTTTTCATTATCTGCGTGAACTAACATGCCCTGTGCTGCAGAACAAAGTCTGTGGTAAGAGGATTCCAAATGAAACCCACAGTAAAGTGTCTTTACCATTCTTCCAGAAGCATCACATACAAGGTTTGCTAGCATGGTGTCCAAAAGCCACCTAAGTTGACAGCTAACATCTAAGCCCATAGCATGACAGGTTCTCAGCCTAGAACAGTTTCTCAGCTGTGACACTGATGGCATTTGGGCTCAGATGACCCATTTTGGGGGCCGTCCTGTGCACTGTAGGATATGAAGCTGCATGCCTGGCTTTCATTCGCCAGATGCTGGCAGCACCTGCCCTGCACTTGCAGCAATCAAAACTGTCTCCAGCCATTTCCAAAAGCCCCTAGAGGCAGAATCGCCCAAGGTAAGAATTGCTGGTTGAGTCACATGTCATTTCACCCTGTCCCAGCGTTGCTGGACATTGGGCCTCAGCATCAGCTGTCCCAAAATGAAGGAAGAGTATAAAAGCACTCTGAACCAATGAGTCTGCACTCAGCAAGAGGGGTTTTCTTGTTCCTATGCAGAGAAATGGGGACCATGGAGGTAACTCCAGATCACCCAGGAGCCACTCTTCTTCCTCACTGCCTGCCTCTGAAACAAGGACATTCTCTGTGCCACACAAGTGGCCAAAGATCTCCTGTGACCTTGCACTTAGCACATGTTGAGGCTGTAAATGCTTAGTACTCACACCAGACGAGGTTGCTCACTGTGGTCTTCCAGCACACAGCATAGACTCTGGCACTTATGAGTACTCTGCAAACCTCCTCTGAATGAATGCGGTACCTGCAAGCAGGCAGGGACCCTTTACAGTCCTCTTCTGCCCCTTCATCACTTTACCTCGACAATTTTGTTAAGCCAGGATGATAAAAAGTCCAGACATTTTGCAAACTACTTTCCATTTGCTCCTTCCTTTAAGCTGGTGCTTCTCAATCTATCAATCTATCTGTGGTGAGAAAGCATTTTTTTTTTAACAATTTCCAATCCTTCATGGACCAGTACTTTTCAGAAATGCAGTCAATCTATTATTATAAAATACAATGATAAAATAAATCATAAAAACGCAAGCCTATTTTAAATATTAGATTCAAAAGAAACTCAGTCAATTTGTTATACTGGTTCTTAAACTCCTACTCACAATTTCTGTGCCTATCTCACTTGGACAGTAACAAATAGTTTGCAGATCGCAGGAGGTCTGGGACCACACTTTGAGTAGCCTTGATTTAACTGACTTTGCTAGTTTGGGACATCTAACTAGCCAATGCCTCCAGTATTTCTGATTAATGGCCATGTATGGCCCCAATCAAGATCCAGATTTCTGTTTGGTGTGTACAAGACTAGGATCCTTGTTTTTTTTTCTGTGATATTTGAAATTTTTCAACCATAGAAAAGTTTAAATAGTAGTAATAATAACAGTAAAATAAACATGCAGACAGGTACTCTTCCTACAGATTCAGCAATTGTTAATATCTTATCATACCCTCCTCCTGCCAGGCCGCTGAATCCCAGAAAACTCCTTAGTCCCAGGTGAACTGCGACAGTTGATCAGTCTCTCCCTAGTTAATCTAAACTATTCCTTCCCCCTCCTTTACCCACATTCAGGAAGGATATCTCACATTCTGGACCAACCTGACTGTTTCCTCAGCATTCGATTCAAGACAAATATTCCTGAAAAGAACACCACAGAGGTGAAGCTGCTCACTTCTCACCACCCTGCCAGGGCACATCAGGACCTCCCACAATTGGTGAAGCTAAGCCTGATCACTTGGTTAAGGTGGTGTCCATTCCAAAGGGACATTTTCATTTGGTAATTAATAAGTAATCATGGATAACATGCATCTTCCTTTCCCATCAACCTATCCATCCAGTGGCTTTTTGGGTCCATTGATAATCTCTGCCTGAATCAATGATTACAATTAGAGTTATAAACTGGGTGCTTTTTTTTTTTGGATGAAATCTTGCTCTATTGCCCAGGCTAGACTGCAGTGGAGCGATCTCCACTCACTACAACCTCTGCCTCCCAGGTTCAAGCGATTCTCCTGCCTCAGCCTCCCAAGGAGCTGGGATTACAGGTGCTTGCCACCAAGCCCAGGGAATTTTTGTATATTTTTAGTAGAGATAAGGTTTCTGATGGCCAGGCTGGTCTCAAACTCTTGACCTCAGGTGATCCGCCCACTTTGGCCTCCCAAAGTGCTGGGATTATGGGCATGAGCCACCATGCCCAGCCGAGTAAAAGTTTCTTATCCCAACCTTGGAGCATGTTTCAATAGGCCTGGAATGGGGATGTCAAAATGGTATTTTTAAAAAATTAAAATCCTAGGAGATTTCATTTTTCTGTCAGAGTCAGAATCACTGTTGTCTACAACAGTGGTTCTCAAACTTGTCTGCACATTGGACTCAGCCAGCAAGTTATGAAAAGTGGTGATGCCTGGATCTCACCTTGAGAGATACAGACATCATCAGCCACCAGGGTCCCCTGTGCATCAGGGTTTTCACAGACTGAGAGGCAGTTCAAACATGCAGTCCAATGGAAGAATCCCTGCTCTACACCCAAGCTCCACACAGCGTGACTGCACAGAGCAGGGGATTATCAGGTCGAATTTCTTGCTTTGCTTTACTCAGCACCTCCTATTCTGCCTGTCACAGGGACCTCGTGGGATCTTGACTCTGTCTAAGGTTGCCTAGTGAGTCCGTTGTCAAGGTAAAGGTCATTCTTCCCGTGGTTGTGATTAGCAGTTATGTAACCTTCACTAGGACGCACTGAGGACCCCGACACACACAGCTGGAGAACTCCTGCAGCTCTTCCACCCAAGACTCTCTCTTTGTGCTTAGCTTTATTTTCTCATTAAGGCTATCCCTAAATGGACATCTTTTCTTGCCCTCTTTCTTCTCAAGATGTTTTATGCCTTGTTGTTCACAGTCCCTTAAATGCCTAGGGATGTCAGGCCCCAGGGGAAGTAACAGGGCTTGGGACAAGGCAGCCTGAATGAAGGACAGGTCCCCAGCCACCAGCCCCAGGGTGCCAGGGTCAATTAATCTCTGCTATACACTGTCCTCACCAGGGAAATGGGGACACGATGTTGCTTTGTAGGACTGTTTTAGGAATTAGAGGTAAAGCATAGTGCTTGGATGATAAATCATATTTGTTGTTCTTGTTATGATCACAATTTCTAGATGAATGTCCCATGGGACACTCAATCCAGTGCCCAGTGCTAGAAACAAGTCTGACTGTGTCAATTGTTCCAGGAAGATGTTTCCCCAAACGTGATCCATGGAACATGTTAATGGCTGTTGCCTTCGGGCACTGGGAGAATTATACTTCCAACTTTCACTTTTTAAAACATGTTTTACACATATTTGTAAATGGACACCAAACATAGCTATTCCTATTACTATCTGACAATCTATATTAGAAAAATATTGAATGCTTGTATAAGGCTTACTATATGAGCTCATATAAGGCTTATTGTAAGAGTGCTGCCAGATACTCTTCTACTGCTTTGTATATTTGATCTTTATTTAATCCTTCAGGACTACTGTTGTTCCCATCTTACAGATTAGATGGCTGGGGTACAGAGATGTTCAGCCATGTGCCCTGGCACACAGCCACTATGTGACAGAGCCAAGATTTGGATAGAGACATTGGCTCATGGCCACCACACTCCATCACACCCCAGTTGCCCAAGAACAAACCTCATGGAGTCCAGAAGGCATTGACCAACAGCCCTCGAGTGGATGCTGCCTGCTGATTGACCACTGCTCTGCGTTGTGTATTTTGTCTGAATATTTCAACGTATGTTTGTGGCACTATTCATCATTTATGGCATCTTAAATATTTATACTGTACAAATTGGTTCCCCACAGACCTAAGGCTGGAGGGAGGCAGTTTTATCAAAACAACAGCAATTGCAAATGACAAAAATTCTTGAGGTTTTCTGGAACTTCTACAGTGAAAACTAAGTGAAGAGAATTCTGTACAGTTTCATTTTCAAAACTATCAAGAGAAGTTCGATGAATAAGCAATATTCAAGGTAAAGCCTGTTTTGGAGGAGTTTAATTTTGCTCCTGAATATTGTGAAAGGCATAGTTTACATATATTTTGTCATATTATTCATGGAGAGGCAGAATGTTTATAATCTTCTCAAATTAAAACAAAATATAGAAATGGATTTATTTCATCCTGTGCTGCATGTGAGAATGACACTCAGCAAGATCATTTCTATTTTAAGGAGCTCTGTGTGTTGGAAGAGACCCCCAAAAGCAATCCTAAATAAAACATGTTTCGGAGCATGTCCTCTTTTATAACAAAAATGCAAAACCTAAAATATTTCTTTATGCTGATATATTTTATTCTCATTAACTTATGGAAAAGCAGATTTCTCTAATTCGGTTTTTTGTTCTGCAATAAAGCCAAGTGCATATAAATCAAATTTTTAACATTTATTTAAGCAACTAACTCACCTTTGAGAACTTTTTTGGTGCTGTCTACTTTAATCTAAGCCCACATTTATATTTCATGAACTCCTCTTGGTGTTCCATCCATATATCATAATTTTAAAATGTTTCATGGTCAAGTAGGTTTAGAAAATGCTGATCTAGAACTATCTAAAGATGTTTTCTTGCCTTGTAAAAAGGAGGTAAAATTTTTGTTAGCTGAGAACAATTCCACCATCTGTTTTGATGATGTCCAGTTATCAATGGCATAAAATGGCCCATAGATATAAAAATCATTAAGAAAAGCCCCTTCCGAAGAAAAGGATTCCCTTGGGTTTTACCCTTGGGAAGATCAGAAGCCACGGTAAAGTCTGGGCAGGAAGACACTAGGACTGACTTTGTGTTTTGAAGGAAAAACTCTGGCTGTGTTGGAAGGGCCTGTGGGAGGGCAAGTCTAGCCATGAGGGAGGCGGCAGGAGAGGATGGCAGCTCAGACCCGGGGAAGGACCAGGAAAGTGGTGAGAAGCAGGCAGGTGATGGGGAATTGCAGGACTGGCTGCAGATTGAATGTGATGTGTGAGAGAGAAAGGAGATTTGGGGGCACCTAAGATCTTTGGCTTAAGAACTTGGAAACATGGAATTTCCATTTGCTAAGACAAATAAGTCTGTGGTTGAAATTTTAGCTTCAAAAGCTTAACTGGAAATTTTTTTTTAATTGCATTTTAGGTTTTGAGGTACATGTGAAGAACATGCAAGATCCTTGCATAGGTACACACATGGCATGGCAGTGTGATTTGCTGCCTTCCTCCCCTTCACCTATAACTGGAAAATTTTAGGTTTGAGTTGCGTCTTAGCTACCTGATTGTGAGCATTGAGTAGGCATCTGGATTGTAAGGGAGGAGGGCTTGCCACAGCTATAAAACTGGGGTAGTTCGTATGTAGATGATTTGTCAATAAACTGGATGAGACCCCTCAGGGAAATGGTTCGCCAGCTTGACTGCATGTGACAATCACCTGAGAAGCTGTGAAAGCAGACTGAGATCTCTGTCCCACCCAGGAGACTCTGGCTGCATTGATCTGCAGCACACTGAGAGTTTTCAAGGCTCCCCAGGTGGTTCTGATGTGCAGCCAAAGTTGAGAATCACTACCTTTGGGACTCAATAGAAATGGAAAAGTGAACAGATCTGAGCTCTGAGCCCTGGGCAATCCAACATTTCTAGGTTAGAGAGATGAAGAGTAACTAGCAAAGAGACTGAGAAGAAGCATCAGTGAGGAGAGGACAAGAAACACTGGTGTCCCAGAAGGCGAGTGAAGAACAGAGGGCACTATCAGCTGTGGAAGGTGCTGAGGGCAAAGATATAAAATGAGAACTAAAACCAGACCATTGGATTTAGCAATGGGGGTGTTGATAGCTTCCTTCACAGGAAGTGTTTCGGTGAGCAGCAGGGATAAAGGTTTGGATCGGTTCAATGGGAAAGAACAACAAAGGAACTTGGCACAAGTACAGATAACTCTTTGAAGAAAATATAAAGGGGAACAAATAAATGGGCTGGAGGGGATGCAGGATCCACAGAGTTTGGATTTGGATCTGCTTCTTGGATTTAGCTGGGAATGGCTCTTCAGTAGGATCCAAAGGAAAGAGAGAAATTGGTGAACTGCTGAGCCATGTTGCCCTTGAGCATTTCAAAGGAGAGAAACCAGGGCCAGAGTGGAGGAGATGGCCCTGGATGAGAGCAGGAGTAACAACAGGGGAGGAAGAGCAGACGGTCAGGCTGCACATGGCAGGTGGGGACGGCAGAATGCGACAGTCCTCTCCTTCCTGCTTCTGTGTTCTTACAGGAAAAGAAAATAAGATTCTCTGTGCAGGGGAAGGAGGAAGGGCATCACTGCTTTAGGGAGAGAAAAGCAGCAGTGGACTAATCCTTTCAGAGCGATGGGGAGTCAAATAATCTGCAATGAGTCCCAAACTTCAGCACACATCAGAGTCACCTGGCACGCTGGTTAAAGGTGAGATAGAGGGTTTTTAACCCCAGGGTTTCTGATTCCATAGGTGATGCCCATACTGTGGCCAGGGGACTTTCCCTGGAGAACCACTGGGATAGGAAGCTGCAGAGACCTGCCAGGCTCAATGGGGTCTTTCTTAAGGGAAACCCATGATTTCTGGTTGTGTCCAGGAAGCCTAGCTGGGTTTTCCTCCAGCTACTTTCAGCTGTGAATGTGGAGGTGTAAGTAAAGATTGAATTTGACCAACTGAGACTTGGCCAGGTGAGTTCAAGTAAGGATAAATATCCTCTGTTCCTAGAAATCCTTGAAAATACTTTCTTTAAAAACTAAATGAAAATAGCTCACCACTAATAAGAACTTTTCCAAACAGGGCCAAGTAGTAAATATGCATTGATATGTATATTAAGAAAGTCTATTTTATGATTTCAGGGACCACCAGATAAAATAAGTCATAACAGCCTTAGCTGTAACAATTCTTAGGAATTGCTGGGTTCCATCTGAGTTGTCCTGGACTCTATCAACTGTGTAAAGATGATGTTTATATGGATATATAGATATGTAGATGAGTATGTGCCTGTTATGTAGGTTTTCATAGTACAAAAAGCTATGGAAGAATAATTTAAAACCTCAGATTTACCTCCCTGAGCTTCCACTTCTCTATCAATAAAGTGTGCATAATAATATCTATTCCAAAGAATTGTAATAATTTAAAATTCAGTGTCTGTGGAAATTCATGGCTAGGTACTTGGAAGTTAGTATATCCTGATACCTTTAAGTTGCATTGTTTTGATGACCTTGCCTCACCCTGGGTCCTGTGTTCCCTGGGGTCTTTCTTGACAACCTTGCTCAGAGGTATCAGAAAGTGGTCAGTATCTTAAGAGTGGGCTCTAATTCCCAACTACTCTCAGGAAGCCGATGGAGGCTTCCAGCAAAATGGCAGCTGGAGAAGAGAAGAGAGAAACTTCTGAGAAAAAAATATATCTACATGTTTATACACACACAAACATATACATATATATTTTTAAATTTGCATATGTATACATATGTATTTTTATGCATGTATGGAGATACATATCTCCAATAAAGGGTGTCTAACTTGTTAATGGTAAAAGTGTCCTTCCAGCTTTTAGAAGACCAAATGGATATTAAATTCTACCCCCAACATGCTGTCTCTGATAAGTAGAGAGCTTTTGAGTAAGTTCATTTTGGAGTCTTAAGCTATCTCTTAGGGTAAATCCATTAATTATCAGATAGGATGGAGTGCCAGAGACATCGCCTGACTCCTTAATGAGTTTCCCATAAATCTGGGCTATTCAGTAGAGGTCAAATTGATAACCACTAAGAATGAATATCAATGCCTTCTAGAGTTCTACATGGAATGTGGTCATAACTACCAAATGGCCTGTATCTTATCACACTTTCAGAAAAATTGGTACTTCAAATGCTCATAACAGCTGACTTGAAAATCAGGGATTATTATTATGGTTACTGTCAGTGAATCAAGACATAGAGTCCTCTGACAACATGCTGTATGTATAATTCTTAATTATTCATTCTAATTCTTAATTATTTCTTCTCTTAAATTTACAGCTAAATTATTTTTCCTGAAGTCAGCTTGTGGTGTTTTGTTCCGGATCTGGAATTTTCAGATTTGAATACTTTTGGGATCCTTTCCTTTCCCTCAGTCGATTTCACCTTAAGACCTGAAGTGCATCATAGTTATATTTCTGGCCTTCCTGTGGATGAAGGTGCTGACTCGTTGGGATACGGCTTAGAATTAAGATTTGAGAGGACTTGATGTACTCTCTGTGCAGAAATTGATTGAGGATCCACAGTACTTCAGAACAATTCAGTCTGATGGTCTTTAACTGGGCAAGACAAGACAGGCTCCCCCACCCTCAAACAATTGTTGAGTAAACATGCACACTGGGATCTATTCTAGCCCCTCCCCTTCTGAAACAAATGCCACCATGTCTTGCCACGAAACTGTCGTATGATGATCTTTTCCAACATTTTGTCCCAGTGATGTCCCCTGATTTTTTAAAAAAATTTTATTTTTATTTTTGAGATGGAATCTCACTCTGTCGCCCAGGCTGGAGTGCAGTGGTGCAATCTTGGCTCTTTGAAGCCTTCGCCTCCTGGGTTCAAGCAATACTCGTGTCTCAGCCTCCCAAGTAGTTGGGATTACAGGTGTGTGCCACCATGCCTGGCTAATTTTTGTATGTTTAGTAGAGATGGGGTTTCACCATGTTGGCCAGGCTGGTCTCAAACTCCTGACCTCAGGTGATCCGCCTGCCTTGGCCTTCCAAGGTGCTGGGATTATAGTCATGAGCCACCATGCCCAGCCAATGCCTGTTGTTTTAAAAATCAGTTCTGAGAAGCAGTCTTATTCAAATGTGTGCCTTCTTTAGTGATTAGATGGAAAAATCCATGCAGAAGAGGAAAGCTGTTTTATGCAAATTGCAAGCCCTACTAATAGGACTTAAGGGAAGGGGAGGCCTTTTGTAAAAAATGAAAAGAAAAAAGTAAAGTATTACCATATTCTTTTATTGCAAAGAACTGGCTTTGGGGATTTGCACTTATAAGTCTAATCATGATCATATTTAATCATAAGAGTTGTGGTCAATTGTTTTATTGCTCCCAATTATTTGCTGCCCTCCTTGTAGTCGGATTTCACTTTCCTGCCCTTACTAACACCAAGTTTATCCACTGGACTCACCCTGCTTAATAAAATGTGAGTGGAAGTGGTGAGCGCCATCCTCCTAACCATGGTACAGACTCCACAAAGATGGCCCAATCCTATGGCAGGCCCCGGGTCTCATTGCACTTTTCTGCACACACCACTAGCCAGAGAAAGAGCCAAGCACAGATGGTCCCTGGTGACGTGAGTGAGAGCTGAGCCTCATCACTAGTAAGCACATTTGCTGGAGGTATTTGTCACCACAGCATAGCCGAAAGGAAACCAATAGAACAAAACATTCATTTGCATTGAACTAGATATTGTTTCAAGCGTGTTTCCTATATTAATCCACTTCATCCTCACAGGGATTCCATTATTATTCATATTTTAGAGATGAGGAGGCCAGGGCATGGAGGGTAGCCAGTGGTAGAGCCGTGATCATCACACAGGCTGGAGGGTATCTCATCTACCATCTGAGCCACCAGCCTGTCCTTTGAAGCAGGGCAGAACAACTGCTAGAACAAACAGCAATCTCTCCCTTGGACTCTTTCACATATGATGGATGTTCTCCTGGAGGAATGAAGTCACTGGCAAATCAGGAAAACAAGACATTGGAAAGCCAGATACTCGGAGCCTAGCACTGAATTTGGGAAATGTTTTGTACTTTAAACCATGTTTGCCAGGATACATTAAAAAGAAAAAATAAATAAAAGACAGAAAACCTTGTGGGGCTCTTCCAGCTCCCAAAATCCTTATCAAGAACCTTGAAATTGAAAATAAAATCCAGTGGATGTAGGTGATAAAGAAAGGTATCAAATTATACCCAGATGTTTTATTTTCTGCTAATTGATGAGTGTGTCGTAAGGGTTTTCTTCTCAATAAAAAGAGCTCTATATTTTAAAATAAATTTTCAATTTTCGAGTAATTTTAGATTTAAAGAAAAGTTGGAAAGACAGTACAGTGGGTTCCTGCTTATCCACACCCAGGCTCCCACAACATTAGCACCTTACATGCCTGTGGGCGCTGTTGAACTAAGAAATTGATATTGGTGCAGGACCCAGGCTTTGGTCAGATTTCACCAGCTTTTCCGGTAATGCCCTTTCCTGCTCCCGGATGCAGTTCAGTGTCCCACTTTGCCAGCAGTCCTCATAGCTCCTTTGTCTCTAGGTTCTTTCCCTCTGCTCTGTGGGCATGTGGTGGGTTTCTAGAGAAAAAACCAGCAACAGTCTTCCTACCAGCTTTTACAAACATCGTTTGCCCCAGGTAAGCAAATGTTCATGTAAGTTTCTCCCTGAAGGCACCTGTCTCTCCAGACTTCAGATTGGTTACTTGCTTTGTTTGTTTGTCTTTGAGACAGAGTCTTGCTCTGCTGTCCAGGCTGGAGGGCAGGGGTGCAATCTTAGCTCACTGCAACCTCCACCTCCCGGGTTCAAGCAATTCTCCTGCCTCAGCCTTCCAAGTAGCTGGAGCTACAGGCATGCACCACCATGCCCAGCTAAGTTTTGTATTTTTAGTAAAGACAGAGTTTCACCATATTGGCTAAGATGATCTCGAACTCCTGAGCTGAAGTAATCCACCAGCCTAGGCCTCACAAGTGCTGGGATTACAGGTGTGAGCCACCACACCTGGCTGCTTGCTTTTTTAAAAAAATTTATTTATTAGGTGCATACTATATCTGGCATTTCTCCCCATGGTATCCCTCCCCACCCTCCCCTCCCTCCCCACCCCTTGCTGTCTCTCCCTTACCCCATCAACTGCCCCCAGTGTGTGATGCTCCTCTCCCTGAGTCCGCGTGTTCTTGTTCAACACCCACCTATGAGTGAGAACATGTGGTGTTTGGCTTTCTGTTCTTGTGTCAGTTTGCTGAGAATGATGCTTTCCAGATTCATCCAAGTCCCTTTAAGACCTCAGTTTTCTGATGGGTTCAATAAAAGGCATGCACTTGTAGTGTGTCCAGTTTTATTTCTTATGACAATAGGAGTGATACTTATTCTAGCTCTCCACAACTTTAAACTGAAACTGGCAGCACTCTACAATTTTTTTTTAAAAAAAGCACATCTTTGGTCTAGAAATGTCAGTACTAGAGAACTTAACTGGACAAATGCTGAAGATACAGGTAGAAAGTTGTTCATAAAACTCCTTCCAATAGTAAAGAACCAGAAACAACTGAAATGTTTATGAATGAAAGGCTAGATTGATATATTACGATATAATTTTATATCTGAATGCTCTGTGTCACTCACAGTAATGTGTAGCTCTGTGACTATCAACATGGACAAATACCTCTGACAGATTACCGGGTGAAAATTTAGACCCAAATCGCATGCCTGTCTCCCAAATCAAATTACGTACACTTGAGCGGGTTCATGTGTGACTGTGCGTTCATGTTTGTGTGCAGCAGTTATTTGCAGAGGGTGAGAAATATAACAATCCACTTTACTGAAATGCTAAAAGCAATTGCCAGTTGCTGATAGGATTCTACAGAAAATTTCACTTGATGCTTTTCTTCATTGTTCAGATTTTTTAAAATATGTATTTAGAAATGAGTGTGTGTTTAAAATGAGTGTCTACAGAAAAAAGCAATTTTCATTTTCAAAAAGAAGGGTAGAAAAAGCTTGTTACTGTGTCTATGTCAGGTGCAGCCTGCACAGGAGTTGGAGCTCACGTTTCAGAGAAGTGCAGATGAGCATGTCCTAGTTGCAGTAAATGTAGCGACAAGGAGTTCAACAGCCTTTTGGCATGGTTTCCAAAGCCAGACTTATAGAAGGGGGCCAAGCAGAGTTGTGATTCTGAATGCAAACTTTGGAGTTCACAAGACCTTGGTTCAAAATGTGGCTTTGCCAGTTATGAGCCAATGGCTTTAGGTAAGTGTCTGGAAAAACTCAAATCATTTTTCTATCCTCTCATTCAACACAACAATCATCAACACCGAAGACTTATGTGCCAAATGTGTGAGGGTTTCTCCCCACCACCAAGAAATCAATCGATTCTTCAGCAGACACCAGATGGGTATCCTCCAATTCAATTATGACACCATCTACCCAGGGATAGCGTCAGATCCCACAAGGTGAGGACTCAGTCCCTAAAACTTCCCTGACTCCTTCAGAACCAGTCGTAAGTCCAGGCCTTTGGAACTTCTGACCCATTGGCCCCAAGTTGGGGTTGCTACAACCCTCTCTTTGTGTTCAATTAATTTGCTAGACTGAATCACAGAACTCAAAGAAACATTTATGTTTACTGTTTTATTGCTATTATAAAGGATATTGCAAAGGATACAGATGAAGAGATGTGGAGGGAGAGGTATGCGGGAAGGGGGGCGGAACTTCCATGCCCTCCCTGGGTGCCACCCTCTGGGAACCTCCATGTGTTCAGTTACCCAAAAGCTCTCCAAAACCAATCCACTTAGGATTTTACAAAGGCTTCATACATAGGCATGATCAGTTAAACCACTGGTCATTGGTCATCAACCTGACCTTTATTCTCTCTCCATCCCCTGGAGGTTGGGGATGGGCTTAAGGAATCATGTCTTTGTCTTTGGCTCCCAGCTCTGTACTGAAGCTATCATTACAAGCTTAGGTACTTGTATCATTATATGTTACATATCTATCATATATATAGTTATATACATATATATCATATATAATTATATGCTTACTATATCATATAGATATATAGCATATAATGCATTATATCATCATGTGCTATGTATCATATAATAGATATATACATATATATAATCATATATATTGTTAGGTGCTTATGGGTTTATGATATGCTTTATGTATAGAGCATATTTATTATATGCTCACTGTATATATAAAGCATATAATTATATATACATATATATATATATATTATGCATTAGCATGGAAAAAGATACACAGATACCCATACCAAAAGATTTGCATTAGCATAAAAGAGATAGTATGTTGAAGATGCAAAGGATTTTAGGAATTGCATGCCAGAAACCTAAGCAAAAAACACATATATATTTCACAATATCACAGTAAATTACTTAAGTTCTTGGAGCTTCAGTTTTGTCATCCTTAACTAGGGAGCATAAAGTTTTCCTCATAAGGTTACTATGCAGATGCAATAAAATAATATATGTTCAGTCCTTAGAACAGTACCTGACACAAAGTAAGTACTCAATAAGTGTGTATTAGAGTTCATATTAGCACTAGTTGAGTGAGGTCCATGTGTCGTAAATACGATTTGTGAGATGATGTTCTGCTTTTCCTTAGAGGATGGATTTCCTGGCTGGATCTCTGGTTTATGCACCTGTGAAACTTCTAAAAACCCTCCACCAGGGGCGCTGGCCTGTGCTCAGCCAAAGCAGCTTTGACTCATTGATGCCTATATGTCAGTGCTCCAACATCCCACTGCAGGCTGAAGGTGGGAAGTTGGAGGACAGCCTCTTCCGTAGCCTGCACAGCACATCTGAGGAATAAACACTCTGAATGTTCTTCCCTATAGAAAAGGAAGTCACAGCTACTACGGTCTCCCCACATCAGTGTATCCATTAAACCCTAACAAACTGCTTCAGAGGCAAAGAGATGGTGAACAGCACTCTGACTCGGACCCGTCAGAAAAAGCCACTGCTGACAGCTATGATAGTGGCAACACAAACGTGGCTGAAAGGCACCCACTGAGGAGGCTTGTGGAATTCTAAAGGACAGTAAGACATGCATCAGGCTGTAGCATCACAGAAATCCACAGCACAGCCTTCCCTCATCCTTCATCTCAAGCGAGTAAGAAACCACATTCAAGAAAACAATTAGATGAGTCAAGTCTGCAGAATCTTACCCGAACATGGTCATTTTATTCTTTCCCATTTGAAATCCATCTGGCTGGCGGAGACAGCAGTGTATGTGGTTGGCTAATTCCTACAGTCCTCATAAGTTAACTAATTGTTTCCATGGTCATTAAGTCACTCTTTTCCATCTGCAAAGCCCTCATTAAGGCAAGCAGGGGATGGGGACATAGACCACCCTCTTTGCTTTGCAGATTTTCTAGCCCGAACGAGCAGAGCAGACGACTGCTGAGGTGGAGATCCCATGTGACAACTCTGCAGAGCATGAATGATATCGGCACATGGGACACAGCTGGCAGGGATAGCGCAGCAGGGAGGAGTGTGCCCTCTTGGCCCAGGCACACCTGCACATTAGCCACCTTCACCACTGGGTGGCTGCCTGACATTGGACGTGTTGACCTTTCTGGCTTCAGTGTCCTCCTCTGAGTTTAGAACTCTTCACTCCTAGGGCCATAGCCCGCATTGGATGAATGAGCTCCATGAGGTTCAGTGCCCAGAACGAGTGGACTCAATGCCTGTGGTTGTTACTGTCTTTGCAGACAGAAGCACAGGAGATCTGAGTGAGCCTTTGGCAGCCTTGAAGAATGTAGAGGGACATCCTGTGGCAGTGGAATGGGAACATGAGGAGTCCAGAGTAAGGTTAGCAAGGTGAGGTGTGAGGCCAGCCTCCCGAGAAGCCGGGTGGGAGGCCAGTGGAAGACAAGCAGAAGATGGCTGGATGGGCAGTATGAAGCAGGGTTACTAGTGAAGGAGGCCTTCAAAAGCAGGATGAAGACTTTGGCATGGGAGCTGGGAGAGGTGGGGTATGCTTGTAGTCCCAGCACTTTGAGAGGCTGAGGTGGGAAGATCACTTGAGGCCAAGGACCTGAGACCAGTGTTGGCAAGGTAATGAAATCCCATCTCTACAAAAAATAAGAAAAAGAATTAGCTTGGTGTGGTTTTGCACACCTGTAGTCTCAGCTACTCAGGAAGCTGAGGTGGGAGGATCAATTGAGCCCAGAAGGTCAAGTCTGAATGATCCGTGATTGTACCACTGCACTCCATCCTGGGATACAGAGAAAGGCCCTGACTCAATACATTAATGGACAAATAAATAAATAAATATTGGCATGGAGGCAGGCAAGAGAGACTAATTAGGAGGCCATTAAGGTCAACCAGAAACCAGGGGCTCAGGGCTGGTCCAGAAAAGCGGGATGGCGAGAGGAGGGGAAGAGCAGAGAGCTAAGGCAGTGAGCAGTGGAAGAGTGAACCTCGATCGAAAAACCTCTGTGGAGTGTGGAACATCAATGAAAGACGCCTTCGCATATTCGTTTTGCCCCCAAAGCAGACATATACAAGAGCACCGTGACTATCACCAAAAAGATCGTCAGTGTAGAAAATGCACGTTGGCTGATGTAGCTGATGGAGAAAACCTCGCAAGATGCTTATGAACTTTGCTCCAAATCTTATAACACAGCTGAAGGGAACCACAATTCAAATGGAGTTACGTGTGATTTAATTGTTCATTTGTGCTTTCAGTGCATTCCATCACAGAAGTCAGAAAAGCTCAAATATTTTAAGATACTACGTAATTTTTTTCTTCCATTTCACTTCATTAATCCCTTCCAAAAAGTCTACTTTCAAAGGCTCAAAAAATTACGACTGACTTTTAAAGAATGGAGAAAGGGCAGGATTGCCCTCAGAAGCCTCTATGGCCAAACATCAATATTGTCAGATATGAAGACATTGATGAATAAAAGGCTGTTCCAAGCATCTACCAATTCTGGTACAAAGCCCTCTTTCTGTAACTGATGAGCCTGCTTGACTGACAATACAGCAACTTTTCTTTTTCTCAAGTGAACACCTTGCACTAGCATCCTAAAATTGTTAGAAGAAATGAGATGAAAATGTTCATTAAAGGTGAGAGAGAAATTTGGATGAGACCTATAACAGCTCTGATAAGAAGGGATTGAATCAAAGACATCAAAGGTAGGGCAGCCGCTCGCTGCAAGGTTGCAGCTGGAAAGAGCCTGTCCAGGTAAGAGCTTAATTAAGGCTGTCAGTCACACTAATTGCCTGTGATTAAATGATGTGAGTCAGCAGAGTTGAGCATTGGCCCAGAGATGGGCCTGCTTCACTGATGGTGACCTGGGGGACCCGGGATTGTGTGGCTCACCAGTGACGGGCAGGTGACACAGAGCATCCACGTCCAGATCCTTTCCATCGACACCCACCTGAAGCACTTGCTTCCCCCACTCAGCAGCACTTTGTTTTATCACCGTCAAATCATGTGCTGGAAGAAGCTTCCAGAGAGCCCTTACTAGATGTCCATGTTTCCAAGGTGGGGTTCGGATTTCAATGATTAATGAGCAAACTGCTTGCGATCATCTATGAAAGATGGGTAGCCTTCTAAGGGCAAAGGTCTTCTTATTTCTTGAGTTTTTTTACTACCCTCCCTCTTGATAGCCCATGCCCACTCAGATTGCCTGGTTGGTGTTTGATGAAGAGTGTATCTGCCTGAGATCTCTTCCTGTATTTGTTTTCCCTTCCAAAACCAGTGCTACATTTTCCCAAGAAATCCCTTCATCACCATCACTTATCTCTATCAGGTTCCTTATTTCCAAATGGAGTCCACATTTGGGGGGGGTGATAGGGCCACTTCAAATCCTTTAGGTGGCTCCTTCCTCACCCTCCCTCTCCCCTTCCATCCCCCCTTAGCTTGCTCTCTGTTTATTTCACCTCCATCCAGCACTTAACACAACCTGCCTGGGGACCACTGGAATCCAGCTGGGTGACCTGCTCCTCGAAAGGCCAGTGTCTGTGCTTGATTCTTATCTGTGGCCCCACGCTTTTAAAACAGTATGCTACAGCATCACACACTGGGGGCAGTTGTGGGGGTAGGGGAGAGACAGCGGGGGGTGGGGAGGGAAGGAAGGGTGGGGAGGAATAACATGGAAGAAATGCCAGATATAGTATGCACCAAAAGTAAAATAAATAAATTTTTAAAAAATTAATTCTTTCCAAATTGCTTATAGATTGAATTCCTCTTTATTTTTCCAAATCAAAAAAAAAAAGTATGCTACATTAAAAATATTTTTAAAATATCTAGAGTCAATGCTCAGGAAATGTTTATTGGGGTGAACGTGAGTACGTATGTTTTTCTGGACAGAATAGAAAGTCCTGGAGAGGGACGCTGCAAAGGATCTAAAAATGTCTATGTCTGTTTGCAACTGCGTGGCTTTGATAGGACATGAAGTAAAGCAATAAAAACATTAATCTTCTCAGTTCCACCTCTGCCTCATGGAGCCTCATGGAGTGACAGCAATAAGGTAGGTGGAGAAGTTAAAGGGAAAAACATAAATTAGGTCATGAGAGGATAAAGAGACGGATTTTCAATAGACTTCGACCTTCAGAGATGGGAGGGCCTAAATTAAATGGATCATACAAATTCAATAAACAAGGATTGGAGATGGCAGATGAATTATCCCATTATAATTTGAATTAAGCTGGAGCATCAATAACACCCCTGACCTGAAGGTTATTAAGAGACAGCTAATAACTGGAACAGAACCAGCACATGCTGTAGATGATTGCTCAGAATTTAGGGCTCGGGCATTTAGGGCTGGGGGATTGATTGCTTGAAAGATAAATTTCATTCTTGGTGCTCCAGAGCAGGCCATGGGAGGCTGAGCAACTGGTGGTGTCCCAGAGCCACCAGTCCACAACACTCACATGTGACCAAGACAGCACCACGTTCCCCACAGCTTGGTGAAACTTTAGACCTACTCCATCCTGACTTTCAGCCCCTCACCTCCCTTTTCATAGAGGATTTCCTTAGAAAACGTGCAGTTATAAATCCTTTGGAGCTACAAATCTTCTCCCAGATTCTTGCTCATTTTACAACCCACCAAATGCCTTTCTCAAGGACCTGGGAACCATCTCTGTGAAATGGAAATGATGAAGGAGATGGCACTCCGATCTCCCAATTTCTGAGAATAGGAGCCTCCTCTGATGGATGCACATTAGAAAACATAGGTGGCCTAATCAGAGAAGAACAGTTGCAAGCTCAGGAATAACTCAGTGTGCTGGTCACATCCCGTTGAGCAACCTCCCCTCTGCTGACATCCTCCCATCCTTTCCACCAGCTCATGCCAGCATTGGAAAACTCTCCCACCTTTTGTCTCATGGAAGTTGAGCTCAGGTTCTCTCCTCTATTGCAATAGTCTTTTTCTTTCTTTCTTTCTTTTTTTTTTTTTTGTTTTTTTTTTTTGAGGCAGAATATTGCTCTTGTTGCCCAGGCTGGAGTGCGATGGCAGGATCTTGGCTCGCTGCAACCTCTGCCTCCCGGGTTCAAGTGATTCTCCTGCCTCAGCTCCCAAGTAGCTGGGATTACAGGCATGCGCTACCATGACTGGCTAATTCTGTATTTTTAGTAGAGAAGGGGTTTTTCCATGTTGGCCAGGCTGGTCTTGAACTCCTGACCTCAGGTGATCCGACCACCTCAGCCTCCCAAAGTGCTGAGATTACAGGCATGCGCCACCACACCCAGCTAATATATTTTTAGCAGAGACAGGGTTTCTCCAGGTTGGTCAAGTTGGCCTGGAACTCCTGACCTCAGGTGATCCGACCACCTTGGCCTCCCAAAGTGCTGGGATTACAGATGTGAATCACCATGCCCAGCAGCAATAGTCTTTAGTGAAGTCTTCCTGGCCTGTTTAACTTTGTTCTGTACAGTTTTTACTTTGACATGTGTCTAAAGCAATGAGTGGAACCATTTGCTCCAAGCCCAGATCACTGGATCTCAAGTCAGCCATCCTGTACATGTAGCAGGTGGGTGAGAACCAGTTAATCCAGTGTCAATGTTTCTGCTGGTGTCAGATGACTCAGACTGTGTTCCAATGTGAAAAATAGACCAAATCAATCATATAACTGAGTTTAGGGAGTCTCAAAGGAACTGGTTTGATGGAAGTTCCGTCCCAAGGCCAATTTCTTCTTTACACAGTCTAATTCCACCCTCCATGACATCTGGTTTGAATTAGTCAACTTAGCTATTTGGCTTGATGGAATTTCTGCTTTTCAGCACCATTTAGGCAGTGGCGAATTGCATCATAATTGCATTAGCAGAGGCCAATTGCATCGTAGCAACAGGGAAGTTTTGGAGCAACGTTCTGGGCTCCTTAATGCACTTGTTCTTTTATTCATATGGGAACGCCTCCCAACTATGACACTCTCCCCTCTCCAGGGGAAATACTCTGGCCTCTATTTCTCTGATAAGAAAGTGGGTGTCTTGCCCAAGGTTAGCTGAATGGATGGTGCCCTAGCTGGAATCAGAGTCCACGCAGCCTTCATTACTTCACAATGGAATGCAAAAAGGATTTTATTTTCTATATTAGTAGTCCCAGGATGGACACAAACACAGAGAACATATCTAGAAAGCTGTCAGGACCCCTGAGGAAGAAACTTGAGGGACCAAAAATGACTTCTGATGGAGGGAGACCCATCCTGGTGGAAGAAACAGAGGAGAGGCAGTGTGTGTGTCCAGGGGCCAGCAGGGCATGGGCTGAGGAGTCAGGAGGGGAATGGCCATGTCAGGACCCATGAGCTCGGCTACCTCACTAAATTCCACAGGGCTTCAGGACCCCTCTTCTGTGCAGCACGTGGGACAGTGCCATCCCCCTTCTATCAACTTAGACATTTGAGGACATCACTGAACCTCAAATGCCAAGGGTTTCAGTGCTGTGGTGACTGGGTGAGAACGGGTCCACACAAACACGGATGTGCGCAGCAGAGGCACACAGGAGGCAACGGTGCAGCAGCAGTGCCTGGAGGCAGGACCTCATCCATGAGCACCGTGAACACCCACCCATCTCTGGACATTCAGATATCCTTGGAGAGGAACTTTCCAGTGAGCCGAGGGAGTATGCAAACCACTGAAGATGGCTTTGCGGTAGAGTCTGTCTCTCCTTCTGCACTCACCAGCCAGTGAGGGCTGGGGAATGCCTGGCCTTGATTTACCAGCTCGTTCACCATCCCAACCAGGAGCAGGAGCCATCCACGCTGGTTCCCGCCTGTGTTTCCTGGAGGTTCTATCAAAACTCCCGCTTCTCACATGCTGCCTTTCCGCGCCTTGGATGGCATGAAATCTGTACATGCAAGTCTTGAAAACTGTCAGGAGAATTGTGTGAGTCAGTGAAACTATTACCTGTTCATTTGATAGGAGAAAATTAAATTATTCAGTTCCCAATAACACAAGCAGCATCCCAGCCATAATAGTGGAGTAATTGTTTTACAATTAAGGCGTGCCCAGAATGTACATTACCAACTCATTTAATAATGTGCACATTGAGTTGCTTACTTTTTTTCCAAAGAGGCAATTCAAATAAGTAATTTAGTGGTAGAAATAAACTATGAATTTAATTTATATGTTCATTAATTGTACAATTAAACAGAATACTAATTGACTGTAGAATTATAGCTAAATGGGACACTGCACCAGGGTAATTAGTTCTCGTTCTGTTTTTCATTGTGAACATAATTTTTGGTGGTCTCACCCTACCCAATTAGGTTTTGTTTGGCTTTATTGGAGCATAAATCATTCTTCTAGCACAAAGATTTAATCCTCACAGTACAGCTGGTGTGTTATGCTTCTGTCCCAAAAGGTTATCTCTTTGCTTGAAGAGAAAGGACATCTGATTATAGTAGTCGGGAAAGGGAGGGTGTTATGCCCATCTGCGATTTTCAGTGTCTTCTCTGCAGAAGGAAGAGGGGAGGCAGACAGAACAGATTAGCACCAATAGCATCTGGACTCCCTGGAAGGTTCTGCCCCAGGGGCACAGGGGTCTGGAGGATGGATTCACCCGCTATACAGTTTTCACTCACTGAAATGATCAATTTTATAATACCCAGAACTTCCACTTTCTAACAGGTGATCTCCGCACAGGCAGCCAGCTCCAAGACTGAGGAGAACAGACGTGCAGGGAACAAGGTGCCTTCCCACAGAAACCACGTGGCTCTTCACTCAACATACCACTCCCATCTCTCCCGGGGGAGCATGCTCAGGTGCTCTCTCCTTGCTCTGATTCATTAGCCAGAGGGTCCAATGGCTAACAAGGAATTCTGGTTCAATTCTCAGATACACACAGGCAGGTTCTGCTTTTCTCAGCTGCTCAGAAAGAAAAAAGTAAAAAGGGAAAATGTGAAGTGGTGGCTCCCTTATGACATGTATGTCATACCAGGACAGAGTGAACACCAGGGTCATAGGACCCGTGGCCACTCGGCCAAAGCGGCTGCAGAGCAGCAATCCCTATGCCTTTGATGGGCACTGAAATCTCCCAGGGGTGTGGAGAGCATACTAAAATGCAGATTCCCAGGCAGAGGGCCTCCCCTGTAGTGGAAACAGATGCTCAGTGCCACAAAGAAAAATTAGCACTGAGACAAAGGATTTTTCAGCAACACAATTTTTACCTCCTGGACTGCAGGAAGGGTACCCTTCCTAGCCATTGTGCTAGAGAGTACAATGAGCAAAGGAGAGCAGACATACTTATTCCTTAGGCATTTTGTGTTGTCCTTACTGCTATGTCTAATCCCCGTCGGCTAGAGCCAAACCTTACAATTTAAATTAAAACCCAATTAGTTAACAACTTAAAACTTTTTAAACAGGTAAAAGTAATGGAGAGCTAGGATATGCCCGTGAGCACGTCCAGCACAGATATCTTGGTTAAAGTACAAGGACATAGAACATACTACGTGCCTGTAAGCATGGCATGTCTAACAGCTACATAGGATAGGGCTTAACAAAGAGTTATTAGCACACTTATAATTTAACAAGAAAGAAAACTTTACAGAGGAACTTTTCAACTCCTATACCTGTGATGCTAAAGAACCTTAAACTTCAGGCTTATCTTGAACATAGTTCTCTGGTAGGCAGTGTGGGAAATTCCAAAGCTGCCCTTTGAAAGGCCAAGCCTGGTATAAAGTTGCAGATACTAGGAAAAATACATGCTCTTTCTGGGATCCTTTAGCATTCTTGGTGTTCACTGCTTGTTGAATTCCCCAGTCCACTCAAGCAACACAGCATTGGGGAAGGGGAGCTTGGGAGCAGCTGGGACGCCCTACACAGGCATTCTTCTTGCTGCTGGTGGAAAGGATGTGTGTGGAGCAGAGACTTTTGCTTTGTTTGTTTGATGCATTATTTAGATTGTGCTAAGGCATATTCCCATGAAAGCTCATTGATACAGCAGTGGAATTCGGAAGGGAAGAGCTTCAAGGTGATTGCTTGCCTGGTGTGTTGGCTCACGCCTGTAATCAGCACTTTGGGAGGCCCAGGTGGGTGGATCACCTGAGATCAGGAGTTCAAAACCAGCCTGGCCATCATAGTGAAACCCCATGTTAAGAAAAAAAAAAAAAAAGGTGATTGCCTAATCCAGCGAAGGAGTGACTGCTCAGAACATCATTCATTCACTTCGCCACAAAGTTGTTGATGTGACAAGGTCTCAAAGTAGAAAATTTCTGAAATGATTACTTTACATGAAAGGCAAAGTTATACAGGCAACATAATCAGTCAGTTGGTCTTGGTTCCTGAGTGTCGGTAACTAAACCTGAACCAAGAACACAAACGTGCACCTCCTACGTCTGCTGCCGCGCCTCTCCCTGCCTGGCTCTTTGGATCCATCTTCTTTATTTTGTTCCTAAGTACTGAGTGCCTTTTTAGCATCCCCTATAACTTTTTTATTTTGTTTATCATCTGTCTCCTCCATGAGATCAGCGATTCTTTTCCTTTCTTCTCTATCCCAAGAACTAGGTATATGCCTGGTCTGTAGGTGACTGATAAATATTTAGAGAATGAATGAGTAAGAAATGCCATATGATTATTAGACTGTATTTACTCAGCATAAGGGAAATAATCTCTCTATTATAGTGTTAAAGCTGCGTTCTGATCGCTCTCTCGAGTCCCGAGATCAAGCCAAGCAATGGAGGTTTCAGATCAGATCTGGTCAGCATCCTGCCCTCTATCAGTCTCTCCCAAATTTCCACTAAAATATTTATAAAGGCACAGAGAAAAATTGAAAATGTGAGAAACCCTCACACAACACTGATGACAAAGTTAAAGATGTGACATTACAAATGGATAATTATAGATAAGAGAACCCTTGCTAAGAATTATAGGTATTTTCTAAGGAAAATATCAGCGCTACCAAAATAGAATCAATAGACATAATTATAGAAAAGTTGCTGGAACTGTAACAAAGACCTAAGAACACAGTTGGCAAGCGTTCACCAAATTTCAAAGAAAACCAGTAAAAAATGGGCCAGATTTAGACACGTTTTGGAAAGAGTTTAAAATAATAAAATAAAGATAAATGCAAGGTACTAGATCATTTTTAGAAAGAGGAAAATATGGCTACATAAAAAAAGTACAAATTAGCATGGCCCCAGCTTGCTTTTTTGTCACACTCTTGCCCAAGGAACTAGAGCAGCAACTGCAGAGATTATGAAGAAGAGGGAGTGATTCAAGGACCTCGCTCCCACATGTGTGGGGGTGACACACGCTCATGAAATTTACCTCCCACGTATGTTTTCTTGGGGTTACAAAAATGTAGCCTTCACTAATAAGAGATGTGCTTAAGAATTCAAGGTATTTGCCCAGCACGGTGGCTCACACCTGTAATCCAGCATGTTGGGAGGCCTAGGTGGGTGGATTATCTGAGATCAGGAGTTCAAGACCAGCCTGACCAACATGGTGAAACCCTGTCTCTACTAAAAATACAAAATTAGCTGGGCATGGTGGTACATGCCTGTAATCCCAGCTACTCAGGAGGAGGTTGAGGCAGGAGAATCATTTGAACATCAGAGTCTTTAAAAAAACCCTATTAGATAAGTGCCCCACATGGAACTGCATTCTAACTGAGTGTCCTGCACAGTTGAATCTAGAGGCATGGTTCTCAGCACTGCATTCCTCCCAGGGGCTGGCCCACACCAGGAGATTCTGACTCCATTCCACATTCAAGATGGAGAGCACCTCTCACAGCTAATGAATAATTATCAAAATGAAATCTGATCATAAACTATCCCTCATCCATAAAGTGGGGAAAAGGCACAAAAACGTGAGGTCCACAGCATCTGCCTCGAAGACCCTGGGGGAGCGTTCCCTTCTCTCTTTCTTCCCTTTTGCATTTTCCAGATTTTTTTTAAAAAGACATTCTTTTCAGTGAAAACAATAACAGCAAAATATTTCTATAAAGAGACAAGTTTTATGGGTCATGGTGACCTGCTGCCAATTCGTTCTAACATTCAGTTCTAATTAGAACAGAAAGCCCTGTATTTTTATCTCACTCTTACAAATCTTATCAAATGTGAACTGCAAAATCCTTTCCAAAACTTTTTTCTTAGGTCTCACTTGGTCAAAATAAACCTTTAATAAAAAGACTGAATATTAGTTTGTAGCCAGGAGACCCCTGGAAGTTTGGAAGTTAATCTGTAGTTGAAAAAACAAACAAAAAGCTTTCACACTTGTTGGGCTCTGGGCTTTTCTGGTTCTGCTACTTATTGATCCCTTGAAATTCAAGGCAGGCTAACTTCCCTTAGCTTCCTTTTCCTCATCTTTAAAATGGAGGTAATAGGCTAGGCACAGTGACTCACGCTTGTAATCCCAGCACTTTAAGAAGGTGAGGCAGGTGGGTAGCTTCAGCCCAGGAGTTCGAGACCAGCCCTGGACAACATAGTAAAACCCCATCTCGACAAAAAAATAAAATTCTAAAATTAACCCAGGCGCGATGGTGCACAACTTTAGTCTCTGCTACTTGGGAGGCTGAGGTGAAAGGATCACCTGACACTGAGAGGCTGAGGTTGTAGTGAGCCATGATTACACCATTTCATTCCAGCGTCACCAAGAGACCTCAACAAGGTCCTGTCTCAAAGAAAAAAAAAAGGAAATGTCTACTTCAAAACAGCAAAGACAAAAATAAAATAATTTAAGGAAAGGATAAAGACTCTCCTTCTCACGATACAGACTGCAGAAGCAGGTGGCAGTAAAAAGTCTATACTTGTATGACAGGGAGTGGGTCTTCCCCTTGACACCCACAGTAGAGATGATTTTGGAATGTTTCTGCCACTAAGCATGCCGATTCATGTCTGATCAACTTCAAATTTCAATGAAACAACAATCCAAACCACAACCTTTAGTGTATGGGGTGGTCTCAAGACCACACTCAGGATGAGTAATTCACTACACGAACTCATGGAATGTGTTCACGATGAAGGGACTCAGTTAAAAATCAGCCCAGAGAAGACAGGCATAGGGCAGGGTCCAGAGGATGCCAGTGGGAGCTCCATTTGTCCCTCCTGGCAGAGTCACAAGGACAGTATTTGCTCCTCTGGCGAGGAGCTTTAACAGTGCTTAGTGTCACCAACCAGGGAAGCTCGCCTGAGCCCTGGGGTTCAGGTACTTACCTAGGTGGGTCACTTAGTCCTTGGTTTCCAGGCTCTCCGGAGGGAAGGTGAGCTGTTACCATGTGGCTCAAGGTCTCCCAGTAAACAACAACACTCCTACCAAACAAGACCAGCCCAGGGCTCAGAGCTGGCCATCTAGAAGCTGGGCGAGGGCCCACCTTTTCTCTGGGCAAAGTTACTCCTCTAGGCTCACCTCTCATTGAAGGTTCACTGTTTAAAAAAATCAAGACATTCATCAAGAATAAAGACCCGGCTGGGTGCGGTGGCTCACGCCTGTGATCCCAACACTTTGGGAGGCTGAGGCGGGCAGATCACAAGGTCAAGAGATGGAGACCATCCTGGCCAACAAAGTGAAACCCCATCTCTACTAAAATACAAAAATTAGCTGGGAGTGGTGGCACATGCCTGTAGTCCCAGCTACTCAGGAGGCTGAGGCAGGAGAATTACTTGAACACGGGAGGCAGAGGTTGCAGTGAGCCAAGATCACACCACTGCACTCCAGCATGGTGCCTGGTGACAGAGCGAGACTGTCTCAAAAAAAAAAAATAGAATAAAGACCTATCGGAAACATGGTAAAAGGGATCCTAGGACTCTGGGAGACAGCTGACAATGGAAACAATTGTTAACATTTCTAAGAGGACATTTTGTATCTTAAATTAGTCAGGAAAGAGACTGCGATCAAATCCCTTCACTAAATGCTGAGAGGTGACAAATTGGACTTTCCAGAACTGACAGTCTAGACAAGGGGTCAGGGAACATTTCCTGCAAAGGGCCAGAGAGTCAGCAGTTTTGGCTTTTGCAGGCCACATAGTCTCTTTTGCAACTACCCAAATCTGCTATTGTAGAGCGGAAGCCGCCACTGACAATATGTTAACAGAGGTGCCACGTTTCAATAAAACTACTTATGGGCACTGCAATGTAAATGAGATAAAATTTTCACATGCCGTGAAATATTAGCGGTCTTTTGGTTTATTGAATAAGTGAAGCTCAGCAGGCTTGGGAGTGATGGAAGTACTGTGCTTGATACTGTAATGGCGGATACATGTCATTATACATTTGTCAAAACCCACAGACTGTACAGTGCCAAGAGTGAACCCTAATGTGAAGTATGGACTTGGTTCATAATAATGTCTCTGTGCTCTTTTGTTAGTTTTAGAAAACGTACAGTAGTGTGAGATGTAACAGGGAAAAGTGTGTGCCAGGCCCCAGGGGTAGCAGGGAAAGATACATAGAATTCTATGTACTACCTGCCAAGTTATCCTGTCAATCTAAAACTTTATTAAAAATATAAAGTCTTGGCCAGGTGCAGTGGCTCAAGCTTATAATCCCAGGGCTTTGGAAAGTCAAGGCAGGAAGATCATGAGGTCAGTAGTTTGAGACCAGGCTGACCAACATGGTGAAACCCTGTCTCCACTAAAAATACAAAAATTAGCCAGCCGTGGTGGTGCACAACTGTAATCCCAGCTACTCGGGAGGCTGAGGCAGGAGAATTGCTTGAACTCGGGAAGCGGAGGTTGCAGTGAGCCGAGATCACACAACTGTACTACAGCCTGGGTGATAGAATAAGACCCTGTCTCAAAAAAAAAAAAAAAAAAAAAAAAAAAGTATAAAAAACATTCTTAGCTCACAGATAGTAAGAAACCAAGGGGTGGGCTGGCTTTGGCCCGTGTGCCGTCATTGTTCACGAATCCTTAGGCAAGCTGGTATGAAAGCTCATACATGTGTGTGGCCCTCCCTTGGGGCAGAAACAATGCTGTGGGTCAGTCCCATGGGCAGGGGCAACAAGTGAGCAGAGTCAACATGGGCCAGAGGAGGGTTCTGGACAGGAAACTCGGGTGGGAGCTATAAGGAGCATGCGATTCCCACTTCTTCTTCATGCTGTTTGCTGGGGATCTAATTTAGAAACATGAGCAGGACCTAGAAGCAACCTGAGAATCCACAGGGCATGCAGGAATGATTTTGACTTCCCTGAGGTTGGAAAAGCCATTCTTCATACTTGCTGTTGGTTTAAATAGTTCTATTATTTGCAGCAGAAACTTTGAAAACCAGGCTTGGAGAGAGATGGGAATTTCTTCAGATATTGTGCTACTCTTAATAAGCTGCTCACCCTCCTGGCTCTTGAAGATGGAGTAATCAATAAGGCAACACTTAGAACAGTGTAATCAGCACAATTTATTTGGCAAACACATATGAGTGCCCACTGTGTGTTCATGGCTCTCTCGGTTAGAGGAGCTGGTGGCAATTATGAGATGATGTTGGAAACGGCTGGTCAAAACCTCCAAGTAAGAGAAGAAACAAGTGGTGTCATATTGATCTCATGGAATAGATTTTAATGCTAATAGATTTAATGCAGCCCAGTGTGCTCCCTCCCTGTGTGGTGGCCTAGTGCCTGGTTAACAGTGGCCTGTGACTGTTTTTGCTGAGCCTCACTGTGCATCCAACTATGAGAACACATTAATCAGCCACTTGACAAGATATGTATTTATCGCTTCTGATATTTTCATTATGTTGACCAAGGCTCAACCTAGTTTCATAGAGAAAAACAATGAGCCAGTTGCCCACAGGGATGTTGAGAATGGAGACCCCTCCCGTTTTCCCACCTGGAGACGGTCAGCAGAAACCAAGGCATCTCCTGAAAGGTTGGTCTCTGCCTTCTCACTATGCTCTCTCCTTGGAATTCAGAAGGAGTCAAGATCTGATTACTATCTCTACTCCTGTGTGGAATGTTTACTGTGATTACCTGGTCAATAACTCATTGTCTATAGATTTCAGTACTTCTTGGGGATTTTCCATTGCTCTCCATCTACAGCAGTGAGAACGCTGCTGGGTTCTACAGGACCCCCTTCTACCCGGAAGCTTAAAAGAAGAACCGAGGCAGCCTCAGCAAGTGGTTCAAGGTGTGGGAGTGTGAGTCAGCCTTCAGGGATCCACAACGCCTCCCCAGCTCCGCGATCTTGGTTGTGAAGTTATCTAACTCCACGAAACTTCTTGTAAGTCAACCCACCTGCAACATGGAACTCACATGCACACCTGTTCATAAAGTGCTTAGGATGATGCCTGGCTCAAAGTGTGCAATGAATGAATGATGTCAGTAAAAAGATCAGAGCTGTGAAAGTGAGCCATGTCTAGAGTACTTTTGGGAAAGAAGAGAAAACACAAGAAGTGGCCTGCTCTGGGGACTGAGTTCGGCAGGGATCTCACAGCTGAGAATGCATACCTGGTTTCCAAACCACATTTTCAATGACTGCCTGTCCCAGAAATTGTGCTGCCTTCTGCTAACGATCTTCGGGTTTCATGGCGACATTCAGTATGGACATTGGCTGACATCTGGAACGTTAAGAACATCCAGACAAAGGGTGTTGAATCTGCATCTTTATGCTCCAAGTCCACATGGCCATTAAGGACTGAACCAGGTGGGTCACCTGGGCAGGTGGGAGAGGGAGATTATGCCATGGGGACTGTTTCTCTGTGTGGGTCTGCGGCCCCATTCCCACAGCCCCTTGCCCAGCCTGTTGGCTCCTTCATTCTGGCCACACAGCACAACAGTCCATGAATGCAGCAGTGGCAAGGCTGGCAGCCTCTCAGAGTCAGCGTTCATGATCCAGAACCCTTCACCAGCCTCCCACTGTGGCTGTTCTCATTCCTCATAGGAGCAGTGGCTGACAGCTTCAAACTCAGCCTGTGGGACAGGCTGGACAGATCTCACCTCCTGCCTGCTTCTTTCCCTGGCTAGTCTTCTCCATCCACTGCAGCACTTGGCTTCCCCACCATCCTTCTGTGATACCAAAGAGTTTACAGGCTGATGTCAAGGGCTCCTTATGAAATTCAGTGTGGTGGGCATGGGGTTCTCACTGGGCATGGGGAGTAGGAGCTTGGCCAAGGCCACTGAGAGGACTAATAGAGTGTACTGCCGGAGCCCAGCATGCCCACCTCTGAGCGTCAGCGTGAGTCCTTTCTATTTGATGATCAGAACCATCTCCACCAACGTATCGTCACACAAGTGCAGGTCCTAAATGAGGATCGGCTCAGAGTTCCACGTCTGGGTTGCAGAGCATCTCATGTGGTCGCTGGGAAAGTACAAGAAGGTTGGGGGGCCCTCTCTTCCTCTCATCTTCACTCCAACTGGTGATCACAGCTTAACCTGCCACTGTGGCAGGTTAGAATTAAAAAAATATGGGGTTTGTTCCTACCTTTGAAAACATCACAGAGAGTCAAAGGGAATGTTTCCAGGCTGAACGAGACACCGCTGAGTAACACAAGCAATAGGAAAACACATCGAGACCATCAGCAATGGCGTTTGAAAAGCAAATTTGACCCATGGTAGTGGAAGAGTGCCAGCAAGTACCCATCAGTGAAAACAAGCTCTTCTTTTAACTAAAGGTCTAGTGAGGGTCAGGCATGGGGAGATCTTGGAGAAGGGACAGCTTCAGGGAAAAAGTAAGGAAGAGTAATGATTTGAATTCTGCCATTAAATTCCACACAGGCAAGACTGGTTAGCAGCCGAGAGGCAGCAATGGATACGTCTTTTCCCCAGTGGCCACTGGGCTCCCAGGTCAGGCATCCAAGTTGATCCTCAATGGAGATTCAGTGAGGTGGCTAAGTCAGGAAACCAAGAAAAGGAAGTAGAGATCGATGACAGCCTGTGGAAGAACGCCATGGGATCCAGCCAATGCCTCTTCATCCCACCCCACCGGTAACCGCCATCTGCAGGCAGGAGGCAACGGAGCTGGCCAGATTCCACGCCACTCCCCAGCAACACTCAGTCAATCCTTGCTGTTGTTTCTCGGTACCATTTGCAATATGGGTTCATATTGCTAAGTCAGTCTCACGGGGAGAAGACAGAAGAAATGGGGCAAATCATCATCATCATCACAATGAAAGGGAGAGGCAGGAAGGAGCCCACTTCTTTCCTTCCACTACCAAGAGCCACTGTGCATGTGAACAGACGACTCTAACACAATCACATTTTGTTAAAGCCCCAGAGAATCCAGTGTGGAACACACATTCCATAGTTTACCTTTGCTGCCATGAGTAACCTGTGAGGAACTACATTCTTGAGACACTGTCTGTCAATCTGCCTTCTTTTACAATCAAGAATCAAATGCAGGTGATAGGCGTCATTTCCCTTTCAATTATACCTTTAAAAATGGCATTTTCAATCTCAAGGTGTCATTAGTGGCCCGACTTTCACTGCAGATCTCATGAAGCTCATAGCAAACTCGCAGATAAAAACTTGTGCTCTAAGAGATAATCTATCTCTCTGATGTCATGTTTTTCTATAGACTCGGAAACATTCTATACCACGGAGCTTCGCTACCAACACTGTGGCCCCAGGGCTAGCAGCATTCTCGTGGCAAGGGAGCTCTTTAGGAAGACAGAATCTTAGGCTCCACCCAGAAAAGCTAAAGTCACCTGCACATTTTTTTTAGATCTCTGGGTGATTTGTGTGCTCTTTAAAATTTGAGAAGCTCTGCTATGGTGCAGATTGATAGCAGCTGCAATGCACCACATGTAGTATCTGGTCCACACCATGTCACTCCCAATGGGAGAACCCTTGCTGCAGCTAGACACCTGGCTGATGCTCCTTGAGCCAACGAATCAGAAGCCCACAGAGGCCAGTGGTTTATCAGAGGCAAACACAGGCGAAGCATTGCTTCCAACTGGATATTTTGGAGCTCACTTAGAATGTGTTGGCTTATATTCCACTCCAATCCCTAAAATGCTTTACAGAAAGCCCTTCTAAGAAAGTTTAATTTCAACAAGGATGATGTCAGGAAGCTTTGGGAGAACCTAGATTAGTTCAGTTTTGTTCTTCTGCTTCCTCTCCACACCTCCTTGCCTTTCCCTTACAATACATAGTGTTTTATTTAACATTTTGTGATTGCAGAATGCATTTACGCTTTATTTATTGGATGTCTCTCTATACCTTCTGCCTGCTGAAAAAGGATGGAGATGATGCAATTGTGGGAAATGGAGGAAATGAAGTGTAGGTAATGTGTTTTTATTTGACTTCTAATACATTGTTTTATTTTACTGTGAAGACATACACCTGGTTAGCCAGCCATTTAGAATGACCAGTAATTTCAGTATTTCCTATTTGACATTTCAGGGCATGGAGCAACTCTGGGAGGGAGAACATTAGCATTTTTAAAGCAAATGTGATTCAGGAGTACAGTTCGGCTATTTGCTTTGTGCTAGTGTTTATGCTACCTATAAGCAAAAAAAAAGGAGGTCTTTTTGGAAAAGGAAAGCACACTTACATTCTTTATTGAAACATGTAATTGAGTTCTTTATATATCAGAGAAGCCTATTCATTTGTGCTGAATGATCATTGAGATATTCTGTCTATTGAAAATTCGCATAGCCTCTGTGCAAATGCAGAATGTACTCTTGTAATGCCTCCCGCCCCCCAGCAAAAAAATAATGCTTTTTGGAACAACAGTTTTGATCAATTATTTTAGATGAAGATTTGAACAGTTCCAGATCAGAAAAGATGATTGACGAAAAACCAAAATGATTCTGGATACTTTGGATTGATGTGGGTATTTTAGGTTCATGGCTCTGATGGCAGTGAAGGGAGGTTCCATCTCTGTCAATTATCTGTTAAAGATATCCACCTATGAATGCTTTGAAGTAGAAAAGTATATTCAATGTAAATTAACTTTAACATTCAAAGATGATGGTTCATGATTTATTTTCAAAATAGTGTATCTGTGAAAAATTAAGAGCCACAAGGTTCCAATTATCTCAATGGCAGTCTAATTTATGTGGCATGAAGTACTTTAAAAAAATCGGGAGGTATGTTTAGTAAGGCTAAATTGGTGTTGCCTTGCTGGGTCACAGCTTGAAGTCTATCTGAATGATGTAGATCTCATTAAACATCATCAACCTAAAATCGCTTAGGTGATAAGAAGGATGAAGACGTAGTTTGGGGCCCAATAGACGTTTTTCTTTTGTTCATAAAGGTATATCCTCTAGGAGCAGCTCTGACTCCTTCAAGCATACAGCACCTTGGAAGACAAACTGTGAAGGCAGTGGGGTGGGCACTTCCCTCAGCCTGGACACCTGGGTCTCTGGCAACCTGACTGTTAAAAGGAGGTTCAGATCATCAACTCCCTCTTTCCTGGAGCCTCAAGTCCTGGCTGTGTGCAGGTATTGATTTTGGGAAGGAACTCCAAAATTGATCAATATCTGCTGGCAGCTGAAATCTTCAGATATTTGTTAAAGAACCAGATAGTCATGTTTCTGTGGATAGAGAGGGTGGCTGGTGCTCAGGGTTACATGATTAAATAATGCCTCGTTTAGCTGTTGTTGATAAGTGATGGGTCAGTGCAGGAGCGGGTGTTTACTGTGATTAATCTAAACAGGAGCAACCCGTAATGACCTGTTCCTTTGGCACCTGTGTAAGTGAAGAAAATTTGTCATTTGCTAGTTTAGAAGCAGTTTCTCACCTCTAATGAGCTCTGCAGACAGTGGGGGCTTCAAACAAGCCTGCAACAACAGCCAAAAGTATCGAGCCGCTGGAGGAGGTGGAAGACCCTCAGAACACCGTGAGCTTCCCCAGTGTTCTTCCCACACTCAGGAAGATCACAGGAAGTGAAATCGTACCATTAGCAGGCAGCCACATGCTTCAGCAGTTCACAGCATCCTGGAGCTACACCAAGACCATTCTCTCCCATGGACGTAATGCCTGGGGGAGCGTATGACTTCACAAAAATTCATCTAACTAGCTCCATTGCCTAGAAGCACAAGGCACTCCAGATTCAGAGTGGGCACACAAATTTCTTTCACTAGGAAGAGAGAATTCCCAAACAAGTCCCCTTTTTACCATTTCATGTTTTTTAGAACGTATTTTGGGAAGCACTGATAAAATAATCTGTACTGGCCATACCCCAGCTTCTAGGATTGATGACCCATTCTGGAGTGTCTTACAGACTGAGGGGAAGTCATAGCTGCAAGGGAGGCAGGTTAGGATAACCAGAAGGCAGCCACATGCAGTCAGATGGTAGCCAAGTTAAGGTGATAAAGTTAAGATTCCAGTGAGTCAAATATACCTGTATATTTTAAACAGAGTTTTTTCAAAATGGTTTTTCCGTTAAGACTTCTGGATTTTCCAAAACACAGCCTAATGAAGTCAGAAGACACTTGTGTTTGAGTTTCTGCTGGTCTCCTTAGTAGGTAAGTACCAGTGTGCACCGAGTCTATTTACTTACCTGAGAAAGGGAAAATGATCATGCCTAGCTTACAGGATCCTTGGGTAAAATAATGAAATACAAAATGCAGTATACAGTGGATGGCTTGTCAATAAATAGTATATGAAATGGCACATTCACCTGATGGGAATATGTTTACCACATGGCTATATTATACACAGACAGTGGATACACACAGGGTCTGTATAAATCTGTGTGTATGTGTATGTGTGTGTGTGTGTGTGTGTGTGTGTGTGTGTATCTGTCTGAGTATTCTCAGAACCTTGGCACTGAATGAGGCTTCTGTCAGACCATGGAGAACTTACCTTTTTTTCTGATCTGAAATTGACTTCCTCAATCTGAAATCCTATGTGGCCTTCTAAAATTCTTGGAGCCCATTCATCTTGTGCCAACTGAATAAAACATACCAAGATAGCCCCTGATGAGATGGAGGGATAGTTTTTATTCCTATACTTTAGCAAATGCACCCAGCTCATTGATTTAGCATAGCCTAACCTTTGAAGAATATGAGTTCTGCCTAGTGGTAGCATTCTCTAGCAAGCTCAGAGTAGGACGCAAATTAGAGCTTGACCATTTACAAAGGACTTTCATACACATTACTCAGCTCAGTGGCTTTCTGCCTGGGGTTCAGTGACAAAGAACTGTGTCTACTCATCATCATGATCAGTGCAAAGTCTTTTCTTTCATCTCTTCCAGGGATCAAAAGTCACATGGGTCAGGTCTGAATTTCTCAATGTCAAAGAATTAACTGGTACCCTCTGGTGGAGGACAGGTAGAAGAAGACACTGTAAGGCAGAAGAGAAAAGCAAGATCTCAAGACATCAGTAGAAAGCAGGACCATGAGAATTTGCTCCATTTCCTGTGAGTCCCTTGGTGTTTGGAGCAGTACTTTCTGACATTTTAAAGGACCTGTGACGTATTTTTTAATCAGGTGGAGAACAAGCCCATTATTTTCTGGTGTCAGGATAAACGATAGGACTATCAGGCACCTGAAAAAAGAATTTCACTCACTGTGTACTATGTTTTTACCCTTATAATTACCTTTGAAAACATGTGCATTTAGTTGGGCTAAGGAATTTCGTTTTCTGTGCAGAAGTGTCTCAGCGTCGACACTCTTGACATTTGGTGGGGGAAGGCCAGACCATCTCGGGTGTGAGGACTGTCCTGTGCATTACAGGATGGTCAGCAGCACTCCTGATCCCAGCCCCCTAATGCCAGCAGCACCCCCGTCCCCCAGCCACAGCCTGGTATCTCTCTAGACATTGCCAAATGCCCCCTGCCAGATGCTATTGCCGAATCTGTCTCCGGACATTACCAAATGCTCCTCCTCTCCCCTTTCCTCCTCATCTCCCCTGCGGGATCAAACCACGCCTGTTTGAGGAATTCTGTGCTATGGTGTAAAACTTGAGCTCAAGTGTACATCACTGGGGAAGTCTACCGAGTGGACCCATTCCTTCCCAGGGACTAGGCTGCTGCATTCACTTCCTGTGGCCGAAACAGGTGACCACAGACTCAGCAGTTTAAACAGCACAATGTTATTACCTAGTAGTTTTAGAAGCCAAAGTCCAACATGGGTCTCACTGGGCTAAAATCAAGGGGACTTCAGGGTTGGTTTCTTCAGGAGGCTCCAGGTGGAAGCCACTTCCTGCCTTCCCCAGCTTCTGGAAGCCTCCATGCTCCTGGGCTCCTGGCCACTTTCTGTGTTTCCAAAGCCAGCAGCAGTGAAGGGCCTTGTCCTCTCATGCCACATCACTTTGACTCCTTCTCCTGCCTCCCTCTTCCGCTCTCAAGGACCTGCGATGACATGGCCTGCCTGGGAAATCACAGCCGCCCACCTGGGAAGTCCAGGAAAATGTCCCTTTCTTAGGGCTGGCAGGCCAGCAACCTGCATTCCATGTGCAACCTACATTCCCCTTTGCTGTGGAAACTAACACAGCCACGGGTTCTGGGATTGGACACGAATAGCCATGGTGGGAGGGGGACGGAGATGATTCTGACCACCGCAGATGCCAAGAAGATTCCTGGAATAAAATCCAACTCCATAACGTGGTCCATGAGCCCTGCTTGATGGAAGCTGCTCACCTCAGGGGCCTTTCTCACTCCCCAAACACACAGCCTTTCTGGTCCTCAGACAGGCCCTTTTCCAAGGCCTTTGTCTTTGCTGCTTTGTTTTATTTTTGAAAACTTTAGGGAATGGAGAGGAGAGCTGGTGCTACTCTAAGAAATGCATACCCACTGTCAAGAGTTCAGTGGGACTTTTGGTTTCTTTACGTTTGATTAGGATTCCATAGGGTCCTGCCTCTTGCTGGGCTCCTGGCACACCATGTGTGAGTTTGTAAGTATGCATATGTATGTGTTCATGTGTATGTGAGTATACACATGTGTGTATGAATATGTGTATATGTGTGAGTGTATGTGAGTGTGTATCCATGGTGTGTGTGCATGTGCATCTGTGTGTAAGTGCATGCAAGTGTGTGTACGAGTATATATATGTGTTTATGTGTGCAAATCTGTGTGTGCTTGTATGTGTATGTACAGTGTGTTTGTATATGAGTGTGTATTTGTATGAGTGTGAGTGTGTATATGTGTGTGAATGTATTATGTGAGTGTATCTGTGTGAGTATATGTGAGAGCATATGTGTGCTTGTGTGTATGTATGAGTATGTGTATATGTATGAGTATATGCATATGTGTGTGCAAGTGTGTGTGTGTGAGTGTGGTGTGTGTGTGTTTGTGCAAGTGTGAGTTTGTGCTTGTGTGTGTGTGGATGTGTGCATGTGAGTATGTGTGTGTGTGTGTTTGTGGTTCTCCCAGATCTGGCTCCCTCGGAGCTGGCTGGCTGTCATCTAGTAAGTCTCAGCTTCAAGTCACCCCCTTGTGTGGTCTTTTCTGCACAGCATCCACAGACTAGCAGCCCTGCGCCTCCAGCTACTGAGACGGAGTGAGATTCTCAGCATCTCATTTGTTTTCCTCAAGCATTTATCAGAATTTGCAATTTCTTTATTAGATTTTTCCCTGCCTCCCCCAAAGAGGTGCATCTCATCAAAGAAGGAATCGCAGGAAGCTCGTCAATGAACTCACCATCGGTCCCTGGCAGTGAGCAGTGAGCTGCGTGGCACCCCTGGCAGACGTGTGTTACTGAGCAAACCAGAGACTGAGAAGCAGAGGGTGGGGAAAAGGGGCCATGTCTTTCTCATGGGTTCTGTGAGCAATCACAGGCTCGGCAGGTAGGGAAGTTAGAAAGGTAGAAAAAATGAAGCCAAAATAAATGAAACTGTGTGAGCATCCAGCAGATTCCAGGCCTCACTTAGAAACACCGTGGGTTGAAGGGCAGACCTGATTATCTGCAATGCAGAGAGGAGAGGTCTCAGGCTCAAAGGCAGTAAGAGTTCTAAGCTGCCCAGTCAGGATTCAACACAACACTTTGTCAGTGAGGGTGGGCCTTGAGTTCAGCCGAGGGACAAGGCTTAGGCTCTGGGATTTGGGACTCCAAGGCAAACTCCAGCTCATCTTGCTCTCATCATCTCTGTGGTGCTTTCAGAGTGTCACCTGAGCTTGCACACCTGGAGGCCTTGTCCCTTGAAAACAAAAGAGACTGAGGGTGGGACCAAGCTGGAATGCCTTGACCCCTCCTCCAACCCAAGACACAGATCATCTTCCTAGGATGCCTGAGGGGCTCCATGCTAAGAATTTGCTCTTCTGCACATGTCAACCGCAAGCATGAAACGTTATTTTTTAAGACCATTGTGAGCAACAACAAAAAATAAAAATAAAAATAAAAGAAAAAGGAAAAAAGGAGGGGGGCTTTGCCATCTTTGGAGGCGCATTTCTGCCTGTGATTCCTTAACGAAAATGACTTCAGTCTCTGCCCTTGCTCATTTCTTGTTACTACAATTATAAATGCCTCCGTAGCTTTGGGGAGAGCTTTCTGGAAGCAAGGAGGCAGAAAATCTGTTTTCCTCAAAGCTTTTCTTTTTAAATTAGGCTGTTGTTTCTTGTGGCCCTAAATGCCAACCTAATGACCTTTCCTGATGAGATGGCTGCGTCTGAATTGCTGCAACTGCTTCACAGAAGGAGCTTTCTTGGGCTGTCCTTCTGAGTGGGTAGAGCACGGGTCCTTTGTCTTGGCCAGGGCTCTGCTGTACAGTCACCAGTGTTGGCTGAGCATATTTTGTCTCTGCCTCACCTCATGAAGGTCTCACAGTAATTCCCTGTAAGATAGACACAAATGTTCTTTTAGTTATATAGTAATTAGTGTGATGGAGGATGTTCCAAGAGCTTTACATACATTTTATCTCTTGCAGTTCTCACAGAAACCCTCCATGAGATAGATACTATTTGTCCCCATTTTATAAATGAAGAAACTAAGGAACTGCGAGATTAAATAACAGACCCACAGGCAGACAACTCATAGATAGCTGGAACCAGATTTGAATCAGGTATATCCTGGTAAACCAGCTCTCTGGGATTAAAAAAATAAGAAGTGAAGGAATGGACTTTTTAGCATTTGCCAATTTCCATGGTGTAAATAGTCCCACCATAGCTGACTAAAAGCTACCAACGATTTAATAGCTGACTTGCTAAATTCCTGAATATTTAACAGCATGCACTTGCCAACCAGAGGGAGTGGCTCAGACTCTGACTGGATCTCAGACTCTTGGCTACTGGATTTCGCAAGTGCTTTAAAAAGGGCTTTATGATAGCAAAAAAACATCATTCTTTTAATATTCCCTCATTCAAGATGTGGGGATGGGGAGACATACCTTTGAATGTTACTAGAAATACTATGCATTTGGGGTAGTCTTCTGAAACTTATTAAAGAAAGCTAATTCTAATTTTAAATGTTTAGGGAGTGAGTGGGGAGAAGTTTCTAGAATTAGCCTATCATAAGAAAGTTCTGCAACTTTGCAAAGCGAGGAGATCTCTGGCTTAAATTATTTCCAGCTTAACAGATGTTCTTCTATTTTTTCTTCTCTTTTTATCATCTTTGACTTGGACTGTAGCTATACCCCAGTGGTCTGCCTTCTTGGCTTCATGAGGTCAGAGGAGTGCCCACTTTGGAGTAGCTGGCTTAGCAACAAGCGCCTTCTCTGAGAACTGGCCCAGGAACAGCCCTACTGAAGGAGCAGCGACACTAACCACATCTGGCCCTGGACCAGCAGGGCACTAACCACCACTACCCACTTGTCTCCAGAATTGCAACCTAAAGATGTGGCAACAGCATTACTGGGTGGTGGGCATCAGGTGTTCATTCGTGTAACTTGAGATGTCATAGTCATGAGTGTTGTGTGTGAGCAGAGGAAGCCGGTGAAAAAATGAAGGAGACAGTGAATCCTAAAGATGCAGATATTCTGGCTCTTGAGAAACAGAAAGAGGGTTTTTGATTCCTGGTAGAAGTTCCAGCTTCCCCCATCCCACTATTCATTTGTTATCTGGGTTCCCCTTCCAAAGATCACCCACGTAAGGACATTTGAAAGGGGCCACACAGCCTATGTGTATTCTCTAATTAAGGAGGTGGACTCCAAAGCCATGCTGTGTCTTAGTCCAAAAGTCTACCAAGAACTTAAAATATTTCAAATTAATGTTCAGCCAGCTTCTCCAGCATAGCTTATTAGAAGTTATGCAATAAACCCAAATAATGCAATGAAGAATGGCTTCAGATTCAAATCACATATGACTAAATTCCCATGGGGAAATTTTAACCCAACAGAGAAGTTTCTTTTCCTTCTCAAATAAGGATTCCAATGGTTAAATATTTGTTTTTTCTTTTCTGGATTGCTGTATAATAGGAATCATCAAGCGGGACAACATGAAATACCAAGAAGAAGGCGCTCATTGGCACAATTAGTTACAGCCACAGCAGGTTGAGCCCAGGTAGAGAGTCTTTGGTGCAAGCAAAAGGAGGCCTCGCAAGGAGAGAGCCAGAGCTGGGAGTGTAAAAAGTGACATGTGGGGCCAACCGTCCTCCTGAAGCATGAGACAGTTAAATGGGGCAATACTAGAACAGTCTCAGCTAAGATTATGGTGATGCTTGCTCAGCTATATGAATTTACTCACCTAATTGTCCAATGTAAATGGAGGAATTCTATAGGACATAAATTATGTCTCAATAAACATGTTTCCAAAAGATGCATTATTGGCTGGGTACAGTGACTCATTCCTGTAACTTCAGGGCTTTGAGGAACCAAAGTGGGAAGATTATTTGAGACGAAGATATAGCCTGGGCCACATAGTGAGACTCTATCTCTACAAAAAATCACACAAATAATAGCCAGGCATACTGGTACATGTTTGTAATCTCAGAGGCTCAGGAGGCTGGGGCAGAGGGATTGAAGGATCAAGTGAACCCAGGAGTTCAAAGCTGCACTGAGCTATGACGGTGCCACTGCACTCCTGCCTGGGCCACACAGTGAGATCCTATCTCTAAAAATAAACAAACAAAAAGATACATTGCTGAGGAGGCCATTTCCTGCTCCTTCTACCATGGCTGTGTTGGTTAATTTGGATTAAATGTATCAAAAAAATTAAAAAGTAAAAATTGTTCCTACAAGAAGCAATTATATTAGCTTAGAATTTGGAACTTTAGGCCCAGAAACCTTTAGTCTAAGGTAGATTCAATAGTTCAATGAGGTTAAGCAGTAGCTAGCTCTCTCTCCCTTGTTCACCTCATCCTGTCCTATTACAGTTACATTCTTCACCAGGTCTAGGAAAGTGAACCACCATCTCAGACGTGCAGTTACCAGAGAGAGAGAGCCAGTGTTTTCATTTACTTTCCACAGAGGATGTCTGTTTGCCTAGCCTCTTTAGTGTGCCCTTCTTGAGATATTGACAGTGGTCAGGGGGAAAAGTCCTGAAATTGCTTGTGCCTGGTCAGAAAACCCACCTCTGAGGCCAAGTAAGAAGTAGCATCCGGGTTGACAAAGTCCACCAGACAATGTGGAGTGGACAGGGGGCATTTTCCTAAACACAAAACAAGGTGCAGTTACTATTTAAAAAAAAAGACAGCAAAACAAACTGAATAGATAAAAAGCAGAGCTATCGTGGGTCATCGAGACTAACCCTCCTTATCCATATTGTCTGGTGGATCCCAAATCATGCATCAGATGTGCATCAGGAGTGGACTGAATGCATCAGACAGGGATACATGCATCAGACATGGATACATGCATCAGACATGGACTGAACTCAGAACGCACAGCCTGGAGCTGAACCCAGTCTCCATCAGCTGAATTGCAATTGACCTGCAGACACAGAAATGAAAAAAATAAAGGCTTCTTGTAAGCCATTTAGTTGTAAAGTCATTTGTTACACAGGATCAGTGTGGTAATAGCTGACTGCTGTACTCCCTTTTTTGCGGAACAAGGAATTGGTATTTTCTCCCAATCAGAAACCTCTCCACAAAAATACAAAAGAAAAAAAGTAATATGGAATCCTTCATACAATAAAGTACCTGACATAGCCATAAACTCTTAGCCCATTAATGAAACTATGTCTCAACTTTTAAAACCCAACCACACAGCTACATGACCAATGGCTTTGTCTTTAAGATTGCCTTTTACATCTGTACAACAGAATGCTGAGCTTACTTGGACACACTTCTTTTCTTTGCAACTAGACCAGAACTGTTCTCCACAGATGGTGAATGTCCACCCCTTACATCCCTCTTGATGAACCATAGCAGTGACCTGCATGACCAGTCAATCTCCAACAGCCATTGTGACCTCCACCTTCCCCAAGGACACCATACACCATTTACAGTGAATGAGATGCAGAGATCCCTTGAACCATGGGAAAATGAAACGGTCCTCTTAGACTATATATTCGGTAATGTATTTATGAGATCTCAGCTGTGCCCAGTGTCCTATGTCCTTAGGGCACCCTGGTCACTTCAATGTGCATGATTAAAATGCAAATAAGGAATCAAAGAGAAAGGTCAGGAGTCTTTGTGAATATAAGTTATTATACATTCTTGGATACCATATAGGTAACATCTCTAAACAATGTTACTTTTTTCTAACAGTTTTTTTTTTTTTTTTTTGAGAATCAGAAAATTCTAAACCTAAAGAAAATTTGCAAAAATTATAGAGCATTCAACTACTCTTCACCCAGCTTCCTCTTATATTACCATCTTAAAGAGCCATCATATATTTGTCAAAACTAAGGTTATTCTTGCCACAATACTGTTAAGCGGAATAAGGAACTTATTTGAATATCCCCAGTTTTCCTGCTAATGTCCTTTTTCTATTCCAGGATCCATCCGGGGACCCCACAGTGTATTTGGTCATCTGTGTCCTTTTGGTGACTTCCAATTTTGGGCAGTCTTCTTCAGTCTTCCCTTGTCTTTCATGACCTTGACACTTTGGAAGACTATTAGTCAGTTATTTTCTAGAAAATATCAGAATTGAAGTTTGACCTTTACTCATGATTAGATTAAAGGTACATATTATTCAGAGGGATAGCCCTAAAGTAATGTGCCTTCCCAGTGCACCCTAGAAGGAGCCTGTGATGTCAGTATGTATCCCTGTGATGTAAACTTTGAATTGAGGCTAGTGTACTGAGTGCCAAGATTCTCCACTGTAAACTTACTACTTTTCCCTTTATAATTATCAAATATTTGGAGGGCAGTACTTAAGTCTATGCAAGTACCCCGTTTCTGCTTAAACGTTGAATGAAGCACAATAAATGAAAATAAATTAATAGCTCATTTGCTCCAATTCCTAAACTGAAGTGATTACCTTTAAAGCCAAGGAAACCACAAGTCTATTGTACATCCTGCTCCATGCCAACCCTTTCTTTCCATCTCTTGAAGGCATTTTTAGGCACCTACACAGCAGACAGCAATGGACCAAGCTGTGAGCAGGCAGATGAGAGGCCTCCTCTAGCACAGACACAAGGGTTCCAGTGTGTGGGAAAGAGCCACCGCAGACACGCAATGACACCTATGCGCTTCCACCAGCCAGCTCTTAGCCCTCTCATGGACACGCACTCATTCCTACCGGGGATCTCCCTGGCCCCCAGGCCCTTGAGCTTGCCACTGTCCTGCCCATGGCATCCTTACCTTCCTCTTCAATTGCCCGAGCTCATCTTGTCCCTGTGGGAATGATGTATGTTTACAGATGGGGCCAGTGGGAGGTAAAGAGAGCACAATTCTGGGTTTTTTCAAAAGAACCAGAACAGAGTTTCGGGCCCCCTCTATTTCCTTATGAATGTACAAACCTGTGCTTTGGTTTCCAAGGCTAATCTGCCGTGACAATTCCAGTCGGCTGGTCAGATTCTCTCTTTCCTTTTTTTTTTTTTCCTTTCCTCAACTGAACATAAGTTAAGGTCTCCAAACAGAGAAATTGATCCAAAATTTCATTTTCCTCCTCTGCTGTTTTGGCTTTATGAAGACCCAAGTGGTTACTGCAGAAACTTTTGACAGGCCCAGCAGTCTGGCAAATTAAATCTTCCAGCCCGAGCAAATCCTGACCTGGAATTTCCGCACAATCCCCCTGCCTGTTTCCCAGGTTTGTCTGTCTCTTCCTTGATAGGGTATCGGTTTACCTCCCTGTGGGTGAGGGTTAAATAATAAAAAGGCTGAAAACAAAACAAGCTTATCTTACAGTCAACCCACTGCTACTACTGCTTTTTCATTACAGAAGAGAGAAATGGGACCACTAAGAAAAAAAAGAAGAAGAAGAAGGTATTGCAGAGGAAGAAAAAGATTGCACACAAGGTGGAGAGTGAAACGGTAGTCTCTTGGTAGGTGGATAGGCAGCTCTGAGCCAAGGTTGCTAGAAAAGAACCTGCAGTTAGATTCCTTTCCGTTCTACAGGGGCAGAAAAAAATATTGTAAGTGTTACATTATGAATGGGAGAACTGGCCTGGAAAAAATATGAATCTCCCATGACCTGCCCCAGCCTCACAGCTACCCAGGGCCGTGCACTTAGCCGAGCTGATTTCCCACCAGTCTGCCTAGCACATTTCTTTTTCATTTCCATCTGCATTCTCAGTAGAGTCGAGAAGCAGAAGGCAACCTGAAAAAGGACTGCTGGCCCTGGCCTTCGGGTCAGAGTCAGAGTAAGAACCCTCCTTTCTTACAGGGCATTTCAGCCACCTCCGGCCTGGTTGGAGGAGACCCGGGGCCTCTTGCGGGTCTGATACAAGCCAGTGAGGGCAAGGGTCACCGAGGGGCAGCCTGGGCCAGAGAGAGTCCCCACCTGCCAGATCCGGACCTGTTTGTAACTCACTGGCAACATCTTAAAAAGTAAGTATTTCACATAAAAGTCAGTATGTCCAGGTTTTTGGGAGAATGATAAGATTCAGTATCAAGGGGCTCCCGTTCCCAGGGGGAAGCACACAGGCAGGGCCGCCCTTCATGCAGGGTGGTTTCGTCCAGACACCGCTCCTCAACCATCATCCGTCCTCTCACTCAGTATCCCCCCCATCCCCTTCGTTGGTCACTGACAGTCCCCCAAGGTTTCTGCCTGCTCTGGAGAGGGATGAGCTTGGGATGGAGGGAGAGGCAGAGATCAGTCCAAGGGGAAGAAGAGACCGTCTCTATCCTGGAATGCAGAGGCTACCCAGGCTCACCATTGCTTTGCTACGACAGTCACAGTTTGATGAAGATCTACCAATGAAAGAGAAATTAGAGCAGATTCCAGGTTCCATCTGCAGAAGCATCCCTCCAAAGCAGAAGGCAGTGTAATAGGATGCTGGTCCCCCAGGCTTAGAGCTGGATGGCTGCTGCTCCCTGAGATTGTGAAAGTTGCCCTTTGGAGGCCTCAGTTTCTCCATCTGTAAAACAGAGACAAAACCTGCTCCAAAGTTCCTGCAAGGTGAGAGTGAGATACCACAGCAGAGCCATACCTCAAGCAGAGGGTGCAGGCAGGAAGCACACGCTGCTGTGCTTTTACAACCTGTGCTTCTGAAATGCTTCTCTGAAGAAAGGGAGGAGAAAGAGATTGAATGGTGAGCTCAGGACAGAGACGGGGGCAGCCATCCTTCCTTCCTGAGTGTCTCAGAGGAAATGGGGCTGAAGACAGGACTGCCATGCCCCCCTCCCTCAGCAATTGCCAGCAGGGGCATTGATGGTAGGGGTAGCAGCGGCGGGTGGGAGGTGAGTTGCTAACGTGCAAGGCTCAGGGCAGGGCCCATTTTTCCAGGTTTGAAGGCAGTGCCTGGTCTACCAATCCTATTCCTGTCAAAGATGCAGGCTGGACTTGCCCTGCAGACATGCTTAGCTGCTGCTGGGCCTGTCCTGGCCTTGGCATCACTTCCTAGACTGTCCACCAAGGCACACAGCGCTCATGGCTGTCATGTCTTGAAGGGTCTGCCTTCCCGGCTGGTCCATTAGTCTCAAGAGGCTCAAGTAGCTTCTCTCTGCCCACGCCCCATCCCCAGAGTTGAGTCCTGTGCCCAATACACGTCAACCCCCAATGTCTGTCCCTTGAACGACCAAACAGGAGACCCTGCTGGACCCAGAAAGGTGCCTTCTGCTGCCCACACCCCCGAGGGTGTTTGAAGGGAAGAGTTTATAGAGGCAAAGTCTCAGCACAAGCAGCATTTCCGTGGGGACCCCACACTGCACTGCCCCGTCTTGACCTTCAAGTCACAGCCCACGTTGGGTAGTGTCCTGCCGCAATCACAGACCCACCCTGCCCCAGGGAGGCTACATGCACACTGGGTGAGCTGAGTGTGGAGCTGCAAATCATCATGGACACGGTGTATGCAGCTGCTTCTGTTTTCTCAAATTTCTTTTCTCTCTGACTGCAAGCACATCAGAGCCAAGCCAACAAATTAGTGTTTCAGTCTCAAAAGTAAGAAAAGATATACTCAATCCCCTTTTCACAAAATCAAGAGTATGTCTAATTCAAGAAGTAGACCCTGATAATGGAAAAAAAGTCATAATTTAAAAAAATCAACATATGGAGTAATTATTAGAAAAAGGTTACAGTCTACTTTGACCCACTTAAAAAGGTAAACGGGCAAACACCCTTTCTGAATAATAATTTGGGTGATAATCTGCTTAGTTTTACTTAAAAGCAGAAAGCAACACAACTTCAGAGTCCTTGGACTTCAGAGTGGGCCACAGATAGTTGGTAGAAAGCTAGATATTTGTTTTTGACCAAAACAGAATGAACTTACGGATAAAGACACTGTCAGAAATTGGATGATGCTTCAGGCAGTCTCTTTATGTGTAAGAATGAAGCAGGAGGAATACCTCTTTCTTCCCCCAAAGGAGAGGAAGCAAGGATTTTTACCCCTGGGTTTAGAGTCAATCAAACCAGGGCCTGAATCCCCACTCTGACTTCTGACCTCACCTTGCAGTCTGTACTCATGAAGGACTCCACGTTGGGTGCAGTGGCTGATGCCTGTAATCCCAATTCTTTGGGAGGCAAGGTGGGTGAATCACTCTAGTTCAGGAGTTTGATACCAGCTTGGGCAACATGGCAAAACCAAGTCTGTACAAAAAATATAAAAGCTAACCGGGCATGGTGGTGTGCACCTGTGGTCCCAGCTACTCTAGGGGTTGAAGTGGGAGGATCGCTTGAGCCCAGAAAGTTGAGGCTGCAGTGAGCCATGATCATGCTGCTGTATTCCAGCCTGGATGACAAAGCAAGACCCTGTCAAAAAAAAAAAAAAAAAAAAAAAAAAGAAGAGCTCCAGGACGGCAATTTGGTCAGGCTGCAGGTGGTCCTGGTTCTTAAATCAAACGATCTGGGTGTTGCTCTGAAAGTATTTTGCAGATATAATTAAATCCCTGATTTCTCTACTTTAATAAGAGATTACCCTGTATATTGGGTGGGCCTGAATGAATCAGTTGAAAGACCCTAAAAGCCAAGCTGCAGGGTAGAGCTTGGCCTGTGCCCATGGGTTTCCACCCCACATGGTCTTCCCTTCTGGACTGCCTGCCTATGGTTTTAGGACTTGTTTGGTAAGCCCCTGCAATGGAATGAGCCCATTTCTTGTTATCAATGCCAATAGATAGATAGATAGATATGGATGGATAGATAGAAAGATAGATAGATAGAGACATAAGTAGAGACATACATAGATAGATAGAGATGGATGAATAGATAGGCAGATAGATAGAGACGGATGAATAGATAGAAATGTAGATAGGTAGAGATGGATGAATAGATAGAAAGAGAGATAGGCAGATAGATAATAGATAGATAGAGATATGGGTAAATAGATGAAAGATACAGGTAAATATGGATAGACAGATGATAGATAAAAGATACATAGATACATAGATAGATACTAGATAGAGATATGGATAGACAGAGATATGGATAAATAGATGATAGATACAGATAAATATGGATAGGCAGATGATAGATAAAAGATAGATAGATAGATACATACATACATACATAGATACATAGATAGATAGATGAGAGAGCGAGAGGGAGATTACTCTTCTACTAGCTCTACTGTTCCTTGTTGAAGCCTGACTGATACCAACTCCTAAATGTGTTTATTCACAAGCTGCTGATGGCCCTTCAGATGGTATTTTAACTTGGATTCATTATATCTCAACCAACCAATGCGTTAACATTGCAACGCGGAAGCATCATTAAATCTGAATGCCTGTCTCGTCATTCCTCTCTCTGCCTCCTTCTCCTTTCTTGGAAACCAACGTTACATATACTTTTTATATTATATATGCAAATATATATGTGTGTATGTGTATATGTACATATTTTCTCCATTTTTTATTATGAAAGAAACTTTCATATAATAAAATGACAAGACCAGAAAAAAGGTAGGCTGAATCTGAGACGTTGCTTGCAAGTAAACATCATAGTTCTTATTTGAAGTATTCAGTGAGTGTCTGTGTTTGACTGTGCAGCAACGTGACATGGGGCCACCTCTCAGGAACTTACCGCTTTAGGCAGATAGTCTTATTTAGACTCCCCGTGCCATTTGTGAGATTACAGTCTGGAGACCCCAGAAAATAAAAAGCCTTCGACTTAGGGGAGGTGGAGAGAGAAATGATCACAAACATGAAGTTCAATGCAGGGAATGGAGCGGCATTTAGCATCTATCTACTGGTTATTCTCTTTCAACCTTGACTAGCACCAGTGGCAGGGAGGGAAGCGGGCAGGCGATGGGTTTCTTGGAGGGTGAGGGCTCTGCTCAAGCATTGGACAAGGGGTCTAGTCCCTGCAGTGTGGCTGGAGGGGACATTTGGCTAATACAGCTGCTGGCCGGGTCTGCATTCTTACTGCTCCCTGTCCAGGTGACTCAGGGCTTGCTTTTCACCCAACAGGCTCCAGCCTCCTCATATTCGAGTCCATCTTAATTCCTCATTTAACAAAGGTCTCTGTGCTCTGAGGCCCGCAGATATGGCATCTCAGTTGTCCAGTTTGAAACATCTATAACATTTTATCAACTCGCATGAGATAGTTTGTGGGAAAAGGAGTTCTGAGTTGAATACACCCATGGGAAGAAACCTGGATTCCTGGTTGAACCACCCCTCCCAGAGGCTCATGGTGAGAACTGATTTATTAAAGTCCTGCAGGGGAGACACTTGCTTTGCTTCATTCAACCCACTTTTCTCGGACTTTTTAGCCCAAAGAACTTCTCTGCAAAAGAATACTTGTAACATCCATGGAACTATTGTGCCGATGAGTATGGTTTGAGGAAGCCTCAACTACAGAAGAGAGACACTCCATTGCGTGCAGAAACTGTAAATGAAAATGTTAGAGCAAATGAAAACTCTGTTCCATTTTAAAACAATTGAAAAGTAGGAGGGTACATTGGAGCTGAATTTTTAAGATGAACGAAAGTCTAAGATATTGATACTGATTGATACTGGCACCTCTCCACCCTTCCTTCCCTCCTCCACTCAGGAATGCAGGGTATGAGACAGTCCATCAGTCATGAAGCCCTCTCTTCACTTCAGACTCTCTCTTGCTTTGCAATGCTCACTGCTTTCTGTAATAAGTCCCTGAGTGTTAGTTGGTGCCCCTTTACCTCTGCTTCTGCCAAATTGAGAGCCAACTCTAGCACGTCTGCACATCTCAAATGCAAACTGCCACCCTGTTTATTCTGAGAAGCTGTCAGAAGGACACTGCTTCTTGACTGTTTGGCATTTTAATAGGAGGGCATCTGCAAGCCAGTTTGCATATTGCAGGGCTCTCTGTCCATCAGGAACTCACACCCTTTGCTGCCAGGGAAAGAGATCTCTCCTTTCTGATTCAAATCTTTCCCCAAAGAACAATTCTTTCCCAATTTGACGTGTAAACAGCAGAACCACTTTACATCTGCCGAAACTTCCCAGAGATGGTATTTCCAGATCTTGCTTCCCTTCTGTAAGATCCGCCTTTTGTTAAGCTCTGACTCTGGTGTCATTAAAAAGAAATACCTACCTCCCCGCAGGAACACAGGGAACCTTACAAAGCCCCAGCGTGAGTGAAGGCAAGCAGGGACATTGTGACTTACCTGAAGGCTCTGGATCCAATGCTCCAGTGCCTGGCTCCTGACCCTCACTGACTTTCCCAAGTTTTCCTGTTGGTTGGAAACAGTGGAATCTCCAGAGGCTATGAGGCAGGGCTGAGCTATTCCCATAACACCAACATAGAATCCAGCATTTTCCCCCATTAGGCACTTAGCTCTCCAAGCAGGAGCACTGCAGTGCACTTTCCAGAAAGTGATTCAGATTCTCTCAGCTCCTGGAGGAGGTTCTGATATTCCATATGCATATAAACCATAGAAAATAATCCCCTGAGAGACTCAGCATTTTGGAATCCCCAAAATACCTCTCTCTATACTGCATCATCTAACATGGATTAACATAACCAAATGGTGGTTAGAAACCATCAGGGTTTCCTATCAAGCCCTGCAAGAATCTGCATCAGTAGCAACTCTAGTGCACACTCACCTTCACCTGCAGAGGCTTCCTGAGCACCTACAATGTGTAAGACACTGTGGTCAGTGGTGTGGGGACATCAAGCACTGTTCTCATCCTCGTGGACTTTGGAATATGACTGACGAGGCAAGCCTAAGAAATGCACAGCAGTACGAAGTTATAACAAACGGTGTCTAATTAGGGGCTCATTTTTTTGGGTGGAAATACAGGAGCCATTTGTTGCTTTTGTGTTTTGGGGTGCTGCTTCTATCCCATTCCATTTGATTCTCCAGGGGACCATGGATCAGATTGCCTCGCTGTTCCAGACCCCAGGGATGCAGGTGATTCAGCTTTGGTCGACTGAGTACTCCATCCCCAGCAACAGGAATTGGTTCAAAATGAGACCATGTGCCCAAGCAGGGCCAATCACTCATGGTTGCTGGAATTGATTTACAACTTATGGAAACTGTGAGACAGGGACGCTCTTTCTGTTGGGATTGCTGAGCTGATGGTTCCTGGATCCTGTGCAGAGTAGGGTATAGGGGAAGGGCGCTGGGGCAAGGGTCACAAAACAGAGGAGGTACTTCGTCCTGCACAACCCTGAGAGCCAGAACGTCCCTGAATTTGACCTGAGCTGACCCACCTTTCCCTGGTCTTGGCCCAATCTTATTCCTCAAAATCATGCTTTTCTGCCATATGGAGGAAATCTGTTAGGTAAAGGAGAGAAGAAAGATAACATACTGAGGGCAAACAGGGTAAATACACAGAGAGAAGCAGAGCCCCAGTGACATGGTGGGCGCTCTTAGACCCAGCCATGCCTGCAGCAGGCACTTCTGGTCAGGGAGCTGATATGTTGAGTTGGGTGCATCACCAAATGTGTCTTGGTTACAACAGAAATTGGCACCTTAATATAAAATAGACATTTGGCTGAAGTGACATGGCAAGGAGGGCCAGTGGGACCCCATGTCCCATTCTGGGGAGGTGGCTGGCCGTGCCATGCTGTCTTGAAGCAGCACAAGGACAAGGACATTACAGACTCGGGGAGTCAGACCATGTGCCTCTCTAGATGTGAGATCTAAGGGCTCAGAGGAAAACAGGCAGGCTGTTGGAGAGTTAATATTGACCTTGTGGAATGTTTAGTAACATCCTAGGACAAAGGACACTTAGCCTGCCCATCTGAAATCAGAACAGGAACAGAAAAAGATTTTATTTATTGATTATTTATCAAAAAAACGAAGCTCTGGACCCAACTACACCTGAAGGGAGCTCCTGCCTCGGTTTCTAAGTCATGGAAACCAATCATGATTGCTAAGAAATTGCCCTTTTTCTTGAGTCAGTTCAAGATGAGTAATGTCCATTGAAACTAAAAGACTTCTAGTGAAGGTAGCATTGGAACACAGCCCCTCCCCAGTCACAGTCTAAACTATGAGCTGCTTGGGGGCAGGTGCCTTGAGCCCGCCACTATGTCCTCAGGGCTAATGCCGCCTGACACCTGGCAGTCCTGGTCCAACCTGAAAAGCAAATGAGTGAATGAGAGTATAGTGGAGAGGCATCTGGGGTCCCTTCACAGGAGGCAGGGGTCACTCTGCTGGAGACACCTACTTGGCATGCAGCCCCTGTTACCTCAGAATGGCTGGACAGTGAAACAAGATGAGAGGATTCTCGGAAGGACCACCTGGGGCCCTGGGCCCTGCTGCCGACAAGCCCCACCCTCAGCCAAAGGCAAACACCTCCACCTTGCTGGGCCTCCTTCAACCTCTCTTCCTTGTCCATGAAAGGATCTGAGGGCTGGGGCAGGGAGGATGTATTAGTCCATTCTTATATGTCTATAAAGAAATTCCTCATGTTATCTTGTAGAATTTTTACAGTTTCAGGCCTTAGATTTAAATCCTTGATCCATCTTGAGCTGATTTTTGTATAAGGTGAGAGATGAGGATCCCGTTTCATTCTTCCGCATGTGGCTTGCCAATTATCCTGGCAGCATTTGTTGAATAGAGTGTCCTTTACCCACTTCATGCTTTTGTTTGCTTCATTGAAGATTGGTTGGCTCTAAGTATTTGGGTTTATTTCTGGGTCCTCTATTATGTTCCACTGATATATGTGCCAACTTTTATACCATTTGATCCAGCAATCCCACTACTGGGTATCTACCCAGAGGAAAAAAAGTCATTTTACAAAAAAGATACTTGCTCACACATGTTTATAGCAGCACAATTCGCAATTGCAAAAATGTGGAATCAGCCCAAACGCCCATCAGTCAAGGAGTAGATAAAGAAATTTATATATACCATATATATCTGGTGGAATACTACTCAGCCATAAAAAGGAATGAATTAATGACATTGGTATATATATATACATATATATATATATACATATACATATATATATACACACACACATACCTATATATATACATATATACTAATATATATATACCATATATATATATGTGATGGAATACTACTCAATCATAAAAAGGAATGAATTAATGGCATTTTCAGCAACCTAGATGGGATGGGAGATTATTAGTCTAAGTGAAATAACTCAATAATGGAAAACCAAGCATCGTATGTTCTCACTCATAAGTGGGAGCTACGCTATGAGGAGCAGAGGCATAGGAATGACACAGTGGACTTTGGGGACTCAGGGGGAAAGGGTGGGAAGAGATGAGGGATAAAAGACAACAAATTGCTTTCAGTGTATACTGCTTGGGAGATGGGTGAACCAAAATCTCACAGATCTTCACTAAAGAATTTACTCATCTAACCAAATACCACCTGTTCCCCAAAAACCTATGGACATAAAAGAATTTTTTAAAAAAGAAAAAGCAGTCTGAGCTTGGTGGCTCACATTTGTAATCCCAGCACTTTGGGAGGCCAAGGAGGGTGAATCACCTGAAGTCAGGAGTTTGAGACCAGCCTGGCCAACATGGTGAAGCCCTGTCTCTACCAAAAATACAGAAATTAGCTGGGTGTGGTGGCAGGCGTCCTTACAGTCTCAGCTAGTCAGGAAGCTTAGGCATGAGAATCGCTTAAACCTGAGAGGCAGAGATTGCAGTGAGCTGAGATGGCACCACTGCCATTCAGCCTGGGTGGTTTCAAAAAAGGAAGGAAGGGAGGAAGGGAGGAAGGAAGGAGACAGGAAGACCTGAGACTGAGTAGTTGATAAGGAACGGGATTACAGTTGCTCACAGTTCTGCAGGCTGTAGAGTAAGCGTGCTGCCAGCATCTGCTCGGCTTCTGGGGAGGCCTCAGGAAGCTACAGTCGTGGCAGAAGGCAAGAGGGGAGCCCATGCATCACACGGAGAGAGTCGGGGCAGGGGAGAGTGTGAAGGAGGAGGTGCCACAGCCTTTTACACAGTCAGATGTTGTAAGAACTCACTCACTATTGTGAAGATAGCACCAAGCCATAAGGGGTCACCGCCATGAGCCAATCACCTCCACCAGGCCCTACCTCCAACACGGGGAATTCCAATTCAACATGAGATTCAGAGGACACAGCATCCAAACAATGCCAGAAGGTATGCAGGACACACCCAAGGTGACTCTGAATGAGTCACAACCTGGAGAATTTCCTCCCCCATTCCCTGCCACTGGCTTCTAACCAATGGTATATGACAAGTGCAGGGCTTTTATGGACACAGTTAAGGCCCCAGTTTAAATAGTTGATGATGATTATCAAAAAGAGATTATCTTGGATGAGTCTGAAGCAATGCAGTGGTGGGGAGCCCTTTTAAAGAGGCCTCCATCCTTCTCTGATGTCAGAGACGCCAAGCAGAGACATGGTCTCCTGTGGCCCTGAAGAAGGAAACAGCGATGCTGTGAGCCGCCTGTGGAGAGGGCTGACTTGCAGGAGCTGCAGGCTTGGAGGAGAACTCCAGGCGCCACGTGAGAGGGCAGCCCAGGCGGCACCTTGACTGTAGCTTTGGGAGACCCTGAGCCCAGGGCACAGCAAGGCCCTGCCTGGACCCGAGTGATACAGCAACCCTGTGGTAATAAAAATATGTGTTGTCCTGAATGGCTCTTTATGGGAATTTGTGAAGAAATGGATGCCGTGGAGCAGGGAGGGGAGAGGAACTGGTAGGTGAAGGGGATAATCCTTTGTGATCTAAAATGAAGAGTCTTTCACTGTGCAATTACACAATGGAAAAAGAGGCTTTGTTCTTTGTCTTTCCTTAATTTAAGTGTGGCAAATAATCTGCAAGCAGTCCCTGAACTTGTGCAGAGAGTAGGATTGGGAGCACATCAGAGAAGAAGCTTGCCCTGCTGTGGCCTCTCGGAGGAAAGCAGGCTGGGGAGGAGGAAGGTCTTTAACGCTGTCTACACGAGCTGATTTAATTTCTGTTCTGAATATCCATGAGCTCATTTACACATGTGCAGTCAGCCAGGTTTCTCTGACTCCAATTTATTAAACATTTCCGTTCATGCCCTTTGTTCCCAAGATTTCCTCTTGCCTCTGTTTTCCCACTTAACTCTCCAGGAAACCTCAGCTTCGCTATAACAAAATGTCCTCAGCTATCTTAAGAACTGTGTCATTAAATAGCAGAGTGGATGAAACGTCCTAATTCCCTTACTCAATTATATTAAATTATACATTTCCACAAAAATCTCTCCCATCGCTGCATTATTTAAGTAGAAAGAGCTAAATAAAGAAGACCTCTATTTTTCATTCCTAATTCTCAGATAATTCTAAATATACAGGCTTTTTTTTAAAAAAAATCATGGATTAACTTTTATGGAGATGGTGGATTTCCTTTTTACGGAGACTTGATTTTGACTGAAGCCCTAAACTTGTAATAAAGATGACGCTGAATGTATCCCCCATTGTGTTCACAAGAAAACGTCACCTGGGCATTTCTATAGCAACTGTCATTACAGAGCAGTAGGCCAAGGCAGAACGCACTGAAGAACACGGCTTTTCTTTGTCTTTTTCTGTTGTTGTTGTTGTTTGTTTGTTTTTTTTTTCTTGAACCCAGCTGTTTCATGTGATCCACACAATGTTTCTGAATCCAGGCAGTGCCCTTGGTGGAAAATGTGTTCATTATATTTTATGCAGGGATTTGCAAATGCTCACAAACTGAATTTTAGCAAGTTTAGTTTTAGTTTCTGCATTTACTTATGTTTTGTTTTCCCAGATGGGTTTTCTGTGGGTTTTGAATGAATATTTGATATTTCCTGTTCTACTTCCTGTCCTTCAGAGTCTTATAGCTAATCGTGATAAACCAACAAAGAGGACAGCTAACTATTCAAAGGAACGCATCAGTCAATGTCAACCTAAAACCCAGATTCGTTTAAATAATGCAAGTTATCAGACCGTATCATTTTTAATTTTGGGAAAATGTGGTACAGTATTTAAGAGCACAGACTCCAGAGACAAACGTCCAGGGTTTGAATCCTAACATTTTCCTTTAGTAGCTCTGTGACCTGGGGCAAGTGACTTAATTCCTGTGTACCTCAGTTTTCTCATCCTCAAAGCAGAATATAATAGTGCCCAGTGCACAGGGTTATTAAGAGCGTTAAATGAGTTAATATATTTAAAGCACTTAGAATGGTGCTGAGCCCAGGATAAACGTTGTATGTATTTGCTGTTATTATTATTGTTGCCATTATGTTATTTATTTATTTACTTATTTATTGAGATGGAGTTTCTCTCTTGTTGCCCAGGCTGGAGTGCAATGGTGCAATCTCAGCTCACTGCAACCTCTGCCTCTCAGATTCAAGCAATTCTCCTGCCTCAGCCTCCCAAGTAGCTGGCATTACAGGCATGCGCCACCACGCCCAGCCAATTTTTTGTATTTTTAGTAAAGACAGGGTTTCTCCATGTTGGTCAGGCTGGTCTTGAATTCATGACCTCAGGTAATCTGCATGCCTTCGCCTTCCAAACTCCTAGGATTACAGGCATGAGCCACTGCACCTGACCTATGTTTATTTGTATAAGATAGATTTTGTTGAAATGGACACAAGTGATTTTCTGATTTTATTTATTCACTCCCTTCCTCATTTATTCACTCATCCCAGTAGCATTACTTCTACCTTCTAAGGATGGGGTCAGATGCTATTGTGTTAAGATGTAAATTTTCTGTAGCATTTTTCTCATAAATGGAAAAGAGCTTAGGTTCCCCTGTCCAGGCTGAGCTGACTTACTCTCGCCAACACTGAGTCTTTTCCAGTGTGTTTCCTACAAGTGAATACAGACCATAGGTGTTTGTCGTGGGTTCTAGATGCATCTGCAGAGAAAATATCGCACACACAAGGTCAATGGGAAAAAACAAGCTTGATATACCCTGTAGGCGTTCCATGGAGCGGCTGATGTTTTTCTATTCACCCAGCTTTCTTGGTACTTCAGAATCTTTGCAAATCCTGGGTTTCATGCAATAGAAACACAGGAACAACAGATTCAGTATTTTATTATTCTCTTCTGCAACCTTATTTAAGAACATTCAGAGCACGGTAAGTTTTCAGTGGACAATGTCTAGCACACAGAGGGAATACCTGCATTCTCATCTCGTAGATTGCGCTAAATCTATTTTATTAGGGCAGAGATGTAGGATTCAACTGCTGTGGTCATGCAGGTTACCACAAATGCATCCCCAAGAAAACATTAAAGCAGGAAAATGATGTAACCAGCCTTCTATTCAGACAGTATCATTAATTTCTATCACACTACACTGCCTTCAGCCAAACATTTCTTCTTCTTTTTACTTATTGAAGCAATTCTTCTATTTGAGAAAATAAGATTATCTATGCTATGCCCAGTTGGTGAAGATAATCAAATTACATGTTTTCTTTCTTCTTCAAATTTAATCAGTGGCAACATCTGTCTCCCCAATATGAGACAAGCTTGCTCAACGCTACCCTTTAAGCCAAGGTGTCCTCTCCAGTTCACCAAGGATCTGAGAACCCCAATTCATCACCCCATCCGCCCATCCAGACAGAATGCCCATAAATGTCAGTGCAGCCACATTCAGTGGACACAAATGGAATGGTAAGACAGCAAAACTTTTAAAGAAATCATTTTTAAAGGCATTTGGATAACATCTTTCTGTTGGGATACAAAATTTTAATCAAAAACAAACATCTATCAAAGTGTTCAGACTTTACTCTAAGTTTGTTGTCATTGATCCAAGGCAGCCCTTGTCCACTGGGGGCACGTTTACCCCTAGGGGACACTTGATGTTTGCAGACATTTTTGATTGTCACAATGTAGGAGGGTGCCGTGACATCGACTGGGTAGAGGGCAGGGAGGGTGCTGAGGGGGCACTATGCCCAGGATGGCCCACAACAAGGAAGTGCCTGCCCAAAATATCAATAGTCCCAAGGCTGAGAAATCCTGTGATAAGGGTTGAATGCGGGGATACATCAAGTTCTTTTTTTTTTGAGACAGAGTCTTGCTGTGTTGCCCAGGCTGGAGTGCAGTGGCGTTCTGCTCACTGCAATCTCTGCCTCCTGGGTTCAAGCTATCCTCCTGACTCAGCCTCCTGAGTAACTGGATTACAGGCAGCTGCTGCTGTGCTCGGCTAATTTTTGTATTTTTAGTAGAAACAGAGTTTCACTGTGTTGGCCAGCCTGGTCTCAAACTTCTGATCTCAGGTGATCTGCCTATCTCAGCCTTCCAAAGTGCCGGAATTACAGGCATGAGCCACCTCGACAGGGCAAACAAGCTATTTTTCTAGGACATTTAAAACAATAACTTGCTAAGCTAAGTCACAATGTAGATATACCTTAAAGAGGAATATTTTAATGCAGTGTCAAGCTGTAAGTTCTTGACTAAAATGCGTTGTTGCATTTTAGTCAACTGCTGCTGCAAAGTTGCTCACTTCTCAGCTTAGAAATGTGACTATGAGAGAGTTCAGGGACTCACTGAGGCACCCAGCCAGTCAGCTGAAAAGCTGTATCTAGATGGTACTTCTTACCCCCTTACATCCATTCTACAGAGAGAATTCTCCCTCAAATTAGCAGAATTAACATGATGCTGCCTTCACAGAGGCAGAGGCCACTTTGTCCACCCTCAGGGTTCTCACTCACCCCAAATTTAAGTTTGTGACTCAAGCTTTTCTGAGCTCCGGAACCTTGTTCCTTTTAAACAAATGAAATCTTATAGTAAGAGATACATATTTCTTCCTCATTTCCTCAGGGGCCAGAAAGTTAAATCCCAAGAGAGTAGGAAGGTGGGAAGGCAGAGAGAGGAAAAGGAATGCTTAGAGTTAGCAGCCTTAGAAGCACCCCCCATCCTATCACGGGGTCGGGGCTGGTATCCCCCTTACAGAAAAGAAAGCTCAGGCACAGAGACAGTGACTGATCAAGGTCTTCTAACTCTTTAGTGGAGAAACTGGGGTTTGTTCCAGACTGACAGCAGAGCCCGAAGCCTCAGCCTTGGGTCAGTGCTGCGTGGGAGCCAGTGCACCAGACTGAAAGTCCAACACCTCAGCACTCACTAGGCTGTGTGATGTTGGAAGAGCCGTTTATGTTTCTGAGCCTACGTTTTCTCAGCTGTAATTTGACAACAGCAATAAGGTGATGATTAAATCTGGCATCTGGAATATGGTGCTCAGGCCAGAGCCAAGCACACAGTAAGTGCTCAGGGAAGGTGAAAAGGTGGCCGCCTGTCACCATGCCTACTGGCCCAGGTGCTTAATGAAGTTTTGCCATACGGAGGCTCCACATGCAGAAGCTGAAATGCCGGACCAGGATGCAATCCAACTGTGCATGGAAATGAGTAGAGCTTAACACAATGGAGCTGCGAGGGCTATTTCACCTTGAACTCCAGGTTAGCTAAAGCCATCTAGGACACCTGTTCCATCTCGCTCCTTCCTCAGTGTTACTCCACTTCCATGAGATTGTACAAACATGCCCCAAATTGCCTGCTCTAATGAATTTATGTAGTTTTCCCATGGATAGTGTTAAACAACAGAGCCTCTATTTCACACTTGAAGTACAACTCTCAGCCTTTTAGCTCCACCACTGTTGTGAAAATTGAGGCGTGTTATCTGACTGTCCATAGAAAGAGCCAGAACATCTCTTCTCCACGCATGGTGAATTCCTGTCTAATGTAAAAGCAGGGTGACCCGCAGCAGCCTAATTTCTTTAATCATTCTAATTAACAAGTGTATAGAGTTTTATCTAAATACACCAGAAAAAAAAAATGCAGTAATGACAGATAGAGTAGGCAATTAACAATGTGAATTCTAGAAAGCTGATTGGAAAGCTTCCAGCTCTTTTATTATTCCTCCTTTCTTAAAATAGCCTCTGGCCATACTACAATACTGAAAGAAAAGGAAAATCTCCAAGCAAAGGCAGAATTGTGTTGCCAGGTGCATTCCTTTCTCTTTGAAGATTCTTGTCAATTTTCCACTCTGGAATCTACAGCACTTCATTCCCACAGATTAGACGACAACTGTTAGACTCAGTATCAAAGTTTTGCCAATGACTTCACCCTGTCCCTCCAAAACAGGAGTTCCCTAAGGCCAAACATGCATTCCACATCTTGATGGTTATGAACCGTCAAAATCTGAATGGATCTCAGTTCATTTAGAAAGTTTACTTTGCCAAGTTTGAGATGTGCACCCGTGACAGAGCCTCAGAAGGCCCTGATGACGTGTGCCCAAGGTGGTCAGTGCGCATTTCGGTATGGTCTGGAAAGGGGAGACAACTTAGCATGGGGAGGCGGCTTCCAGGACATAGGTAGATAAGAGACAAATGGTTGCGTTCTTTTGAACTCCTGATGAGCCACTCCAAGGGAGGCAATCAGATATGCATTTATGTCAGTAAGCAGAGGCGTCACTTTGACTGGGATGGGAGGCAGGCTTGCCCTAAGCAGTTCCCAGCTTGAATTTTCCCTTTAGCTTAGTGATTTGGGCATCCCAAGATATTTTCCTTTCACCAAGGAAGCTCCAAATCTCCATCAACTCTGCCAGTGAGAGACAACCTCAGCACCACTGTCTACAGGCACCAGGCGTGGCCTCAGCATAGGGACTCAAGAGGTACTGCAGTCACAGCTGCAGAAAGAGCCCCTGGAAGACTGCACCCACCTTCCAATCCCAAGTCTCTGGGATTCCGTTTTTCTCATCTAATTTTAGAAGGCATGTAGTGATTTTCTTTAAATTAGCACAAGAAAATAAAGGAAACTGAGTATGGATTTATAGAAGTATGGATTTGTCAGGATTGGGAGACTAATGACCATAGAGCTTGCTATGCCAGGAACACTTTCTGGTTGTGGATATCAGGAGGTCCTCAGCTTATGGGGGTCTGCAATTTGGCTGAGGCAGGACATGGAATTAAAAACACCGTGAGATGAGACAGGAGCTCCTTTTTAGCCTGGCACTGGGCAGCTCCCCCTCCAACCTCCCACAGCTCAATGGCTCCCTGACATCCCTTAGGAATATCTCTCTAGAGGCCAGAGGACATATAGGAGAATGGATAAGTGTGTAGATGAGGGGTCAGGCCACCTAGATTTGACTCCTGACTTGAAGCCATTGACTTCACCAGTCTCTACCTGAACTCTTGGATGAATGAAAGGAAGAGAAGAAGAACATCTCTGTGAGTTTAATTTGAACATGAGATGAGATGAGATGAGATGGTGTTTGTCAGGTACTTGGCACATGGTGAACAATTGCCCATTTCACCTTGTGTTATTATAAACAAAACTGCCTTGAAATCTTTCTTTATAAAAGCTATCTTTAAGAAAATAGGCCAGACATGGTGGCTTATGCCTGTAATCTCAGCATTTTGGGAGGCCGAGGTGGGCCGATCACCTGAGATCGGGAGTTCAAGAACAGCCTGACCAACATGAGGAAACCCCATCTCTACTAAAAATACAAAATTAACCGGGTGTGGTGGTGCATGCCTGTGATCCCAGCTACTCAGGAGGCCGAGGCAGGAGAAGCACTTGAACCCGGGAAGCAGAGGTTGTGGTGAGCCGATATCACACCATTGCACTCCAGCATGGGCAACAAGAGTGAAACTCAGGAAAAAAAAAGAAGGAAAGAAAGAAAAGAAGAAAGAAAAAGAAAGAAAAAAGGAAGGAGAAAGAAACAAAGAAAGAAAAAGAAAAAGAAAGAGAGAGAAAGAAAGAAAACAAAAGAAAGAAATAGAAAGAAAGAAAAGAAAGGAAAGAAAGAAAGTCAAATTCTGAAAGTACTGATAAAAATGAAGCAAAAGTGAAGTTGTCCAAAAATGAAATGTTTTTGGAAAAGTTCAGACTTTACAAATTCACGGTATAATAAAACCAAGATCTGCTGTATTATCATTCCTAAAAATTTAGTGGAATAATGTGGCAATAAATAAGAAAGCATTTAGAACTCAGAACTTTATTTCTGTAACGATAATTGTTATTTGTATAAATTCTTTGTGTCCCAGGGAAAAGGTCACCGTAGGAATTGAAGTGTTATGTGTCATAGGCAGGCATGGGCTCTGGCCTCATTAAAACCATTCACAATTGTGGAACCTGGAGCAGGGCACTTAACCTGTGCAAGCCTTGGCTTCCTCATCTGTAAAATAAGGGTAACGCTAGGCACTCTTCAGAGCCATTGCCAGAAATATGTGAATGAATGACTCCAAAATGTCTCCCACGTTTGCCTGTTCAGCAAATGTCTCATTCCCTTTTTGCTAACAGGAAAAATGTTCCTTTACTGCTGAAAGGATAGAGAATAAAGGCAGAAGCACTAGATTAAGAAATTCTGATGTTTTCCCACATTAACTCGTGCTCCTAGCTTTCTGATTTCCATTTCTAGATAAGGCTTTAAGGATGAATTTTTTTCTTAGAATGATAAACATTCACTCTCATTCATATTTGGTTATCTTTTGTCTGTTTTTATTTACTATCTAAAACATTAATTCTAGCTTTGCTCACCAAGAGGAAAGAATGTGCTATTGTGGTTTCACTAATAAAATAATAACTCTCTTCTCTAACTTTGATTTCTTGCACTGTGAGCTTTCCTTATTTTTACATGAATGATGAAACCATTCACAGAGTTTGATTACAGCAGTGGGCAGGTTGGTGAGCAATTCTTCTTTTCTCTGATTTCAATTGCTTTGAAGTAGCAATAGGTGAATTGAGGGGAAAGAATAAGAAAAAACAAATATGGGTAAATAAAGGTAGAATGTAAGTGTCCAAGAGAGAATATGGTTTATTTATATTGTGCCCTTTCATCTGAATACACTACAAGAAAAAAAAAGTTCTGCACTTAAAAAATGGATTTGAAGGTTCAATACTTGTGGCTGAATAGAAAATATATGGAATATTATAAACTAAAAATAATGTCTTGAATGTGTATGCCATTTCCAGTGTGTACAATGCTTTTATACGTGCCGGCTTGTTTTTCTTCTAAATGGTTCTGTCTGTTCAGTGTCATTAACTCCCTTATAGATGACAGTTCTGACACTTGGAGGTAAAATAGCTTTCTCCATAGCCAGGTAGCAGTGCTGGCTGGAACCTAGATGTTTTCACCCCAATCCCATGTCTTCCCAAAGATCCACAGATATGTGGACCATCATTCTCACTCTCTAGGATTTTAAGATGTGCCTTACATCTGGTGCCCTGTGTTGGAGGAACATGTAAAAGGGAGAAGGCATGTTCCTCTGATCTGCTATTTCTTATTCCAGGGTTCCACAACCTTGACACAACTGATGGCTGGAAGATATTGTGCTGAATAATTATTTGCTATGGGGAGCTGTTCTCTGCATTGTGGGATTTATAGCAACACTCCTGGTCTCCACCTAATAGATGCCATTAGCACCTTCGCCCAGCTGTGACAACCAAAAATGTCTCCAGACAACACCACATGTCCCATAGGTCACAGAGCTATCCTAGCTGACAAGCATTGCCTTATCCTATTCAAAATTGACTTATAAACTTATAATTACATATTATCATTTTTTACTGCTTAATTATTTGTTTTATATTTTCATAAAATATTGAGAACTTTCTTGCAATTTTATACCATCTCTCCCAAATTTCAAGGGAAAAGAGAACACAAAACTTTTGCAAACCTGGCGTACCAAGAGTAAATAACCATTATACCATATGGGTTTATGTCTGGGTACAGAATCTCTACAAATATATTTCAGATTCAAATGTTCAAAAATATCTGCCTAATGATATGTAGTTTCAGAGTAAACACTTCATTTTTCTTCTAAATGTGCATTCAGTTTGTAGGAATGGAGAACTAATGTATTTTCTGCTGCCAGAAACAATCTCCATGGTATTCAGAGACCTTTGTTGATTACTTTTTAGCTACATAATGTTTACATTAGTCAAACCAAAAATACCAACATGATGGGCGTATGGATCATCTCGGATTTGCTTTCTCATCCGGCTTTCAAATCCAGTTTCATGTGCAATCATAACATAAAAGGAGAGATAACTTGATAAAAGGGAGAATTGATTGCAGGTAGCTTGTCTCAGTAACCCAATTCCTACGGAAAGGAGCAAAGAAACGCAAAAACTGGTGGAGACGACAGCAGCATTAAAAAGGAAAGTATCTCTTCATGGCACAAAATGGAAGACTTTCTGCTGGGGAACGTGCACATGAGGCCGCCTTCGAGGAAGACATGGAGGGACCAGATTGCAGCTGAGTAAGTAGAGAAGGCTGCACAGGCCAAGGGGAGTGGAAAGAAGAGACCCCATGTGTGAGACAGCAACTGGGAGGGAGTTTCTGCAGGAGCCGTGGATGGCCTGCCCGCAGTCTAGGAGGTCTGCCTCCAAACGAAAAGGAGGGAAGAGCAGGGCTGTCGCTTGACTCTCGGTGGCAGCTCCAAAAAGGCTGCAATGCCTGCTCCCCGACCAGGAATGAAGACCTTCCGATCAGAAAACAAGAAAAGAAAAGCTGCCCCTGATGGAAAATGTTCAGGAAATACAGAGAAGTCATTATATACCCAGAAGATTTTCCTGCTCTGCCTCCTCTCAGCCTGGTGGGTCACTGTGGCGTGAGATCGAGAGAGAATTCCCAAAAAAAATCCAGGATGATGCTAAAACAATGTGAAGAAATTCAGCTATCAGTATTGTTTGGGGGGAAATATCCTAGCTCAAAGAAGAACACCTCTTACTTAATGGTGTCTAAATTTAAAAAGTGACCCAAGCCAGAGTTCTTGACATGGCTCTCTTAGCACCATTATGGACATCGCAGTTGCTGCAATGACTGATGGATTGGTTGATTGATTTGCCTATCTGGAAAGTCAAGAAAGTCAGCTAAAAACAGAAGAGAAGCACGAAAGATCCCTAAGATGGGGTTATTTACAAATAACATTGTAACACAATAGCCATTTAATATCAATTGCATGCCAGACACCGTGCTAAATATTTATCTCTTTTAATTAAATTCTACTTCTTGCTAGCTGTGTAAACTTGCACAATCTATTTAACCTCTCTGGGTCAGTACATCGTTGATTCTTTGGTGTTTGTTGAAACTCACTATGTGGCTTGGAATACACTGTTTTGTTTTGTGTATCATCCTGCTTGAAAAGCATATATATGCTCCACCTGTTACATTCATCAATCCACAACCTACACCAAATTGTGATGGGTGCATTGCAATGGGTTGTATTGTTGTATATACTCAGGTGCCTTAATTGCATTAACTGATCATTTGTTGCAATGTGTGTTACGTTTCTTAGTACTGTAGATTTGTCATTTTCTTTGTTTCTGTCAGTATTTGGTTTACTTATTATGAAGCAATGTGATTTGGTGAATACAAGTTCAGGAATTTTCATATCATGGTGAATTATCTCCTTTCTCGGGATGTAATAAACTCTTTATCCCGAATAATCCCTTTCCCCTGAAGCCCTTTGTGTGTGGTTCACATGGCTACCTCAGTTTTCTTTTGCTTTGTATGGTATTATCCATCTTTTTAAATCCTTAAACTTTCAGTCTTTTTCGACAATATATTTTAGATTTCTTTCTTGTAACTAGCATATTGTTGGATGCTTTGAAATTCAAGCTGAAAATTTCTTACTTTTAACTGAACAATAAAATTTATTTTTGTTGATTATTATTTTTAAAATATTTGGATTTGTTTGCACAATGTTAATGTCTTAATGATTCTTCTCCTTCCTATGTCATAATAAATTGAAGTGTCTTTATTTCTTTTATCTTTTTCTGTTTCTTTTTTTAAAATCCTTACATCAGATTTGGATGTTTTGACTTCTATTTCTATCCCTTTATTGGGAACTCTTAAAAATTTAATGTTAAGTATTTAGCTTTCAAAGTCTAAAATTAATAAATATTTATATTCTTTTTTTGAAGAACATGTAGACTTTAGAGCTCTTTAACTCTGATCGTTCACTCTTAAATCTCCCATGCTCTTATTATGTGGTGTTTAGTCTCCACCTTCTTTGTAAGCCACCCACATTACACAGTTTCTCAGAATGCACCACAGGGATGTATAGAGATGAAAAATAAGAAGCAGAAATTATAAGGCCAGGAAGGCAAAATGAGAAGATTCAAAAACATATAAGACTTTAGGTATGACAATAAAGGGAATGAAGGAAAAGCAGCCATCAGAAACTTCCAGAACTGAGAAACAAGAGTCTCTACATTTTGGAAGCACAATAAGCACTGTACAAAATACATAACATAATTCCCAATTAATCTTACTGTGATGAAACGGTGGGATCCCAGAGATAACAAGGAAATCTCAAAAGCAATCATAGGAAAAACAGGTTATTTAAAAAAATCACTGTTAATTGACAGAGGTTGTTTTTAATCAAGCACAAGAGAAGCTAGAAGAAAAGAGAATAAAAACTTCAGATTGCCAAACAATAAATATTTATCAATCTATACCTAGATAAACTATTATTCAAGATAAGGGTAAATAAAGAAACTTTCAGATATAAAGAAACTAAGAGTTTTACATTTACTGATTATCATCAAAAGAATGACTAAAATATTAGATTTTTCAGTATAATCTGTGTATTACTATGATTACAAATTAAATCTGAAACCTTAATGGATTAAGAAAACCCACAAAGATTTCTCTTTCTTGCCCTGATTGCACCGGCTAAGACAGAACCCCCATGCTTGATTTTTCTGCTCACATAAAGTTCCACTATAAGTTCAGCAACTCCCTCTTTCAATCCACAGAAAAGGAGCTCAAATGAGTGATTTCTAAATATAGACCCTGAAGAACATCATACTCAGGCACAAGAAGATGTGTACACACATATTTATTGTTGCATTTCTAAATAGTATCAGCACATTGAAAGCAATTTTTAAAAAGCCCATAAATTAAGAAATGGAGACCAATTATAGCATATCAGGAAATACCCCAGTGCAGGAGTTGACATACTCCATCTGGCTTACAAAGTCTGAAATGTTCCCTGTTCACCTCTTTAGAGAAAGTTTGCCAACCCCTGCAAAAGAGCACAGGGACATTTAGAAAGTATATCAATGTAGATATACCTAAAATCACATAAAATTGTAATTGAGTATAGAAGAAAATGCAACATTCAAAAGGTTATGTACAATTTGAGACGCTGCTTTTTTTTTTCTTTTTGAGTGGAGTCCTGCTCTGTAGACCAGCCTGGAGTGCAGTGGTGCCATCTCAGCCCACGGCAACCTCCTTCTCCTGGGTCCGGGTTCAAGCAATCCTCCACCTCAGCCTCCCAAGTAGCTGGGATTGCGGGCACGCACCACCTTGCTCACCTAATTTTTGGGTTTTTAGTAGAGACAGGTTTCACCGTGTTGGCCAGGCTGGTCTTAAACTTCTGACCTCGTGATCTGCCCACCTCAGTCTCACAAAGTGCTGGGATTATAGGTGTGAGCCACCACACTCAGCCGAGACACTGCATTTTATTCAAATATGTAGCACACAAAATAACAGCATGCATACATATACCTGTATATTACAAAAAGACAAATAAGTTTAAAGAGGAAAGATCTATATTAACTTCAGAGCCCTGGTTACCTCCATAGAGGGCAGGGAAAGGAATGAGCAGGGGAGAGGTGGGAATGTCAGCAACATATTCAACAGCACTGATTGCCCTCCAAAGTCTAAGTGCTAACATTTGTTAAAATTCTGTGTTTTATTCATTTGAGGCACGCCATAATTTATATTATTTTTAAACATTACAAAATACAAGAATAACAACAACAACAAGTTCCCTAACAGGAAAACAGCCTGAGAGTGTGAGCAGAGCTAAATGAATGCAGGAGGGAAGTGTGTCCTGATCAGGAATTAAACACACATTTATTTTTAAGTTGAATTTATGAATTAAAAGAACACATTCATTTTTAATTTTACTTTAAGTTCTGGGATACATGTGCAGAATTCTGGTGCAGGTCTGTTACATCGGCATACATGTGCCATGCGGCTTGCTGCACCTATCAACCCATCATCTAGGTTTTAAGTCCTGCATGCATCAGGTACTTGTCCTAATCCTCTCCCTCCCCTTCTCCGCCACCCCCCAACAGGCCCAGTGCGTGATGTTCCCCTCCGTGGGTCCATGGGTTCATATTGTTCAACTCTCACTTATGAGTGAGAACATGTGGTGTTTGATTTTCTGTTCCTGTGATAGTTTACTGAGGATGGTTTCCAGCTTCATCTATATATTCGTTTTTAAAGGAGCAACCTTTTCACACATGGATGGTGTCTTAAGACGGCACTTCTTCATGTCTGCAAGGTGGGTCTATGACCCCTTCGGTGTCCCATGCGTTCCACTGTGGACTGTGTTATATGTCTCTTTGTGTTCTCATTCCGGCACCACTGCTGCTACCACTCACAAGCCGACGATAAGCCCTCTGCAGGCAGGATCCGTGTCTTTCTCCACCTTTGACTCCTTGGAACCTGTCACCATGCCTAGGACTAACTGGCTACGTATCACATCAGTGCTGGAATAAATGTATGAGTCTATGTTCTGTGTTACCCTTAAAATGTTGATTTTTAAAATGTCAGCTGTACAGAAAAAAAAAATACTCTAACAGTCTGGTGCTTTCCATCCCAAAGTTTAGAATTCTGGTGAACTCTCAAAGGAGACAGACATAAGTAGAAGAATAGAAATAAGATCTTCATTTCCCAATATGGGAGCACGTGTTAGGAGACATTTTAATGCCAAACAGGTCAATCAGGATGTAATTGCCTCTGATAGACACTCTAGAAATCAGAGACATTCTTTACCTGGAGCTGAGTGCCACTCGAAAAAATGACAGACTTTCACGGCTTTGAAAACATCAAAAACAATCAAAGCATCAGCTCCAAACCTGATCCTCACAGTCCAACACCAGCCTGCGAGTTATGAATGAAGGCAGCAGCAACAGAAGAAAAACCACATTGTATACGTAAATCTAAGTCACAGAAAACACAAATCCCAGAGAGAACCTCAGCTAGGTGGTCCCCTAGTTGGACTCAGTGGTTCTGACCAACACTGGATTTAGCGAGGCCGAATTCACAAGGAGGGTGGGTTTGCAGCAGAGGCTGCCATCTCTGTGGGCTTTGAGAGGCATTGAAGAAGGAGATCCTTCTCCCTCCCTGCGGTTCCACTAAAAGACTCCCTTGGGTTGACTTTACATTTCACAAGTAAATGCAAATAATACCTGGGAGAGATAACACTTTTTTTCCAGATCAAACATTAACACTAAATTTGAATTAACTTTAGCAGTTGAGGAGCGTTGAGACCCTTAGGAAATCATGCTCTGTCTCTGGTTAAAGCCGGTTCTTACTTCTAAGGACATGTTTTGGAAGCTGCACGTCCGTGGATGAACACACGTGCCTTTCCTTCAAGACGAAGCAGTTGGAGTTAGTCTCAAGTTTGTCTTCTCCATTGTTGTCTGCCAGGAAAATGTGCTGCCTCCTTTCAGAAAACAATTTGCCAGTGCATTTTAAATTAAACTCTTATTTTGAGATAATTGTAGATTCACATACAGTTATAAGAAATAATATAAACAGATCTGACATACTCTACCCAGTGTCCCCTAATGATAATATCTTGCACAACTATAGTACAAAATCACAACGAGGATACTGGCTTCAGTACAGTCGAGACACAGAACACTGTCATCAGCACAAGAATCCTTTACACTGTCCTCTTACAGCCGCCCCCACCTTTCCCCCAAGCCTCATCCCTGTGACCACAGATCTGTTCTCCATCTCCAAACGCTCTCACTTTACGAATGCTACGTGAGTGGAAATACAGTACACCATCTTCGGAGACTGTCTTTGTTCACACAACATAATTCCCTTTAAATTCCTCTCAGTTCTTGTTTGCATCAGTTGCTCCTTCCTTTTGACTGCTGAGTAATATTCCACAAGACAGATTATACTGCAGTTTGTTTAAACTTTCATCCCCTAAAGGAGATTTAGGTTGTTTCCACTTTTTAGCTATTACAAATAAAGGTGTTATGAACATTCATGTACAGGATTTTTATGCAAACCTGGGACTGATGCCCAAGAGTACAATTGATGTGTTGTGTGGTAGTCGCATATTTACTTCTATAAGAAATTGCTGAATTATTTTTCAGAGTGGCTGCATCATGTTACATTTCCACATGTATTATATAAGTATGTCAATGTATTTTATGAAACATATAAAGCCTCATGCCCTTTAACTAATAATTACCTTTAGGGAATCTATCCTCTGAGGATAGCTCAACACAGAAATATAGATGGACAGACAGACAGATAAATAGATAGATATAGATATACACATATATACATGTTTTATATAGTCTATTTTTTGACTTTAAGGAGAGCTAAAGGGTAAGCTAGATGGCATTTTATATTTAAGCCTAGAAGAAAACCATGTTAAAATTGTATTTATGGAAAAATATAATCAAGTGGAAAAGCACATTGGCCTATGCTTCTCAGGCAACAATGCTTCTGATTTCCCTATTTGTTTTGAACATATGGTCATATCCTTCATACCACTGCACACACTTGCTCTCCAGGGAGAAAAATAAGTCTAGAATGTTGGGTGAGAAAACTTTCACCAACAGAAGGCTAATTGGGTGGTGAGGAGCAGGAATCTATTAGGGCCTGAACAGTTTCTTAGACTGGTAGACGGTGGTTGAGAGTCACCAAGAGGCTCCTGCACATGTTGTCAGGAGAAGGTCAGCGGTCAGCGAGAGGCATAGGAGGTGACTACAGCGAGGGCATAGTGGACGTGGCAGAGCCTCCAGTCCACTTCACAGCTGATGGGCGCCCTAGCCATGGTGGGGAATCAGCAACAATAACAACAACAACAATCCCTCAAAAGGAAAACAGCCTGAGACTGTGAGCGGGGCTAAACAAATGCAGGAGGAAAGTGTGTCCTGACCACGAATCAAACACACATTCATTTTCAAGTTGTGTTTTTAAATTTTACTTTAAGTTCTGGGATACATGTGCTGAACGTGCAGGTTTGTTACATAGGTATACATGTGCCATGGTGGTTTGCTCAAGGTTTTCTCATGGTGGTTCCTCAAGGCAAAACCCAAACCAAAACAAAACCTTTCTCAGAAATTATGTTTTCCAAGACTGTTTGAAATAATATCCCTTAGATAGATAGATGTTTTCTTAAAGAGAAAACAGTAACCTATCTAGCTAACATCAAGGGGAAAAGATCTTAATAACATCGCCTATACCGTGAGGGTCTTTGGAGTTTGTTGCTGTTATGCTTTCAAGAAACCCAATATACGAAGAGATCAGAGCAAGTGAACACTTGGGTCTTGTACGACGTGTCTGGAGAACTGGCCTGCAGAAATGTCAATCAAATCTTAACAGAATTTAGTTCATTTCAAAAAGTTTACAAATATGAAGTGACTTCTCAATTAAATCTGTTAACCACAGAAAAGAAAAAGCAGCACTTTGGTTTAGTTTACATTGGGGCTGCCTTTTCAAATGCTGGACGTGTTGGTGGTGGGAGAGACTGAGGCGTCTCCAGAGACCACTGGGTGTGTGAGTCCTCAGAACCTGTGGATACCTGGAAACTTGTGGTCTTGTCACAGAGAGGGAAGGAGGCATGAGAGCAAATTAAACCCTTGGGAACCATTCCTGAAATTAGGAGACCCTCTTAAACTTAGTTAACATCTCCTTTCCAGGTGGAGAAGGAAAAGCTTTGAGGTCGTATTTTGGAACTCACTGGACCTGGACTCAAATCCAGTTTCTGTTACAGACCATGTGGACTTGGGAACTCACGAGCAATTCTTTTTTTTTTTGAGATGGAATTTCACTCTCGTCACCCAAGCTGGAGTGCAATGGCATGATCTCGGCTCACTGCAACTTCCACCTCCTGGGTTCAAGCAATTCTCCTGCCTCAGCCTCCCAAGTAACTGGATTACAGGCACACACCACCACGCTGGGCTAATTTGGTATTTTTCGAAGAGACAGGGTTTCACCATGTTGGTCAGGCTGGTCTCCAATTCCTGTCTTCAGGTGATCCACCCACCTGGGCTTGTCAAAGTGCTGGGATTACAAGTGTGAGCCACACACATTCCATAAGCAATTCTTAAGCAAGTCACTCCAGCCTGTCCAGCCTCAAACCCTCCCCTGGGAAGGAGGACTCTCATCTCTGTTTGCAAGGCTGTGTGGGCATGACGTAAAATTCCTAATGTGAATCATCAGCTGCAGGCCCACATGGGTGACACTGGCTGCTGTAGGATGGCTGGTGAGTTATGAGGGGCTATTTCCCTCTCACAGCTGGGCTTCGCCCCTGTGGGTGAGTTCACAAGGATGCAGGATTCTTTGATGCATTCACTGATTCTGCAAGTATTTGTTGACACAGGCACAGTTCTAGGCACTGTGGAGAGAGCAGGGAGTGTAAGGAAGCCCGTTTGGTGAGGAGGGCACGCTCTGCTAGAGAGAGACGGGAAACAATTCATGATGCCTGCTCGGCAGGATGGACACTGGGAAGGAACATAAAGTGTTGCTCAGGGACAGAGAGCAAAGACTGAGGGTGGAGAAGGAAGCCCTGTGAAGAGTGTGTCAAGACAGGCCTCTTTGATAAGGGGATGTAAGCACAGCCCTCAAAATGCAAGGTTACAAGGGGAAAGCACAGACAACTATTATGGGATTGGCCAAACACACTTTTTTTTTTTGGAGTTTTGCTTTTTCACCCAAGTGGGAGTGCAATGCGCTATCTCAGCTCACTGCAGCCTCTACTTCCCTCATTCAAGCAATTCTCCTGCCTCTGTCTCCAGAGCTGGGATTACAGGCGCCCACGACCACACCCAGCTAATTTTTGTATTTTTAGTAGAGACGGGGTTTCACCATGTTGGCCAAGCTGGTCTTGAACTCCTGACCTCGTGATCCACCCGCCTCGGCCTCCCAAAGTGCTGGAATTACAGGCGTAAGTGACCTCGTCTGGCCAACCGAACACATTTTTAAAAATGCTTTCTGGCGTCAGCTTCTGCTTACTTCTGCTAACGAACTTTTAGCAGATCCAAAAACTGGATCTGCTTGGCCTTGGGAATGCTCTGTGACTTTCTGTCTGCTGTTGGGAGGCTTCAGCTGCCACCGCAGTGCACTCAGACCCGGAAGCCCTTGGACTTCTCTTTGCTTGGGGCTGCCCTCCACTCCCCGTCCGGCTCCCGCTGGTGCCCAAACCTCACTGTATTGATCTCCTGTGCTTGTCCACCTGACGATCTCCTCCAGCTTGGGTCTAGACCTCCAGGGTGGGGACTTGATCTTACCCATCTTTTTTTCCCCTCTGGTGTCTGCTGTAGTGTATTTCACAGTAGATCCCTCCTCATCGCAAGTTAGGTGAGTTGCTGAGGGAAAAAGAAGAAAAACCTAAGTAGATTTGCTGTAAAAAATTATTCTGACTAGTCCTTCTGTAATAATGGAAGTTTTTTTCCCGAAGATTATTGATTTAGACAAGACAGAAACCCACCCTGATTAGTTCAAGAGAAAGGTGGTCTCTAGGGGAGTGAGAAACAGGCCCATCGGGTGCTGCCATCAGAAAGTTAGGGGTTTCCACCTGCCCTTCCTTCCAGGCCCCAGCTCCCACCTCTTAGTCATTCCTCTCCTTCCCCTACCATTCCCAACATGTCGGTACCCTTGGCTGGTCCAGGCAGTGACTTAAGTCGTGATAAAGTTTTGTGACTATCTGGCCTCTTCAAGTCTCCTCGATCTCATGTTTCCGACATTCCATTCTGGAGACAGATCTCAATGGCTCAGGCTGGACTGGGGTCTGCCTCTGGACCCAGCAGCTACAGGCCTGGGAGTGGACGTGTTCAGATCTGCCCCACAAGCTCCCTGCAATGATTTCTCTGCCTGTTCTTCAGTCAGCTCTGCGGTGCCTCCTGCAGAGGTGTGCCCACAGGGCCACTGAAGGTCTAAAGCCAAGTAGGGGCTCAATCACGACTTGGAAAATGTTGACCGGCTGCTGAAGGTAAGAGCAGGGCAATGGTTAGAATGCCTTTACACCCATGCATTTTTATGACAGATTTAAAATAAATGGACTTTTGTTTCCTTCCCAGGGGCCGATTTTGCACTCACCTGCCTCCGTGCCAGCATGTTCTCCTTTCCCTGCCATAGTTTCCCAAGGTGATTAACCCCAATCAGGTATCCCTACTTTCAAATCAGAGGACTAAAACACAATTATTTTCCAGAACATTCTAAGTGAAGAACAGTGTTTGTGATTTCCATTCCCTGAGATGGCCACATTGCTGTGTGTCCATTTTCTGAGCCTACGTTTCTTCTCTGTACAGTGGAGAGAGTAATAATAACAATAGCAGTCTTCGTCCTCATCATCTTAGCATGCTCCATATGGCTATTGTGAGAATTAAAGGAAATAACGTGAGCAAAGTAACCAGGGACCAGCATGGTACCTTAAAAAAAAATCCAACCCTAAATGGATGGTTGCTACATCTTTTGCAAGTACCACCGCCCCCGTCCCCCCCACCACACACACACTGTCATCGTTGTCAGGAGCTTCACCATCAGCAGGGGACCAGCACCTGTGTCACCCTCTCACTGCCCCCACCTCCACCAGGTGCCTCCTAAGCACGGCTTCGGAGCAATCACTTGTCATTTTCCAACGTGGACAAAAAGATTCATCAAGCTCTGTTTCTATTATTTGAGAGGCAACGTGAGAAAACCACAAGTAAAAAAAAAAAAAAATCACTTGGAAAAAAGTTTGATTTATGCCTGCAGTCATACACAGTCAACTTTTAAACTACATTCATTACCTTGTGGAATCTGTTGTATTCCTTAGCACTTAAGACACAGTTCTGAACCCTGCAAAGGCTTCAGCTCACCTTGGAGATGAGATGTGAAGCAGGATCAAGATGAAAGACAGTTTGCAAGAAGCATGGACACAGAAATTGTTTGCAATTTAGCCATTCTTCATTTTGTGTGATTGGAAGTGCTAGCCCACTTACAAATGACAATCGAATAAAGAGTTTTAAACAAGCATTTTCTAGAATGTTGATTTACTGGAGGAGGAAAAAAATTGTTGTATCTGCCAAATGATTGCAGCACCTATAAAACAGTAAGGTCATTTTTCTGCTGAAATGTCACAGTGAGATTTTTAAAATAGATTCTTGGTGCAGTTTTAATAATGTCGAGGTTAAAGATAAGGGGAAAAAAGTATTTAACAATGAAAGTGAAGCAAAAATATTGCTGTTTAAAGTGGATTTTAGGAGTAGCCTTTTACTATGTCAGGGCAAAATATAACCTTGTATACTGCTAATATTTTTCTAATTGTTTTATTCACAGTTAATAACAATCAGCTCAACCACACTAAGCTGATGAACCTGCTGTGACCCTCATGCTGAATATCATAAAAGCAGTCTCCAGGGAGGTCGGAGGAGGGAAAAGGAACAGGGAATGCAAGAAGCCCTGTGAGTTACTCAAAATAAAAATCGAAGAGTTGGCTGGGTATAGTGGCTCACACCTGTGATCCTAGCACTTTGAGAGGCTGAGGCAAGGGGATTACCTGAGGTCAGGAGTTCAACATCAGCCTAGCCAACATGGTGAAACCTTGTTGGTTTCTATTAAAAATAAAAAAAAATTAGCCTGGCGTGGTGGTGGGTACCTGTAGTCCCAGCTACTTGGCAGGTTGAGGCAGGAGAATCACTTGAAACCAGGAGGTAGACGTTGCAGTGAGCCGAGATTTCACAACTACACTCCAGAAAAAAAAAAAAAAATCACAGAGTCTGTTCTGCAGTCGATCTTGTGGGGAATGTCCATCTAGCTCTCTTCTCTTGAGCTGACCCCCATGACTCAAAGCTCCCAGTGGCCAGGGTTGTGTCATGTGACCATTGCTGGAGATCAGTGTGAGAAATATGAACCAAGCTGGGGCAGGTCCTTTGTCCCTAGAATTTGTGCTGAGGAAAGGAACCTGGGAGACGTGGGTTGAGGCTATTTTTGGCAGCATGCCCACCTGCTCCTCAGTGGGAGACTTGGGTTCTGTGTTCATCCGTAACTCTGTAGTAAATTGCCTTTTTAAACCTGAAGTGAATGTATTAGTGAAGATGCTTTTTCATAACAATCAATGGAGAGGTTATTTCTCCTACTTCGGACGTAAGGAAGGAGGCAGGCAGGGTGAGTTGGGGAACTCTGTACTCTCTGTAAATCTCTTCCTCTCTCTTTTACATTACAAGAGTTTATCTGGATGGCAGTCAAGAAGTTCAGCAGCCATTTATCAAGCTCGGGAGGCTGGAGAAACGTTTCTTCTTGACTTAGATCTTCTCTCTTCCTGCCTTTCCTAGAAGTACCCAGACATTTTCCCCATTGGAAATGTCTGAATCCACAAGCTACTTCTAGCTGCAAGGGAAACTGGGCAGGCATTTTCTTTTCCTTGGTGGGAGGAATAGAAGGACAGGAGGCTGGCAAGACTGTGGGGTCAGCGGCCCATAGTGTCTGCTCCGCTGGCCTGGGTGGCTTTCAGTTGATGACCCAAGGGTCCCACTATGACAATGTAAGCCAAGAGAATAGGGTCCTCCAGATTCTAAGTTCACATTCTTCCATGTACCCTACTCAAGCCTCCAAGAGGGAGGAATGTGTGATTCAGCCTCAAATCCACCTTCGCTGAGGGAATGCGTGGGCCTAAGCAATCTCTAAGACAGTGATCTCTAAGAAGATCACATCTCTAAGAAGCCACATGACCACACATGTCCACCAAATATACCAGATGTTTGCTTTGGTATTTCTTTTTTGCTATTTGGAGACCTTGTCCCATCCTCCCTGTCTTCTTCTCCCTGTCTCCCTCCCTCTTTCTCTCCCCAGAGGGCATAGCTATCATGACGGAGAGTACCATATCCACGCTCGGCTTTGAAATATGTTCTTTTACATGTAAGTGTTCATAGCAATATACAGCATGATGTTTTATATAACTCTCAAATATTATACAAATGATATCCTATTGCTCACATGATCCAGCAACTTTCCCTTTTTCCACTTGGCATTACCCCCCTAAGATTGATCCATATTGTCTGTGTAGCTGCAGCTCATTTCTCTTAGCCACTGTGTTCTCTTCTTCCCGGTGGCTCAATCTTTATTGAGCAATGTTGCCAGGCTGGTCCCAAACTCCTCATAATGACAAGTCATTGTAATTATTTCTAATTGCATCCTATGACTACAAGCCAATTGGGCAAGTGATCAAAGGGAATTAAAACCTTTCTATGAAGAATTAAATCTCATTGAAATCTTAGCTTTAGTACCTAACTATGCCAGCATGTCACTTTGGTGTGATAAGGATGTCAATCTTGTATCTTCTTCCTCATGGACTATTAGATTGTTACAATGCAGGAAGGGACATTTGTCTTCTTAGGTTTAGAAGCAAGCACTGTCATCTAAATATTTGCCTAGGAGTTGAATGTATGGAACAAAATGTATCCACGGACTAACATCTTTTACCAGATTTTGCTGAATTGTTCTCTGCTTCCAACTGCAGTCCTGCCAGCATACAGATGTTCCATTTTCCACATCTTCAGCCATTCTTCCCATAAAACACAAATGGTTTTTGCTGTTCTAATGGATGATGAGAAAGGGTCTATCTTTGTGATTTTGATTTGTGCTTTCTTAATTGCTGGCAAGTTTGAGCAACTTCTGTTGCTCAAGTTCAGATAATTTACCTGGGCTCTTCTTCTCTTAGTTGTCTCTCCATGGCTCTTGTTTAGAGCAGGACCTTGCTCTATAAACGCTCGATACTCATCCTTCCTCAGTCATGTGCACCGACCAGGTGTAGTCTCAGTTTCTGACTGTCTTTGGCTTTGAAATACCTCGTATTTTACAGATGTTTTAAATGTAAATGTGGTAAATCTATCAGTTGTTTCCATTGTGTCTTGTACCTTTAAGTCTATTTCAAGACATCAAGACATTTTTCTCTATACAGAATCATAAAATAGTCTCTTATAATCTATTCTAAGAGTTTTATTGTTTCACCTTTTTGCATTGAAGTCTGTAGTCAACTTTGGATTTACTTTTGCATATGAAGAAAAGCATATGGTGCGTATAATTTACTTTTGCATATGAAAGGAAAGCATACAATGGTGCATACTTCAAATAGGCAGGCAGATATATTACCAACATTTGCAGAATGTCCTATCACATCTCAGCTTATGTACAGGACACTTCTGTGACCCATGTATGAGGGCTCTTTCTGGGCTCCCTATTTTTTATTTTTTTCAGGAACATGTTTTTTAAATACCTATTTAATTCCCCATGGTTTTTATTTTTAATATAGTGAATAATATGCAGGGCATTTTGCCTTGATGTTGCCTGTAATCGTTTTAAAACAATGTATGATATTTGCTTGGGGTTTTATCATGTTAATAAACTCTCTTTTATTCTTAATTTGTTAGGAGGGTTTTAAAATTATTATTATATGTATTTGAACGTTTAATTTGGTAACATAATTTCATGTATCTGTTGATATAACTACTCTTTATTATTGTGTTGAATTACATTCCTAGATTTCTTAATATCAAAATAAGAAATAGGTGAAGAATTCCTGTCTTATGATTAATTGTGTGTGTGTGGGAGCATTCAGCTTGCTGATACTTAATTTAGGATTCTGTATCTGTGCTCAAAAGTGAGAGAGTATATCTCTGGTCAATGCTATAAATAATTCCATGTTTTTCTTTCAATTATTTTTTTTCTTCAGAAAGAGGGAGTCTCACTCTGTTGCCCAGGCTAGTCTCAAACTCCTAGCCTCAAGAGATCCTCCTGCCTCTGCCAAACTCTTTTGTGATATGAAGTTGATTTTTTTAGAGGGGGAAGTTATCTAATCTGGGAATATTTGTGTTTTTAAAATAGTTATGGGGCCAGGAGTGGTGGCTTTTGCCTGTAATCCCAGCACTTTTGGGAGATAAAGGTGGGTGGATCACTTGAGCTCAGGAGTTCAAGAACAGCCTGGCCAACAAGGTGAAACTCTGTCTCTGGTTAAAAATACAAAAATTAGCCTGCTGTGATGGCTGGTACCTGTAATCCTAGCTATTTGGAAGGCTAAAGCAGAAGGATCACTTGAACTCAGGAGGCAGAGGTTGCAGTGAGCCGAGATCGTGCCGTTGCACTCTAGCCTCAGCAACAAGAGCAAAATGCCTTCTCAAAATAATAAAGGAATAAATAAAACCAGTTATGGTATTTAAGTAAGAATGCAACGGGTCTTCCCTGGACGACTTCTACTCTCTTAGTTTTGTTGTTGGTTTTGCTCATCAGGCACAATTAACACTGTTTCTTGCTGAGCTGAGATGAACCATTCAGGGTGGTGCCCACTGCACCGCCAATGGACAGGCTTCACTGGTAAGCAGAAACATGTCTGCCCCCATGCCAGTTCTGCCATAAACGTTCTTACATATTTTGGCAAATGTTCACCAAACACCAGAACTGACAGGCAGCTTAAAGGGAGGCAGCTGTCCTTCTTGAAGTTTAGGGTTAAATGTACACAGTCCAAGCCAAGCAGACAGTACATGTATTTCAGAATCAGAGCTTCAGGAAGGGTTTTCAAATACTGTACAATGGAAAAAAAATCACTGATGAAACCTATTAAAATATCCTTAGAAAACAAAACTAAAATGTAGTCCAAAGATCCAAAAGAAAAGTTGGTCTCAGCAATTCTTGTGTCAACATTGGATAGCCTTGCAGAGATGATAAAACTTCTTAGTGATTTCTTAGCCTTGATCATATGGTAAAGGGAGGCTTATCATGGCAATATTTTGCAAATAGTGCATTAACTCTATTTAAAGTGCAATTTTAGGATATACACAAGAGACACAATAATGTTAGTTATGCAGGAAGAAGCTCAGAATAATTTGAATTAAAGGTATGGCTCTAAAATACTAATTCTGATTTGTCTAATATAAATGAAAAAGGGGTTCCAAGGATGATCCAAAGTTATTTGGAGTAGTTGGAAAACATTCCAGCATTACTCATTTATATGTGCATTTTGGCAGTATCTTTAAAAAGAAAAACTTATTCCATTTATTTATAATTACATCCTATAACTACAAGCCAATTGGGAAAGTGATCAAAGGAGAATTATAACATTTCTAGGAAAAGTTAAATCTCATTGAAATGTTAGATGTAGCATCTAACTATGCTAGCCTGTACTTTGGTATAATAAGGATGCCAATCTTGACTTGGGCCCTATAGTTGGTTGAATGATGGTCCCAGAGAGATACGTCCACCTTATAATCTTTGGAACCTGTGAATTGTCCCTTATTTGGAAAAGGAGTCTTTGCAGATATAGCTAAGTTAAGGATCATGAAATGAGATTCCACTGGGTTATCTGAGTGGGCACTAAATCCAAGGACAAATGTCCTGATACTTATCAACCTGAAATAGAAGGATCAGAATCTAATTTAAAGCGAGTTTACTCCAGCACAAATTGGTGTGAGGCTGGCCCTCCCGGAAACACCAGCTCCAAAGGAATGGAATCAGCCTGCCCAAGTAGGAAGTGAAGGTTTCACTTAGAGCAGCAGAGAGAGAGGAGTCTTTAGCAGGATGAAAACTCATTCATACAAGGTTGGTGCATAGTTACAGCAATTTGGTTGGTTATAGGCTGTGTTTCTTTTGGAAAAGTGTACATTTAACATTTCTTACAGAGGGTGTGATAGTCATGGCTGTTCTGTCATCTGGTTTAAGCAAAGCAGGACAGCAAAGGGAAGTTAATCGATAAAAGTGTCATTAATTTACAAGGCAGGAGGTCTCTGTCTGTGACATCATTTAATTCTCTCTCGCCATTGTCCAGAACAAGAAAAATAAGAAAGCGAGTTAATCTATAATCTGAGAACAGAAGTTGTGTCCATATGTGACTTAGCTCACAATCACATCTCTGTCAAGGTTTAGCATGTTTCTGGGGATTCCAACAGCTTTTGAGTTGTATTTATATTCACATAAAAGACAAAAAGGGGAAGATGCAGAAACTCATAGAGAAAGGAAAGAGAATGGAGTGATGCAGCAAAAAAAAAAAAAAAAAAAATGTTTGGAGCCACCAGAAGCTGAGAGTGGCAGGGAAGCATTCTCCCCTAAAGCCTCCAGAGGAAGAACAGCCCTGCTGAGACCTTGATTTGGAACTTCTGCCCTCCAGAGAAGACATCCCTGTTCTTTGAAGGCACTGACTTTGCAGTGATTTGTCATGGCATCCCCTGGAAGTGAACATAGTTCCCATCTTGAACCACATCATCTGGCCTCGTGGCAATGGCAAGCCAGGAAGAGCGGCCATGACTCTGTCAATAGATCAGGATCAAAATCCAAACAAAACAACTACAGCCCGAGATGCTGGGATGACTTGAACAAGGAGACTTATTGAGGGTGTGTAGAATTATAAGCCAAAGCATAGGATGGGCAAACGTGACAACCTGTGGAGAGTGACCTTGAAGCAAAGGTGATGTAAAACTTCTGAAAGTGGCTGCCACAGAGGCGTGGTAACACTGCAGGACTCTAACATGAGCATGGATCACTTCCAGAACTGGGACCACCTGCAGGGCTCTGACCCCACAGAAGCGCCCCGCTGAGTCTGCGTGGCCCCATGTTAGGGTAGATGCAAGGGAGATCTGGCAAACAGCCTCCAGGATGGAAAAATGATGTGAATCCTGCTCAAAGAAGGTGTGAGCAGAGCAGAACTTCCTGCAGAGACCCAGGAGCTACAGGAGGTGTTCATTCATCTTATCTGGGAGCTGCCAGAGGGAGGTTCTGAAGCTGGTGAAATGATGGAGTTTCAGGTCGACATCAGCCAGACCTGACCAAATGCTGGAACATCCTGAGGCCAGAGGACTCTTCCCACTGTTGATGCTTGAAAAAGGAAGAGAAAACCGTTTTTAGGGAGGCTCAAGGAGGATCCCAGAATCTGCATATATTTTAGGAAGGAGGGAGAAAAGTAAATTTCTATAATAAGGAAGAGGGAATGTGTAGGAGGAGTTGAAGGGAAGTGGCCGGCTAGTTTGAACTCCTGTGGGTATTTTGAGGGCAGAAGCTCCATTTCCTCACTTTTCTTCTCAAGAAACCCCTTGGAACACTGACTTAATATATTCTGTAGCTATGGATATCTTTTAAGGATGGCAGGAAGAACCGACATTGATTTGCCCCAGGGACTAGGAATGTCCCAGGAATTGGGCCCGTGGCTTCAGTTGGGAAATCTGTGTAGCTGACATGATTTAGGGAAGGATTTATTTTTTTATCGTTTTTATAAGTATTTCCCTTGTAACATTATTGATTCACTCATCAAGAAGTATTTAATAAATGCTCACTGTGCTAAACAATATGATGGCAAACACAGACCTCCACCCACTGCGCCAGGCAGCATCCAAGCACCCTCTAGCCACCGACTCACTACCTACTCTTGGCCGCCCTGTGAAGTAGGTTCCTACGTCCATTTTGCACGTGAGACCACTGAAACAATGAGTAATGTAATTAGAAATGATTTGAATTTATTTGCAATGACAAAATAATTTGAAATAGAATGAAATAAGAAACCCGAAATAATTTGCTCCAATTATGTGGTGGCTGTGGGGAGGGTGAGAAAAAAACCCAGGCAGCCTGGATCCAGCCAAGGGCTCCTCAACAGACTCCACACTCCTAGATGTATGATGACAGGCAAAAGGACACCAGCCCATCCTCACATGACAGGCAGCATGGTGGGAGAGAGTCTTTAATCAAATACTTAATCAAATCATGAATCAAATAATGCCAAGTAAATATACAATTACAATTGCAATTAGCCGTATAGATTCATCACCAAGGGGTTTGCTGTAGCAAAGGTCTGAAAAGCTTTCCCCTGGAAAGGCATACTTAAGCTGATACCTAAATGATGTCATGAATTTGGTTAAGAAGGTGGGGAGATGCTTCAGGCCAAAGTGAGTCACAGGCACAGATGTGACTTTATGTCTTATACAAGGTCCAGGTATCTCCCAGCACCCGGTGCATCTACCTTGTAGATCAGTGGTCTTAAAATATGATGCCTAGTTCAGGACCAGCAGCAGCCCTGGAAACCTGTAGGAAATGGAAATTCGTGGGCTTCACCCCTTAGTTACTGAGTGGGGAAATTCTGGATCGTGGGCCCAGAGCTGTTTTCAAAAACCCTCCAGTTGACCCTGAGCTCACTGAAGTTTGGGATCAGCTGCTTTGGAAGATACAGGGAGCACATGCGCAGACCCCTTCCCCAGGAAATGTACCTGTTCCCCATGGGTGAGTGTTGGCCCCTGACAGCTCACAGCCACTGACTGCCCACTCAGGAAGTCTGAGTCAGCACTGCTAAGTCAACCTTACAGGAATCTTTTGCTCCTGGATGCTGAGCTGCCTGTAGCCCCCACTCTCCCACCAGACCCCGATAACACGTGACTCACATTATGCTTGCTCCCCTCCTCAAAGTGAAAATTATGCTGCAGTTGTGTAATCACCCAGTGGGTTCTTCCTGCCCACTGCACAGAAAAAACCGACTCACCGAGACCATGGCATTGTAAGAAAGAGTGCAGCTGACAGGGATGAAGCTAAGACTCAAATCAATCTTCCCCAAAATTCAGAGGCTAGGGATTCTCAAGGACAGTCTGGTGGGCAGGGGACTAGGAAATGGGTATGGCTGATTGGTTGAGTATGCAATCAGTGGGCTGTGGAAATCGGTTCTCCTACTCTGAGTCTGCGTCTGGGTAGGGCCACAGGACTGGTTGAGTCACAGTTCTGGGTGGGGCCAACTGGTCATCAGAAATGCAAATGCTGTAAAAGACATGTCAAAAGTCCAATCTTAGGTTCTAAAATAGTGACACAAATTATAGGAGTAATTGGGGGAGGTGCAAATCTTATCATCTGTGATAAGTGGCTGTCAAGTTTTTCACTATGCCTACATCTTAGCAGAATTTGGGCCCTTCTTATCCTCCCAATCTAGTGGCCTTCCATGAGGTTTATAAAAGTGTTTTCGTTTGGGGGAAAGACTATTATCATTTAAACTATAAACTAAATTTTTCCCAAAGTTAGCTTGGCCCAAGCCCAGGAATGACCAAGGGCAGTTTGAAAGTTAAAGGCAAGTTGAGGGTTGATTAGATCAGATCTCTTTCACTGTCACAATTTTCTCACTGCTAAATTTTTGCAAAAGTGGTTTCAGTTGTGCCCCAGAACTGCCAGGGAGCCATATTCTAGTTTAGACATGTTTCCCGTTTCTCAACCCCCTCTGGCCTCCTTCTCTCTCCTCCTAAGGACCATTTCCCAATAAACCTCTTGAACAAGAATCACCATCTCAGACTCTGTTTCCGGGAAACCCTACCTGATGCATGCACTGTCATTCTGGAGGCCAGCAGATAGAGCTTGAAGCAAAACTGAGACAGAAATACCGAAGCATCTTTGAGGAGTGGGGGGCACTTCTCCCTTGCCCTCCTGCCTTTGCTTTATCCCAATCGTGCACCATCAGGCTCATCCCTCAAAACAGAAAAAAAATTGCCTGTGTCTGCCAAAGCAGTCAAACTCTGTAAAATATTTGAAGAGACTTATTCTGAGCCAAATATGAGTGACCCTGGCTCGTGACACAGCTCTCAGGTTATCACGAGAGCATGCGTCCAAAGTGGTTGGGTGCAGCTTGGTTTTATACATTTTAGGAGACATAAGACTTCAATAAAATATGTTGGTTTGCTCCAGAAAGATGGGACAACTTGAAGGAGGGGGTGGCTTCCAGCTTATAGGTAGATTTAAAATTTTCTGGTTGGCAATTGGTTGAGTTTATCCAAAGACCTGGAATCAATAGAAAATGTCTGGGTTGCAATGAGAGATGGTGGAGACCAAAGTTTTATCATGCAGATGAAGCCTCCAGGTAGCATGCTTCAGAGGGAATAGGTTATAAAATGTTTCTTATCAGACTTACTCTGTGTTGATGCTCATGCCAAAGAGGTATCATGAGGCATGTCCCACCCCCACTTCCCACGGAGGCCTCAATCAACCTTTCAGGTTAAACTTTGGAAGAGTCCTGGCTGAAGAAGAAGTCCATTCAGATGTTTGGGGGCCTTAGAATTTTATTTTTGGTTTACACCTACTTGTTTACTAAAAACAAGGGGGTTACTGGTTGTGACATCCTTCCATCTGCTTCTGCTTTACAATATAGTCCATCCCTGGACTTCCATTTAGCTCTAAGCAAGTACTCTCAGCTCTTCTCAGTCTTTCCCTCTGCAATGCTCCCGTCATGAGGCTCCTTCCGTCATGAGCAGCATGTGCAGTGGTCAGTGACAGGCTCAGAGCTTCTGGCTTCCTTTAAGACAGTCAGCCTCTGTGTGCAGCCTGGTTGCAGTTCATGTCCTGCCTGAAGGCTCCCAGGGCTCAGATGAGGCCAAACAGATGCTTCTTCCGGAACATGGACTTCTGGGTCAAGGGATGCAGGACTGAGAACAAACCAAGGCTGGCTCATCCCGACAGCTGCACTCTGATGACTCTTTGGTGCCTCCTGACACTCAGCGTCCCGCTGCTGCTCCGCTTCTTGTGCCTTTAGACACAGGTTTGGGATTTGTTTGTTTGTGAGTTTGTTTTTTGTTTTGCATTTCCTTCCATTTCTTCCATAAGTTCCACTTTGCTCAAGTAAATTTTCTAAAAGATACATGACCTTTATGAGAACAATTCATACCAGAAATGTCAGCATCTTAACAAAATTAAGATCTATACTCCTGCAAAATCCGTTTTGGATCCGACAATCTTCTTCCATTGTGGAGCTTAGCCACGAGAAACAAGTGGCCGATGAGATCACTACTTCAGGACAAGAAAAACGGAGGAAGAGGAGGCGCTTCTGGTCTTAACTGCCTAAGCGACTCCCCGCCCCCAACTGGGAGATGACTGCAGCACTGGTCCCATGTTCAAGTGCAAGGGAGGCAGGGAGAGGTTTAGAGAGCATCATCTCTCTCGCTCCTTTTAATCTCAACGCCACGACATATGGTCCATTCTCCCCACTTGCCCTTCGTTACCACTGACTCACCGATCACTCCGGTGACTCGCTGGCAATTGGTTTTGCTTCCTGTAGGTGCCACTCGAAACCTGTTCTATTTTGCATTGTTTTGTTTTGTTTGAGACAGAGTCTCACTATGCCACACAGGCCGGAGTGCAATGGTATGATTTCAGCTCATTGCAACCTCAGCCTCCCAGGTTCAAGTGATTCTCCTACCTCAGTCTCCCAAGTAGGTGGAATTACAGGTGTGTGCCATCACACCTCGCTAATTTTTGTATTTTTAGTAAAGATGGAGTTTCACCATGTTGAGCATACTGGTCTTGAACTCCTGACCTCAGGTGATCCACCCATCTCAGCCTCCCAAAGTGTTGGGATTATAGGCGTGAGCCAAAGCACCAAACCTGAAACTATTCTCTTGACATCACTGAGAACCTCCCTGATCACTGCTCTCTCATTAAGGGTCTTCCCTCACTTTCTCATCTGTCTGCCCCTTCCCTACAGTATTCGATGTTCCTCCATCCATTCCTCTGGAGAGCCCTCTATTCCCTTGAAATGTATAATAGTGCCCTGGTCTGACCTGGTAGTTACTCACCTTTTCCTATCTCCATATCCTATTTTACTTCTGATTCCTGACCCCTAAGTATCGTTCTTCAAATTTACAGACCAAGCTTTTTCCTTTCTCCTTAAAATTTTAGAAGCTACGTCTAGTTTCATAACTTTAGTTATCACCTCTCTGAAAGTAATTCCTAAATGGTAATACTTAATCCTGATACTGACTCAGAACTTCCTGCAGAAATGCAGATCCAGCTGGTTTTCAACAGATCCACCCTCAGATGTTCATGCCCAAAATAATTACACAATTGCCTTCCTATCTAGCAGTTGATCCACTCAGCAAGGTCCCTTTGGCCTTGGGTACCACCGATGGCTACTTCTCTCCAAGGCTGCCCTGAATCTCGCAACTACGCATGTCCGCGAGCAGCCTCTTTCCATTTCCAGAAGACTGCACTGGTTACATTTCAGTGAATTTTGGCTGGATTATAAATAAATTCTCCTGCCTAGTTTTTCCTTCAGGATTTTTCATTTCTCTGCTGTTCCCTGTGGTGCTAGATTAATCTCCTTAAACTGCTATCAAAGAAAAACTGCATGAGGTGGGATAAACAGGTAAGGAAGACTTTATTCAAGACTGGTGCAATAGGGGAGAGAGATTGAGCTCAACTCCACTGAAACAAATGGCGGGATAGTGTGTAAGTGCTGGGGTGAGCCAGTGGAGAGGGATGGGAAAACATCAGGAGTAAGGTTGGCCAATACAGTTAAGCCATCTGGATTTTCTGATTGGTGCTTATCAAACTAGCTCCCACTCTCCCACAGAGATGATTACATTTCAAAGGAATAGCTTCCAGCTCCTTGAGAAAGATATTCCTGAGTATAAAACTGGCAAGGATCTAGGAGAAGATTTGTATCTCACATGGGCAGAGAAATGATTTGCAATTTTAAATATTTCTAAAGTTAATGCTCTAAGCAAAGGAAGTTCAGAAAGAAGTCTGGAGTCCAATGACATGAGGCTTATGTTAGGTGCACGTGGTCACCGCAGGCTGACCTGGCCACTCGACTGCTGGTGTCCACACAAAGGCCCCTCTGCCATCCCGTGACCCTGCAGGTTCCATCAAAGGATGCCAGGCTATAGGACCTTGGCTCCATCCTTAGCACTCATCCATGGCCTCACCGTTTCTGTTCCTGGTACATCCCATAGATGTATCAGGAAATATTTCTCCATAGGAAATATCTTAAATATGTCTGTGCCCTTGTCTCCCTCATTCCTGTAATTTCCTTTTTCCATCACCAGACATTGAATTTTCAAACAACCTTCAAGGCCCAAATCAAACTTTTCACAAAATTTCCCCAAATGCCAACCTTGGGCCTACACCATGAAGTATTAGTTTTTCCATTCTCGTTGTCTTCATGGCAAGACTAAATGAATGAATGAGTGAAGAATAAATGAAGGAGTGAAATGCATGACATTGAGAAGTCTTCCTCTCTGTGTTTCAACTTCAAAGTTAGATTTGTCAATACCAGTTTTAGAATGTAGAATTTACGCATACTTTAAAAAATGTCAAAAGTGTGCCAGTTCAAGTAATGTTCATCTAAAGCAAAATGTGTTATCATCTAGCTCTTACTTTAAAATGCTCAAGAACAATATCCACGTGGCTACTATTTCAGAGTCTCTAGAAGCAAGTGGGAAAAGTACTATTACTTGTTGAGTTTGGACAATTGCTTTTGCATATAAGAGGACTAGTCATTAACCAGCAGAATTTTCTGTGAAACCTACGTTTGCCTCTACAGTTAATTATCCCTTAATTCAGAATACACTTCAGTAAGTTTTGATAGCTTAGGAATTTGTGCAAGTGGAATTTCTTTCACGAATAACATTACCTTATAGACAAAAGCACATGTACGACGACTTTTTCTGATATTCGGGTAGATTTTTATGGACAAAAATAAATAGAGGCTGATGGAAATACAAATTTCAAAATAGAAAAATGTAACAACTATATTATTGATAGGAATGCATTGTAAGTGCATTTAGATTTTGCATCTATATTAGCAGACAAGTTAGTGCCTGCTAACCCTGGCTTAATGGTGACGATGGTATTTGCTTCTTTCCCTACCCTCTTCTATTCTGAGGTGAAGATGATTAATGGGTTGCCAAAGGAATCATATAATAAGCTTTTCTGATCAGAGTATTCCTTGAGCTAACCATGTAACAGCTCACTGCTGCACAACTGAGGATATTGATGAATAGTTTTATGATTCATCTGGGCAGATCCATGAAGCCAATTACTTCATAAGGTGGCATTTCATCACAGTTGCCTTCGATCCTCTGTGGTTGGCTCATTGATTAGAGCTTGCCAAGGAAAGCAAGTGTAACAGTCTGGGATCCAAAATTGCTGACAGTCGTATCTAGACTTCAGCATGGGTGTTCTGACAATGTGCTTGTAATTTCTCTAGGCTGGCTTAATTATTCTACCCTTATATAAGGTTTAGCGACTTGATATAAAATGGAATAAAATCCACAGTAATGTTAGACAGAATCTGCAATTCTTAGATTCTGATAGGACTCATCTGGAGCTGCCTTTCTGTCCACCCTCCCTTTTTATTGAAGAATTTGATCATTGAATCTGGACACGCATCTATGCATCATTTGCTCAATTTGGAGGAGTCTGTTAAATTAAAAATTCAAGCTGAAAAATGTGCATTAGTAATTTTGAATTTTCTAGCTTAAATACAATAGAATTATATCTGGATACAATCTCATTGATGCACTATGCTATTAACAAGAGGAACAATTTGCAACTAGCAAATGGTATGTGGATCCATGCACATGCGTAATTGGAAGATTAGGTGCAAATAAAATATTTTTTCAAATGATGTATTTTTGCACAGTTGGCTCTCCTTTAACCTCATGTTGATGCATAATTAATAGAGAGATGTATTCACTTAACTACTGACTTCCAGAGACTGTCCACATGCATCTATTCCATCTCAGAGACCCAATACAGTGTGACATCCAATGACATTTTCTCCATTGGAATGCAGAGTAGTTAATGATGAGAAAGAAGCTTCTTGTTCAGGAAAAACGTAGGAGGCAGGCAGTAGTTTCCTCTAGTGAGGGACATGGAACTTCCCTGGGATCCCTGCCATATAGTGGGATGGCACAAGAGAACCCTGGAGCCAGGAATCAGAGCTGCTATGCTTTTCAAAAAATAAGTGTTTCACTATATTTCAAGAGTTTTAAAATCACAGAAATAAATGTGAAGATATGTTATCGTCTGAATAGATGTCCCCGCCAAATCGCATGTTGAATTTTAATTCCCACTATTGGAGGTGGGGATCCAATCACCTGGTGGGAGGTGATGGGATCCTGGGGGCAGGCTTCTCATGAATGGTTTAGTGCTGCCATCCTCTGGGTGCTGTCCTTGCAATAGTGACTTCGCGGGAGGTCTGGTGGTTTGAAAATGTGTGGCAACCCCCCGCTACTCTCTTGTTCCTGCTTGGCCATGTGACGTGCCTACTTCTACTTCACCTTCTGCCATGATTAAAAGCTCCCTGAGGCCTCCCCAGAAGCTGAGGCATGGGCACCACGCTCATACAGCCTGTAGAACTGTGAGCCAACTAAATCTCTTTTTTTTTCTAAATTGCCCGGCCTCAGGAATTTCCTTATAGTAATGCAACAACAGCCTAATGCAAATGGTACAGAATTCCCGTATGTCCTGCATCAGGACCCTCTTATTTTAACTGCTTTATTGAGATGTAATTCCTAGCCCATAAAATTCATCTATATAGGCCATACAATTAAATGGATTTGGGTGTATTTGGAGTTAAGCAACTATCATCACAACTAATTTTAGAGCATTTTTATTACCCTAAGAAGAAACTCAGCCCTAGTCAGCCACTAATCCACACAAGTCTATCTTTGTAGGTATGTCAGTTCTAGTCATTTCGTATAAATAGAAAGATACACAATGTGGTCCTTCAAGACTGGTTTCTTTCTTTTAACACAATGTTTTTAAGGTTCAGACATGGTAGCTGGTATCAGAAATTCATTCCTTTTTGTTGCCAAATTATAGTATGAAGATGTCACATTTTATTTAAGTATTTATTGGTTGATGGACATTGTGCTGTTTCTAATTTTTGGCTACTATGGATATTACTGTCATGAACAGTCGGGTACAAGTTTTTGTGTGGCCATGTGTTTTCATTTCTCTTGGTTATATACCTAGGAGTGGAATTGCCAGGTCGTATGGTAACTGCATGTTGAATTTTTTGAGCAGCTTTCAGGCCGTTTTTTAAAGTGATGGCACAATTTTTCTTTCTTCCCAGTAATGTATGAGGGTTTCAATGTCTCTACATATAACTAACACATGTCATTGTCTGTCTTTTTGATGATAGACATCACAGGAGTGTAAAGTGCTATTTCATTTACCTGTATTGGGTTTGTATTTTCCTGATGGCTAATGATTTTTAATATTTTTTAATGTGTTTATTGGCCATTTTAAAAATTTTCTTTAAAGAAAGTCTATTAGTATTTTCTTGGCGCTGCCCTTTGAAGCATAAAAACCTTAATTTTCATAAAGTCAAATTGATGCTTTGTCACTTGTGCTTCTGGTATCTCATTTAAAGAAACTGACTAATTCAAGGTCATAATGATATATGTCTATGCTTCCTTCTAAAAGTTGTATAGTCCTAGTTTCTACATTTCGGTGTTTAATCCATTGTGAATTAATTTTTGCACATGTTAGAAGGAAGGGCTCTAATTTAAATCTAGTTTTCCCAGCGCCACTTCTTGAAAAGACCCATTATGTTTAATTGAGTTGTCTTGACACCCTGGTCAAAAAACAATGGACTATAAATATATGTGTTTCTTTCCATGCTCTCAGTTTTATCTCACTGGTCTATATGTCTGTCCTAGTGACAATATCACACTGTCTTAATTACTAGCTTGGTAGTAAATTTTAAAACCAAATAATATAATCCCTGCAAATTTGTTCTTATTTTTCCAGATTACCTTAGTTAATTCTGGGCCTCTTAAATTTCCATGTGAACTTTGGAATCAGCTTGCCAACTTCTGAAAATAAGCCACCTGGGATTTGGTGGGGATTACCTTGTATTTGTAAATTTGGATAGTATTGTCATTTAAAAAATACTAGATCTTTTGATTTATGGACATAGGGTATTTTAAAATTTATTTAGGTTTTTTGAGATTTATTCAACAGTTTTTTGTTGTTTTTCAGAGTACGGTTGCCACTCAGTACCTATGGGGGATTGGATCCAAGACCCACATGCAAACCAAAACCCACATGCAAATAGATAATCAAGTCCCTGACACAAAATGGTTAGTAATTTTGCATATAACCCCATGAACATCCTCTTAAATATTTTAAATCCACTCTAGAGTACAGGTAACACCTAATACAATGTAAATGGTATGTAAATAGTTATACCGCATTGTTTAGCAAATGATGACAAGAAAAAAATGTCACGCAGGCTCAGTACAGATGCACCCATCTTTTTAAAAAAAACATTTTTGATCTGGAGTTGGTTAAACCCATGGATGCAAAACCCACAAATGCAAAGGGACAACTGTGTAAATTTTGGACTTGTTTTGCCAAATTTATTCCTAAATGTCTTTTTATTTTTGCTACTATTGTAAATTGTTTTCTTAAATTTAAATTTGTACTGTTCATTGCTAATGCACAGAAATATAATTAAGTTTCATATGTTTATTTTGTACTTTGGAACATCTTGAACTTGATTATTAGTTTTAACAATGTTCTAGTAGATTAATTACAATTTGCTGTATGAAAGATTCTATTATCTTCAAATAGTGATAGTCGCACTTCTTTCTTTCCATTCTGAATGTTTTTTTATTTCCTATATCATCCTATCTACACTTTCACTACAGCTGCGATTGAATAAAAATGGTAAGAATGGAAATCTATGTTTGGTTCCTGATCTTAGGGAAGATTTTCATCTTTTTTCATTAAGTTTGAAGTTAACTATGGTATTTTTCAAAGGTGCCCTTTTTCATGTTGAGGAAGTCCCCTTTTATTTCTAGCTTGCTGAATGTTTTATCATGAAGGGGTGTTGTGCTTTGTCAAATTCTCTCTCTGTGTAAATTGGGATAATAATGAAGATTTTCAGCTTCTTGATTCTATTGATATGGTGTAATGGTGTTTTTTTTTATTTTTGATAGGGTCTCACTCTCTCACCCAGGCTGGAGTACAGTGGCACAATCTCTGTTCATTGCAACCTCTGCCTCCCCAGCTCAAGAAATCCTCCCACCTCAGCCTCCCAAGTAACTCCTATATTACATTATTTATTTTACTGTTCTAATTTTGACCATTAGGAGCTTTTCCTGCTGGCTCCTGTCTTCCTTTGACATGTCACATCATTGTGTGAGTGTGTGTATTTGTGTTTGGTTAGCACTGTATCACTTATTGATACTAAATTGATGATCTAGAATAATCATATATTTTCTAACCCAATTCTATAATCAGTCATTTCTCCAAGAAGCCCTACTTCCCTTCATTGGAGAATACTGTTAGAAATCAAAATATTATCACTTAATATGCTTGTTATTAATGAAGTATCAGTACTTCTAGGAAATCGCAGGTAACTGAGAAAGGAAATGTGTATATACCAACCTATGTCTATACATATATTTATAAATATTTCTAGATCAATCTCTCCCTCTCTCTCAAGCTAAACATGAGTTCATACAGAAGTCTCTTATCCACGACCACATGGAATATTCTAGCCTTCTCTCATTGTTTATCTGTAAAGTCCCACACGAATAGTGAGAAACCTGGCTTCAACCATCCACCATCCATTTACTTAATTGTTCATCTCTATTTACATATATAGCAGCATAGAATTGTGAAAACGTAATCCCATGGGAAACAGCATTAACAACTAGATTATGATGCTTATGTGCAGATATTTTTTCTTTTTTAGTTTTACATATTCCACTCATCTCCAAAGCTACACAGGTCAGCAACACTTTCCCCGCTCCCGTCTGTGGGATTATGACATATATCGGCAATGCAGTCAGATGTTTGTCATATTCTGAGTTTCATCTCAGTGTTCCTCCAGCCATCTAAATGCTTTTTATTTATATTTGTATATATAAGGTTCACTTTGTGCTATAATGTTCTTTAGGTATTGAGAGATAATAATATCATATACACACTATTATAGTAGCATAGAGGATAGTTTCACCATCTTAAAGAGAAATCCCTGTATTTCACATAGTCAACATTCTCCTCCTTTCATCAAATGCCTCCAAGTCTGTTCTTTTTTTAATACTGTGTTGGCTAGTCTATGTTTTTTGACTTTCCATATAAATATTAGAGTCAAGTTACTTATAGTTACAAAGTAGATCACTGAAATTTTCATTAGTATTGCATTGAATTTATAGGTCAAGTTGGGAAAAAACAAGGTACTTTAACAATATTAAATCCTCCAATTCATTACCATGTACTGTATCTCTATTTATTTAGATGTTGCCTTATTTTTCTCTATTTTTAAATTTTCAATTTCATATCATTTTATTTCTGCTCTTATTTTATTCATTATGATTTTATTCATTACGATTTTTCCTCATGCTATAGGGTTAAATTATACACCTTTTTCTGAATTCCTAAGGTGAAATATTATATTGATTTAAATTTTTTGTCTTTCTAATACATTAATTTCATGCTATATATCTACAACCATCTGATCTTTGACAAGCCTGACAAAAACAAGCAATGGGGAAAGGATTCCCCATTTAACAAATGGTGTTCAGAAAACTGGCTAGCCATATGCAGAAAGCTGAAACTGGACCCCTTCTTTACACCTTATAAAAAATTAACTCAAGGTGGATTAAACACTTAAACATAAGACCTAAAACCATAAAAGCCCTAGAAGAAAACCTAGGCAATACCATTCAGGACATAGGCATGGGCAAAGACTTCACAACTAAAACACCAAAAGCAATGGCAACTAAAGACAAATAGACAAATGGGATCTAATTAAACTAAAGAGCTTCTGCATAGTGAAATAAGTTATCATCAGAGTGAACAGGCAACCTACAGAATGAGAGAAAATTTTTGCAATTTATCCATCTGACAGAGCTAATATCCAGAATCTACAAAGAACTTAAACAAATTTACAATAAAAAATCAAACAACCCCATTAAAAAGTGGGTGAAGGATATAAACAGACAGTTTTCAAGAAAAGACATTTATGAGGCCAACAAACATATGAAAAAAAAGCTCATCATCACTGATTGTAGAGAAATACAAATCAAAACCACAATGAGATACCATTTCACACCAGTTAAAAAGTGGGGAAACAACAGATGCTAGAGAGGTTGTGGAGAAATAGGAGCGCTTAAATATTAGTAGGAACACTGTGGGTCGGAGTGTAAATTAGTTATGAAATATTATGCAGCCATAAAAAAAGGATGAGTTCATGTCCTTTGCAGGAACATGGACGAAGCTGGAAACCATCATTTTCAGCAAACTAACACAAGAACAGAAAGCCAAACACCACGTGTTCTTATTCCTAAGTGGGAGTTGAACAATGAGAACACAAACACATGGACACAGGGAGGGGAGCATCATACACTGAGGCCTGTGAGGAGGTCGGGAGGTAGGACAGGGATAATATCAGGGGAAATACCTAATGTAGTTGATGAGTTGATAGGGATGTTAAACCACCATGGCACCTGTATACCTATGTAACAAACCTGCACATTCTGCACATGTACTTCAGAAGTTAAAGCATAATAAAAAATAATAATTTGGATATTTATTTAATTCAAATTACTTTTTAAATTTCTCTTGAGACTTTGATCTATATGTTATTTAGAAATGTGCTATTTAATCTCCAAATAGTTGGAAATTTTCTAGTTATTTTTGCTATTATTTGATTTCTGGTTTAGTTCCATTGGGATCTGAAATATATTTTTATGATTGTTAAAAATTTATTAAATGTAATAATTTATGACACAGAAAGTGGTTTATTTTGGTGCATGTTCCATGTGAACTTCAGAAGAAAGGATATTCTGTTGTTGGATGGAGTGTTTTATAAATGTCAATTAAATCAAGTTGATTGATGGCACTGTTCAGATCAGCTACTGATTTTCTGCTCGCTAAATCTATCAATTACTGACAAGAGGCCTGTTGAAGTCTCCAATTATTATAGTGGATTTGTCTATTTCTCCTTGCAGTTCTATCAGTTTTTGCCTCATGTATTTGGATGCTCTCTTGTTAAGAATGTGAAGGTATACTCATTTTATTGTACTTTATTTCATTGCATTTTGTAGATACTGCATTTTTTACACAAATTGCAGTTTTGTGACAACCCTGCATTGGGCAGCTAACTCTATCAGCACTATTTTTTTTTTCAATAATGTGTGCTCATTTTGTGTCTCTGTGTCACATTTTGGTAATTCTCTCAATACTTTAAACTTCTAATCGTTATTATATCTGTTATGGTGATCTGTGATCAGTGATCTTTGATGTTACTATTGTAATTATTTGAGGAACCAGCAACTGCACTCATACAGGACTGCAAACAATCAATAAATGTGTGTGGTCTGACTGATCCACTGACCAGCCATCCATTCCCCCATCTCTCTCCCTCTCCTCAAGCCCCCCAAATTCTCTGATTCACAACATTATTGAAATGAGGCCAATTAATAAACCTACAGTGACCTCTAGGCGTTCATGTGAAAAGTCACACATCTTTCACTTGCAATTAAAAGGCTGACATGATGAAGCTTCATGAAGAAGGCATGTGAAGAGCCAAGACAGGCCTCTTGTGCTAAACAATTAGCCATGCTGTGAGTGTCAAGGAAAGCCCTTGAAGGAATTTAAAAGTGCAACTCCAGTAAACATACGACAATAACAAAGCAAAACAGCCTCATTGCTGATGCGGGGAAAGCTTTAGGGGTCTGAACAGAAGATCAGACCTGCCACAACATTCCCATAAGCCAAAGCTAATCCAGAACAAGACCCTAACCATCTCCAATTCTGTGAAGGCTAGGAGAGGTGAGGAAGCTGCAGGAGAAAAAGTCTGAAGCTTGTAGAGGTAGATTCATGAGGTTTCCAAAAAGAAATAATCTCCACTGCATAAAAGTGCAAGGTGAAGCAGCAAGTGCTGAAGGAGAAGCTGCAGCAGGTCATCCAGAAGATCCAGCAAGATATCTCATGAAGGTGGCCACACTCAACGACAGGTTTTTAATGTCGATGAAACAGGCTTCAACTGAAAGAAGATGCTATTTTGTACAGGCTGATTCTTGTTAGGGGCTCATGCAGCTGGTGACTTTAAGTTGAAACCAGTGCTGATTTACCATTCTGAAACTCCTAGAGCTCTTAAGACCTGTGCTAGATCTACTCTGCCTGTGCTCTAGAAATTAAACAGTAAAGCCTGAATCGCAACACATCTGTTTACAGCGTGGTTTACTGACTGTTGTAAGCCCAAGGTTGGGATCTACTGCTCAGAAAAAGATTTCTTTTAAAATATTGCTTCTCATTGACCACACACTTGGTCACCAAAGAGCTCTGATGGAGATGCACCAGGAGATAAACACTGTTCTCATGCCTGCCAATGCTACATCCATTCTGTAGCCCAAAGATCAAGGAGCAATTTCAACTTTCAAATCCTATTGTTTAAGAATTATGTTTTTGTCAGGCTATAGCTGCCCCACACAGTGATTCCTCTGATGGATCTAGGCAAATTAAAACTTTCTGAAAAGGATTCATCATTTTAGATGCCTTTAAGAACATTCATGATTCATACGAAGAGGCCAGAATATCAACACTAGCAGGAAGTTGGAAGAGGTTGATTCCAATCTCCCTGGTTGACTTTGAGGCGTTCAAGATTTCAGTGGAGAAGGTAACTTCAGATATGGTAAAAACAGCAAGAGAACTAGAATTAGAAGTGAAGCCTGTAGATTTCATTGAATTGCTGCAATCTCATGATAAAACCTGAATAGATGAGAAGCTGCTTCTTCTTATGGATTAGCAAATAAAGTAGTTTATTGAGATGTAATCTACTCTGTGTAGATACTGTGAACATTGTTAAAACGACAACAAAGGGTTTAGAATATTATGTAAACTTAGTTGATAAAGCAGCAGCAGGATTTAAGAGGATCGACCTCAGTTTTGAAAGAAGTTCCACTGTAGGTAAAATGACATAAAATAGCATTGCATGCCACAGGGATATCTTTTGTAAAAGGAGGAGTCAATCGATGCAGCAAATTTCATTGTTGCCTTATTTTAAGAAATTGCAAAAGCCACCCCAACCTTCAGCAACTACCACCTTGAGCAGTCAGCAGCCATCAATACTGAGGCAAGATCCTCCTCCAGCAAAGCAATCATGACTTGCTGTAGGTTCAGACGGTTATTAGCACTTTTTAGCAATAAAGTATTCTTAATGAAGGTATGTACATTATCTTTTTAGACACAGTGTTATCACACACTTAAATAGCATTATATGCATCAAGAAACAAAAACATTTGTGTGACTCACTTTATTGTAAAGTTCATTTTCTGTGGTGGTCTGGAACAAAACCTCCAATATCTCCAAGATATGCAAGTACATACTTAAGGTTGCTACTTTTTTTTCTTGTAAAAAGACCTCTTTATTATTATGTGAAACTTCTTTTCATCCTCAATGTAAGGCCGGTTGCCTTGCTGGGAGCCCGGACACACCCCCCGCCCCCTTTTTTCCCTTTTACAAGCCCCGGGCAAGCTCAGACATGCTCGGGCATGTTCCCTTCTCCCTTGCTCGCACAGCCTGGTTTTCTCTTAAAAAGCCCAGTATGCAAACAAGGTGCTGCAGTCATAGCTTCCTAACAACCAATAGCAGCTAAGCCTTAACAACCAATAGCAGCTAAGCCTTAACAACCAATAGCAGCCGAGTTTTAACAACCAGTAGCAGTCGAGCTTTAACGACCAATAGCAGGCAAGTAATTCCAACCAACAACAAGCCAAGTCCTAGGTCAAGGCTTGTACCTTACCCAATAGCAGTCTTGCTCTCCCACAACCAATCGAGCTGTTTCACTCCCTATAAAACCCCCTGTCTGAGCGGAGTCTGTGCGACTTCTCCGGCCCCTCCTGTCTGGACCACAGAACCTCACCCGGGAGCCTGAATAAATTCCCTTGCATTGGATTATCTTGGTGTTGGTCTCAGTTTCTTCATTTTATCCTCGGAAACAGACCTCACACTCAATAATTTTCCTTTCTCTGAACTCTGCTTGTTCTTTATAGCTACCCCAGATAATTTTCATTAGTGTTAGTGTGAGGTATGTTTTTTTTTGTTCCCATCCCTTTGTGTTGAATTTATCTGAGTGTTTATATTTAAAGTGGATTCTTGTGGACAGCATGTAGTCAGGTTTTGTTTGTTTATCTTTTCCACTCTAGTAGTCTTATTTTTTAATCCACTCAGCAATCTTTTTAACTAGTGTATTTAGACCATTCATATTTACCGTGGTTATTGATAGGGTTGGACTAATGTCTACCATGTTTGCGTGGGTTTTCCTTTTTGTTGCAGTTGTTGTTTGTTCCTTTACAATAGTTCCACTTTTCTTTCTCAATTGAAAATTTCATATATATATATATACATATATGTATATTTTATTGTACTTTAGATTCTGGACCTATCTTAGAATGTTAATGATACGTCTTTTTAATATGCTTAGTGTTTACTCTGGTTTACTATGTACATTTATTACTAATATAAGTCCACCTCCAAATAGCACTATACCATTTTACATGTCCTATAGGTAACTCATAGCATTTCCACTTTCTCCCTTGCATCCCGTAAGATGCTACTCTTTTTTATGTTCCCCACATTCTATATTCATGATCTGTTTGATCAATTGAGAATGGAAACATATACTGTTTTACTGTGTTTTCATTAATTTTTCTCTGAAGCTCTTTCTGTATGTAGATATGAATTCTGGTCCTATAGCTTTTGCATTTTTCTGAAGAACTTACTTTACAATTTCAGGTAGGGAAAACCTGCAGCCAATAAGCTCCCTCAGTTTCTGCTTGTTAGAGAAAGTCCTTATTTTTACTTCACCTGGGAATAACAATTTTGCTGGCTATAGAATGCTAGGTGAGTAGGTTTTTTTTTTTTTTCTATCAAAATTTTAAATGCTTATCTCTGTTTTTTATTCTGTTTATATATATATATATATATATTGCATGATTTCTGATGAGAATCCCACGGAAAATTATGTCCTTTTTTTTCCAGATTTGCTCCTCAGTGGGTAAAACAATTTTTTTTGTCTTTAGCTTCCATAGATTTTCCTTTCATTTTTGTTTTCTGCAGTTTAAATATGTTATGCATAAGTGTATATTTATTGATAATTAGCATTCAGAGTATTGTCTGGGCTTTCTGGATCCATGTTTGGTGTCTGTCATTAAATTTGAAAATTCCTTGGCAATTATTACTTCAAAATTTCTTCTGGTCTGTCTCTCTTTAATCTCCTTTTGGTAATCGAGATATTCAAGCTTTTCACCTTTTTAAATTTTCCTAGAGATTTTTGATGTCTCATTCCTGCTGTTGTTGTTGATGTTGTGTTTTCAACTTTTTCTCTTTCCATCTCAGTTTGGGAATTTTCTATTGCCGTATTTTCAGACTCATCAACTCTTTCTTCTAGTCTCTCCTATCTATGATAAGCTCATCAAAGGACATGTTTTATTTATGTCATAGTAGTTTTTTTGAGTTCTATTATTTATTTTTTGTTCTTTCCCAGAGTTTCCATCTCTCTTCCTACCTTAATGATCTGTTCTTGCATATTATGTGCTTTTTAAATTAAAGCCTTTAACATGTCAATCATCATTGTTTTAAATTCCTGTCTGATAATTCCAGTATCTGAATCAGGTTACTTGACTAAAGTTTTATCAATGATTTTGGGCACTGTGGTTTAGCTTTATCAACATTTCCTAAAGTGAAGCCAATGGAACATTAGCCCTCTAAAGTGATTTTCCCAGAAAAAGAATTGTCATATCCATTTATTAGATATACACTTATTAGTGATCTATACTAGATATTAGTATATTAAGGATTTGTTGAATGTAGAATTAATTTTAAAGGGCTTCAGTAAAGAAACTTGTTCAAATTTGCCCAAGAAAGAGATCTCTACATTTGAGTTTAGAGATGTCTGTGGATATCTGCTAACATTTTCTGTGTCTTGTATTCCCTGGAATATGCTTTGGTAAACAATACTGTAATTGAAATGTATTTATTCACCATTCCTTTATTCTTTTCTAGATTTTGTTACACTATACATTTTTTGAATATAACAGGTTCCAAAATCTTTGATTTGCTATTTATTACAGTATTCACTATGAAACTGTTCCAGAAGTCTTGGATGTTCATTAAGCTTTTTATTTATATATTTTTAGTTATGCAATTTTTAAAACTTGGAAGGCAAAATAAACGTACAGAGTATCTTTACCTGGTCAGCATCAATGAAAGCTCCAGTTCCTAAAGAAAGCAAACATGTATCTTTTTTCATATACCAAATGTTATTAAGTGTCAAGATATGCCAAGTATAGTTCTGAGTGTTCTGTCTCTGCGGAGGAAAAAGAAAAGATTCTGCATGACGGGGTGTGTAGTCTAAGTTATGTGACACTGTGTTCTTGTACCAGCCCTTTCCTGAGAGACACACAGATCACAGCCTGTACTGTTTTTTTACTTTTTAAGGCCTATGAATCATAAAGAAGATGTGTCACGAGAAGATCTGATGATTCTAATGTTTGCTTAGAACAAGTTGCATTTAAATCAGGGGTTTCCAAAGCATATGCTGTGAAGCACTACAGGGTGTTAATATGTGAAATGAAAAATATGTGCCAAGATGAAATAATCTACAGTACTTCGTGTTTAAGAAAATGAAACCTATTTACTTAGCGAAGGCACTCTTAGCACCTTTAACATATGCTAAACGTTGTTATGCCAGGTTAATCTACCTGTGTATGAGGGGGTATCTAAAAAGTTTCCCAAACTAGCTTTCCAGAGAATATCTCATAAATGTGATGGTTCACAAGTTATGTTTTGGTAAATACATTTCTATTCCCTGTGTATCTAAGGAATGACAACGTACCCAGAATTAAGAAATTTGTAAATGTGCCAATTTTATAAGCCCCCTTACTAAGAAAGGAAAAAATCTCAGGGGGAAATATACCAAAGTTATAATTCTGAATGATGTAAACTTTAAAGATGCTTTACATATTCAAAAAAAGGAGGAAAAAAATCACATTCCAAACTGAAAACAAACTGAAACTAATGGACCTATTTTAATATCAAAGTGGTAACATAATAACACAGAGAAAATTTATTTCAAGTAATCTTTGAAAACAGCAACCTGACTTTAAATCCTTGGTGGTGCTATGCAAAGGATGAAAAGAATTACAGAGAAATCTTGCAATTCACTCAGTGGTTTTATTGTTAGTAGTAATTTGGGTATCATGATTTTGACATCATTTAATGTATTTTTTAGAATAAATGTTAATGTTATTAGTACAAACGTATACAAATTCATACACAAAAGCAAAAAGGATAAGAAAATAAATCATGTCTTGATGGATTTGCCCAGGAAATAGTAATAAAACATAGGAATTTAAAGTACACACACACGTACAAACACACACACACAAAAGCACAGTCACACACACATCCTAGTTCTACCTACTCAGAGGTTTTATAAGTGGGGATGTCTCAGAGGTGTAGGATACAAGCTTAGCTCTTGGCTTCTAAGCAACATTTCCTGTTAAAAGAAGGGAGAGCTCAAATACGTACAATGGTGTATCAAAGTGAATCCATTGGATAAATGTGAAATAATGTAAGCATAAAAACAAAACAAAACAAAAAAGCCCACAATGTGGATTTCTTTTTGGCTGTGTGTGTGTGTGTGTGTGTGTGTGTGTGTTCAGATTTTTCTTTTGTAGAAATGTGGTCTCACTGTGTTGCCCAGGCTGGTCTCAAACTCAAGGCATGATAAATCTGAGCGGTGGCAGCCAGCCTCCAAATGTAACAAACTGCACAGCTCGTGCACCTAGAAGGTCACAATAAGCCAACAGAATGTAGAAGAGGGTCAGCCTATAAAAGGGGAAAAATGTTGTTATTGGGAAATCAAAACTTAAGCGGGGAAGGGGACGGGGTGTAACCTTACAAGGGGGATAATGAAATTGAGGTGACGCCTGGGAAGCTTGTAGCCCCAAAGTACTTGACCAATGAGGAGCTGGGGTAAGGACTTGTGTGCCAGGAGATAATTACCTGCTGTGACTGCCCGGGGTGTGCCTGTCTACCAGATAGCGGATCTCGAAGGCCACTGTTATAAGTCTCACTTTCGCTGTTCTTTGTGCCTCTAAGTCCATTCTTTGGGCTTGAATACATGAGTGTATTTCTCACATGAGTTAATAAGAAAAGCTGCTCTTTATAGGAACATACCAAGTAATTAGTGGGGAAGGAGGGATGCAATTAGAAAATCACCTTTTCACAAGCTCTAAAGAAATCATTGATCCTGACAGATTATTGGTGATGGCTAAAATTATTCAGGAGAAGATTTTGGTGAAAGGGGCGTAGTCTCTGAAAAATTATTATTTTAGAAAAACAAAACAAAACAACATGGCAGTAAGGGAGGTGGAGTGGGAACTGCAGGAAAGAGGAGACAGATTGAGGCCATCCCCACCAAAGCCATGTGTAAATGTTGACTGGCTGCTGGACAGTCGGCCAGCCTGGAACACTAATTCCCCTTTAAACTGTGGGAACAACAAGCCAGAGTTCAACATGGGGATGCAGATTGATGGATATCTTCTCCATCCTGAGGGCCTGTGACTGAGGCGTGAGCGGGAAGTAGAGATTTGTAAATGCATATTTGCTGTTGTCTCTTGCCCCTGTGTCCACTTTTCTTCTTCGGATAAGGGGATCTCATGTCTCATCTGCTGAATCATTTACATCCCACTCATGGTCCCTGAGTTTGAATGGAGGTAGCCACAGGACCAACCTCTAGAATTGTGTCACCTGGCACCTCACAACAGAGGGAGCCCTAGTGCTTTTTCTGAAACCACTGGGAAAGAGTTAGACTCTATAAGACGGTTAGCAAATGAGTAGGTGGTCACCCTGGAACTGTACGCCCATCCATGCCACCGCAATGGTGGCCCTGCCTGAGAACGGAGCAAATGCAGATGCAACCAAAGGCAGAGAAGGAGAAAGTCAGCATTATCTAGGTCCCCAGATCCAGCCATACCTGAAAGCAACCCCCAGAACTTTCCAGAAATAGAAGCCAGTAAGTTCCCAATTTGTCTAAAGCCAGTTTGGATTGCATTTCTTTCCTTTGCAACTAATAAAGTGCTGAGTAAAAAAGCTCTAATAGTCAAAAATGTGGGCAAATTTAGGTGTGTATGTGTGGTAATCTTTTAAAATTTTTCATAGGGAAAAAGACATGCAAATTTTTATTTTTAAATTTTAATTATGAAACATTTCAAATAAGGATAAAAGTGCAGAAAAGAACAGATCATCCATGTACCCACCTCTGAACAGATATTAACATTTTGTCATATTTGCTTCTGAGTCTTTACCGAGGCATCTGCATGGTTTGAAATGCTAGGTGGGAAGAGCATAAAGTGTTCTATTCGTTCTGTCTCCTGAGTTCTCTCCCCTTAGAGGCTCTCAGGATTTGTGGAGTTCAGTGTATCTTTTCATAACTATTCAAGTACATCCACTGGCTACACATTTTACCACAAATTACAACATTTATATAATTAGGCTTATCCTTTGCATTTTCCAAATAATATATGTTGGAGATTGTTTCTTTATAGTACAAATGGAGCTGATGCATTGCTTTAGCAGTTGTGAGGCCTTCCTAAGTCTAAGTCAAACATTTATTATAATTGAAATTTTGATAGATTTTACACAAGGTCAAACATAGAGGTCACACCAATTTATACTCCCACTGATTGATTTTCATAGATTGCAAAGCTATGCCACAAAGGCTGCTCAAGTTCGAATGATCCAATGTTCCAACGTTGTTTAAAGTTGCAGTTACATTTCATGTTAAGTGTCACTGCATCTATTTAAGGGCCACTTGTAGTTCATTGTATTTTGCACCCATTTTTTTACTGGATGTTTTTAAATTGAATACATACACACACACAAACTAGCTATTTATGGTGTAAATAGTCAATGTATTTTCCAATTTCTCACTGGTCTTTTTACTTTTCATTATAATGATTTTTATCATATAGAATTTGTTAAATTTTATTTCCATGTCACCAGGCCTAATGTATTTTAGGGTTTTGTCTCATTTTTAGCAAAGTGTTATGGGTTGACCTGCATCTTCCCCAGGTTCATCTGTTGAAGCCGTAACCCCCAATACCTCAGTATGTGACGGTTTTCAGAGACAGGACTTTTAACAAGGTAATTAAGTTAAAATGAGGTTGTATCTGTGAACTTTGATCCAGTATGAACTTCTTCCAATAAGAAGAAGATACAGACAGATACACACAAAGGGAAGACCGTGTGAGGACACAGGGAGAAGAAGGGCCTCTGCCAGCAATGGAGAGAGGCCAAAAACAGATCCTGCCCTCATGGCGTCCCAAGAAATAAACCCTGCTGATGTCTTGATCTTGAACTTCCAGCCTCCAGAATTGTGAAAAATAAATTGCTGTTGGTTAAGCCCTTGTGTCTGCAGTACCTTCTTACTGCAGCCCAAGCCAACTGAGACAGAAGGATTTCTTACCATGAGATTTTTAACACTGAGAAAAATCTCATTTTTAACAGTGAGATTTTTAAATGGGCGTGAAATACAAATGAAAGATTTCCATTATCCTCCAGGCAAGTAGGCTCCTTTATTGTTAACGTTTTCATGCACTTCTTTTTTTTTTGCTTCTTCTTCAGTGTGTAAACTCCATTTCAGAGAGATGCCACCACTTCTAAAAGAAGGGCCAGGAGAGGAGAGCCCAGCACTGGGTGATGACTGAGCCTCCCCCTTGCATCCTCCCTTACCCGTCTCTGCCACCACCCCCATAGTAGGCATTGAACCCTGATAAAAGGTGTGGTAGCAACTGCAATGAGACTTAGCTCTCCTCAAAGAAAACAGAGTGGACTGGAGGTGTGTTCACTCAGTTCAACCACGATGCAACATACCCTGTAATGACTGTCTCTCAGACATGGCAACAGAGCCCTTCCTCTATGTAGCAGCCTGTCTGCCCTGCCCAGGGAGCACACGCGGCAGCAGCCCTGGCCATGGGCACTCCAGTAGGTCTTCCTCAAGCACCGGCGAGCAGCAGAGAATTCTTACAGGCTAATATCTTATCCAACAAGCTGTGCTTGTGTCCCCAGGGAGAGATCAAGTTAGAAAAAACTCATCTCCTAGAGAATTGTGTTCACAGCTCTGGCTTGTACAGAGCTGGTTTTTTTTTTCTAATCAAGCTTCTGGGCTGAATATTTATTCACTTTCTCCTGCTTGTAAACTCATTGTGTAGCTTTTAAGTGGGGGAAAATGTCCCGTTTCATTGTGAGTTGATACTGAAAGTGTTTGATAAAAGAGCCAATTTGTCCTTTTCCCCATTGGATTTAGATTTGAGTTAACAAAAAGTCATGACTGAAGTGGTTGGCCATACATCAAAGAGTTTAGATCTAATGGGCTTTTGAAGAGATAGTGTAAACATGTGGGAATAGTGTTCTAAGGCAGTAATGTTGCTTTAGAACACCATGAGGCTTTTATGACTATGAACAGTGTTTAAATTTTAAATGGCTTTTAAATAAGTTCTTTCAACTTCTCTCTTTCTTTCCTCTCGCCACAATTAGACTCTAAGTACGTCTCATCAGTCTTGTACCAAGTGTAGGTATTGCGGTTAGCATGCAGCATTGCTACCGGGGGGAAAGAAGACACATTTGACTTTCCATGCTATGCATTTATCATCATATGAACAGGGCTTTTCTGCATATATTGGTCACAAAATCCCTTAGCACTCTTCCAGGACTCCTCTCACAGCCCCAAATTGGTCAGTTCTGCTGCCCATGCTCGTGTTTCTGAATTTATCTTCAACATGCCCTTCTAAGGTTCTATAGAACCAAAGATCAGGTCATTAAAACCTGGACGCTAGACTATTAACACAATAATAGACTGGTTCAGCTGGATGTCCAGCATGTAGCAGAATGTATGGTACCTAGGAAGCCACAGCAAATATTTATTTAATGAACGAGTAATCTTTTTAAAAATTGTGAACTGAGTAAATAGGACCAACCTTCAAAATAAGGGCAGCTAGAAAAATCATACAACATATTAAAAATGTTGCCAGAGTGTGATAGAAAGCAGACGTGATAGTGATGGATTACTGGGGTAAGAAGCCAGGAAGATGTCCTAACATAAAGGGGTGCTTCTCCTCTGTGGTCACTGATGTGAGCCGGAAGTAGCCAGGCCATTACAGACTGCAGCTCATCTTCTAATGATCACAATCGTTGAAAAGGGATAAAGGTGAACCCAGATTGCTATAGGAAAGATAAATGGCATGAACTAGGCCCCAAGTCATTTCTGCAAGCAATTACAAAAATACAATGTCCAGCATAGTATATGCAATAATACCCAAGCACACGAGATGGAAAGATAACATATTTTAAAACTGGTAGAAAATAAAGATAACAGAGACAAATTCAAAGGGAATCCAAAAAAAAAGAGCTGTAGACCTAATAAAACCTCAACAGTTATTGTCATTCATATGCAAGTTATTGAAAATTTTTGCAAAGAACCCAGAAATTGTTAAAAAAAAAAAACAAAACAGAACCAGTTGAAAATAATGAAAGAGAAAAAAAATGAACAAACATTTAGAACTTTGGTAGATTTAACATAAATTGGATGCAGAAAGAATTAGCAAAATGGAAGACAGGTTAGATGTCAATGTCAAGAGTAAATCACAGAGTAACAAATTACGGAAGATACTGAATAGGGCACAAAAGACATTGCAGATATCAAAAGGACTGGCACACTTGCTGTAGGAATTCCAAAGGAGAGGAGAGAGAAAGTCAAACAGAAACAATGTTATATTGGCAGATACTTTTTCCAAAGCTAAAAGAAAGACAAAAATTATAAATCTAAGAAGCTTTATAAAACCAAGCACAGTAAAATTTTTAAAAAGCATATGCACTAAGGTATATTACAGTAAAACTTTTGGAAAGAAAAGATAAAGGGAATTTTAAATATTCTCAAAGACAGCCAGAGAAAAGGCGCCGGTTCTTCCAAAAGAACAATGGGAACTGAAATCAGCAACTCTCTTCTCAACAGAAGAAATACAAGCCCAAGGCAACGAGACTATGAAAAGGTCTCAGAGGGCTAAAAGAAAGTGACTACCAAACTGGAATTCTGCCCAGCACGATAATAACTTTTAGTGATGGAGAGGAAATAAATACATTTTCAGACAAATATATGCGCAATTTTAGCATCACCAAGCCAGCACTAAAGGAAATACTGAAGTTGTTCATCAAGCAGAAGGAACCTGGCTCAGACAGGTCAGAGAAAGTAACAAGGAACAAGGAAATGGCAAAGGCAAAGGCAAACTTAAATAATATGGGCTATATTTGCTGTAATAAAAATCCTTTAAAATAATATAGCTTAAGTCCAGCACGATGGCTCATGCCTGTAACCCTAGTACCTTGGGAAGCCGAGGTGGATGGATCACCTGAAGTCAGGAGCTTGAGACCAGTCTGGCCAATATGCTGAAACTCCATCTCTACTAAAAATAAAAAAAAAAATTCGCCAGGTGTGGTGGCGGGCACCTGTAATCCCAGCTACTCGGGAGCCTGCAGCAGGAGAGAGATTGCAGTGAGCCGAGATCTTGCCATTGCACTCCAGCCTTGGCAACAAGAGCAAAACTCCATCTCAATAAATAAATAAATAAAATAATATCGCTTACCCAAGGAGTTGCTCCTAGTTCAATTTTGTGGTCTTTCATTCTACACATACATATTTTGGTCCCACGTAAACTCTTAAGGAGACCACTCTGCTGATTTCCGGACCTCTTCTGTGTGTAGCTCCCTTCTCTCAAGACCTCTGCCCCTCAATTTCAAGCCAATTACATTCCCACCAGCTCTGTCTCCTCAACTTAGCAAAATCATCAGGCTAGGTGTGAGTCACTCCTCCCTGTTTCGTAGTCTGGAATTTGCTTTTAGCAGAGAGCTTGGGCAATCTTAGGGCTCATCTTGTGAATACCTCTTCTTGTGGGGCCCATTTTTCTACCCTATTGTATAATATCCAGTTTTCTATTAGTTCAGAAGTTATATTCACTTTCCTTCATTCACTTAAAATCTAGGAATCATTAGTAAATGCCTCTCCTATGATTCACATATAATTCATCTATATTTTAAGCTTTAATGTAAAATGATGAACACTAATAAAACTTGTTAGACATCTAAAGGAGCAGACAAGGTGGCCTCTAACTAGGAGAAAAGTCAGTCAATAGAAACAGACCCCAAAATGACAATGACGATAAGATTTGCATGCAGGGAGGTTAATACAACTGTTACAAACATGCTTCAGTTGCTCAAGGATATAAGAAAAACATACTGAGAAGAGAAGTGGTCAGTATGAGAAAAAAGAATGGAAACTTCTATAAGGACAGAGTAGTAGGTCACTGGATGCAATCTAGAGTCTGGAACATGCCCACCTATGTGGACATTTAAGGTGGCATTACCGAGCTAAGTCCGTCAAATAGTGGTGGATAAAGCGTATGTCCACGTGAGACACAAAAGAAGCATGATTTCTATATTATCTCACACTAAAAACCAGTCCAAGTGGAGCACAGACCTAAATGTGGAAGGTAGAACCATGGAGATTCTCAAACATATACAGGAGAATATTTTCATTACCTCAGAAGTCAGGATTTTCTTTTCAAATCCCAGAATATAAAAGAAAACCCCACTGGTCATCAAGAAGAAGATTTCTAAATGTGATTATATTAAAATTAGGAATTTCATTCCCTTAAAAGACACACTTAAATAAATGAAGCCCCTAGGTAGAAAAATATATTTACTGTACATTTCACCTATGAAAAGGTACTATTCCAGAAGAGGAGGAGATGCATAAATACCTTTCAGATTTCATTATTGAATGAAAGAGATAACCTAGCTGAAAAGTAGACAGAAGATCTGAATAGGCACCTCCAAAAAAGGTTGTCAAATGGCTAATAAATGTATGAAAATGTCTCAACCTTATTAGCAGTCAAAAAATGCAAAATGACACCAAAATCAGATACTTCTTACACACACCAGAAGGGCTGAAATTTAAAAAGACTAAAATAAAAAGGGATGGGTCAGGATACGGAGGAAGAGGAACTCACATACTATGGTTAAGAATATAAATTGAAACAAGTGCTTTGTAATAGTATTCCCTATTTGAGGCTACACCAAAATCCTGACTACTATTTTACTCTTCCTCAAATAGGTATCTTTTATATATAAAATAAAAAGGAAGGGACTATAGCCATGTGCAACAGCGTGGATGAATGAATCTCAAAAATGAACATTGAGCCAAAGAAGCCAGATTCAAAAGGAATATGAACTCTGCTATTCTTTTCATCTAGTATGTTTCACACTAAACTGCAATATTACAGTAGTATGGTTGCATGATAAAACTTTAAAGAAAAGGAAGTAAGGGATTATCATAAAAGGTGGGATAGCAAATTACTCCTGAGAGTGGGGAGAAAGTGATTTGGTGGAGCAGGAGGGGACTTACGGGGCGTAGAAATAGACGACGTCTTTATCTGGATAGTGATGTAATGGGGGCTCATTTTGTGACCAAACACTGAGATGTACATTTAAAATTTTTCTGAATGTGTCATATTCATAATAGCAAAAATGTTACACAAAGAAAAGAAAAAAATCTATTCAGAAATTGAGTTAGATGTCCTTTCAGGCTAATAGCTCCCACAAGAAAAAGTCTTAGACAAGAAGATCAAGGAAAATGTGAAGTATGTATCACAAGATGCCAGAGCAGAGAATAAATACAGCAGGACAGTTCCCATTATGTTCCCACAGCAAATTTAGGATGTAGAATATACTAAATTATGCTGATGCAGAATCTGATTCGAGTCCATTGTAGTGTGGGAAAAGGAAAGGAAAGGAAAGATGTATTTTAATAAGAATGCATGTTCATTAGAAAGTTTTTAAAAAGGAAATATAGTTTATCAAGAGAAAGATATAACCACCTAAATGCCACCATTTAGAAATGATCACCTGACACTGTGGCATATGTTTTATATCTCTGCATCTACATATGGATATTTATCTATCTATATCAACACAATGCAAGGCATATAGAAAGTATTTGATAAATGCTATTTTCCTTCTTACATACATCATAGGAAATTGCTTTTATTATTCTGTTTGAAACCTGTGATTTTGATCCAATGCTATAATATAAAGGAAGAACAAGTTTCTCTTTTTAATTCTAAAACTTTGACATTATGGAATTCAATAGCTGCTGGTTTTCCATGCAGTGCTGTTTTTGTGATGCATATAATTATTATCTTCTAACGTTTATTGAGCGCCCACTGAGGAAAAGACATTGTACTAGATACAGTATGAAGAATATTTAAAAGAAATTGGCAACTATAGCAACCTGCAGAAAAGAAACAATTGATTTTAAAAAAGTAATTTAACTTTCTTTGGGAAATATTTAATTACATGTGGACATATTTGCCTATTTTCTTTGTGACATGCTTATTTAAATAGCAAGGTAAGATCTACCAAATTATCACAGGCTAGAGGGAAAGTAAGAAATCCAGTTATTTATAGTTTAGGGGAAAATGCAAAAGTGCAAATGCCATTCTCTACTCTTTTTCTATCCATCTCTCCCTGGTTTATCTTCTCTAACTTTATGACAATGACAGTAGCCTTCATATTGCTGATTCTCACTTTAGATCTTAAGTAATAGCTGCCTCTTTAACTCCAAACACTTATTTCTAACTACCCACAACCACCTCTACCTGTTCCCCCCATGGGAAACTCAAAACATCCTCAAAACCTAAACTCATCATCCTCCCCTCCTCCTCCAAAAAGATTCCCTACTAATTTACCAAGTGACACTGCAGCATCATCAATCTTCCCAGCTTAAGTCTTCAGATAAATTGACATGTCACTCTTCCTCACCCACATCATATGAGTCAAAAAGCTTTGATGACGCCTCCTTAGTCTTTCAACTCCATCCCCACCATTTCTTTACTCGCTGAGTCAGCGTCTTTCACCTTTGCTCTTGTAGGAGCCTCTAAAAGATCTTATGCTCATCATCTATTAGTCTTTTCTATGCAACAGTCATAACATTCCTTTTAACGCTGATCATATCGTTATATTGAGGATGAAACACATTTATGATTCCCCAGTACCTGCAGGACAATGTCAAAATCCCTAAACGAGACAGCCAAGCCCTCCCATTACATGCCCCAATCCCAGCTAACAGCAACTCCTCTTAGGTTTGATGCAACTTTCAGGAACCAGAGCTTCTTATAATCCATTTACACACCATTGGATTTCATGTCTCCATGTCTTTGCCTGAAATAGACTCTTTTTTTTTTTTTTTTGTATCAGTTTTAGCAAACTGCTGTTTATCATCTAAGGTCAAACACAAAATTTATCCTTAGTTTTATTTTTCTTACCAACAAAATTAAACACACAGTTTTTCCGTTAGGGTCCTGAGCAGGGCCTACTCTACCTAGACACCTTCATGTATCATTCACCTGACACAGTGCTCATTCATGCTTCCAATGAGTTGGTGAGTACTTAAAAATTGTGTTTGTGATGCCAGTCACAATTCAGGCACTGGAGATATCAGGCAAATAAGACAGGCTTCTGTTTGACCCCTTTGGATCTCCCTTCTCATGGTGGGAAGCAGCAGAACAGAAGTAAATAAAAAAACAAGTTTTATTTCAGAGAGTTAGTGTTATGAAGAAAATAAAACAGGGTCAGGGATAGAATATGATTAGGTGGAATCTACTTAGATAGTGTAGCCTGGAAAGTCATTTCTAATGAGATGATATGATAACACATCTAAACTACGACAAGGAATGAGGCATGCAAGGGGCAATAAAGCTTGTTGCAGACAAAGAGAGCAGTAGTCACAGTGAGCTGAGCTCAGAACCTACTGATGGTGTGCACAGAAGAGACAAATGTGCCTGGACCACGACCACCAAGGAGTCAGTGGCATGACGCAAGTCCAAGGCTGGATCGCAGGGTCTTTCTTTTGAAACCGTTTTTAAAAGTTTTAATGATTGTCCTAAGTGTTACAGCTCACACCTTTAATTAATTACAGTCTACCTTCTAATAATATTGCAGTGTTTCACACGCTGTGTAAGAATCTTATGGCTGTATAATTCCAATGTCTCCTCTCCATCTTTTGTGCTAATATCAAATGTACTATCATATGTTTTACTTCTACATAGTTATAAATCCATATTGCACTGCTACTATTTTTGTTTTTGATAATTACCTTTTAGAGTGATTAAAACTAAGAAAAATATATTTTATATTTGTTTTAACCATTTCTGGAGGTTTTCATTTCTTTCTGTAGATCTCAGTTTGTAAGTCATATTCCTTTCATCTGAAGAACTTCCTGGCACACTAATCTTACTGCAAGATAGCTGATAATAAGTTCCTTAAGTTCTTTATTTGTTCAAAAAAGACTTCTCCCTCATTACTGAAAGCCATCTATACTAGGTATAGAATTCTGGGTTGACAATTTTCTTCTCAGCATTTTAAGAATTTTGCTCTATTGTTTTCTGACTTGCATAGTTTCTGATGACAAGTCTTTTGTATTATCTCTTTTTTCCCCCCTGTATATCTGGTGCCAATTTTAATCTTTCTTTGGATTCCTTTGAGATTTTCTATTTATCTTTAGTTTTCAGCAGTTTGAGTATATGTGTATTTCTTTTTAAATTTTTTTTTCTCTTCAGTTATTTATCATGCTAGGGATTATCTCAATTTCTTGAGACTGTAGTTTTATGTCTTTAATTATTTTTGGAAGATTATCAGTCATTATTTCTTCAAGTGTATTTTGTGCCACACTCTTTCTCTATTTTCCTTCTGAAACTCAGTTTATATCTCTGTGTGACCATTTGATCTTTCCTCACATCTCTAGGGGGTGCTGTCCTATTGGTTTTTATCTTTGTGTTTCAGTTTTGGCAATTTCTATTGATCTGTATCAATAGATCACTGATTGTTTCTCCTCTCATATGTATTCAGTGATTGTTTCTCCTCTTATATGTCTTAAGTCTACTAGTAAGTTTACTCAAGGCATTTTTTATCTCTATTATCATGATTTTTATTTCTAATCTCTCTACTGAAATCCACCATATGCTCCTGCATGTTGCCTCCCTTTTCTAATAAAGCCTTTGACATATTAGCATGGTTATGTTAATTTACATTTGAGTCATTCCTGAGCCTATTTCAGCTGATTGGTTTTTTTTCTTGGTAGTGTCCTTTGTGTGTCTCATAACTTCTGTTTTACACTTGAGTGCTGTTTACTTGTAAATGGCATGTATAGAATAATGGAGACTGCTGTAAATAATATTTATGCCTGATGTGGGCATGCAACTTTTGATAGGCTGTTGGGGCTGGAGTTGAGCCTGTTTAGCCAGGAGTTGAGGTAAGTTTGGGTTTTGTTGCTACCATGATTACTGGCTTTAAATAATTCTGGCATTACCAGATGCTTCAGGTGAGGGCTGGTTTACTGGAGGGCTTTTCTTAATGATACTACTCCACCCTCAGCTTTAGAACTTCCCTGGATGCCTGCACAACTCCATAAAGAGTCTTCTCCATGTTCTTACCCCTCCCTGACGGTAGATTTCTATTTCTTTTTCTCTGTGCTTGCTAGCCAGGGATGGGGGGCAGTTCTACTGTCCTGGTCAATCCTTAGTCTCAGAAAATCTCAACATCCCTGGGGTTTGCGGATGGGGCTTTCTCAGAGATCCTGCTCTTCTCTTACCACTAGAAGGCCTATTATGGTCTGTGCCTAGGATGGATTCCTGCCACTTCCCAAAGTGTTAAAGGTGTCTTATTTTCTCTCCCTCCCAGCCACAATGAGTTTCCACCTGTACTCAAGAGTCAACAAGGTTTGCTGCCCCTCTTCCAGCTTCTTAAGATGTTTGTAGACAAGGAGGGTTCATGCAGGACATTGTACCACTCCATGGTGGCCATTCCACTTCTACAAGCCTGCACCGTAAGGGAGGCTTTCTCTAGCCTCTCACTCCCCATCTTTCTCCTGAGTTCCAGATGGAGGTCAATGGAAAGGAATCTACAAGTAAATGCATGGCCATAGTGTCCCTCAGGACATTCCACACTTAGTTTTTAGCAATTTACACTCAGTTCTGCTCTCCTGTTTGCATGACAGACCCATCTGTGTTCTGCCACAGGTAAGCCAGTAATCATGTCTCATCTCCCTTGGATTTGACTTTTCATCCCTTATATTTCAGGCTACTTGATTGCCCTGCAATCTCAGTTCTCCAACAATCTTTGGAGATTGTTAGGCTTTTTTTACTTCTTGTGAGATGCTTGTGAGCAACCTTCTTTTCAGCTTTCTGCTGGAAGAGCTATATAGGCTATTAAGTCATGGCAAAAAGTGTGATTGGCACATAGTCAACGCTGAGGAAAAACGTATGAATTAAACTCATAATTCAGAAGTCTTCTGTTATTCCACGGGTGGGTTATACTGATTCATGTAGTTTATTCTCCAAACCCAGCCAGAGGCATCCTTTTAGAACACAAATACTTCAGAGGCTTCCATTGCTCTTAAAATAAAACATAAATCTCATTGCTTACTTACTGGGCCAATGTAAGTGAATCTCATTATTCTTTCCTTTGTGCAATGATTGGTAATGACTCTGATCTTATTTCTTAAATAAAACACATTTCCCATTTCATGCCTTTGAGTGTGCTGCTTCTTCTGTCCTGAACAATCCCAGCATCCCACATTTGCAAGGCTAGTTTTCTCTCTTCTTATTTATTTTGAGATGGAGACTCTGTCACCCAGGCTGGAGTGCAGTGGCACGATCTCTGCTCACTGCAACCTCCACCTCCCAGGTTCAAGCGATTCTCTTGCCTCAGCCTCCCAAGTAGCTGGGACTACAGGTGCGTGGCACCATGCTCGGCTAGTTTTTGTATTTTTAGCAGAGACAGGGTTTCACTATGTTGGCCAGGCTGTAGTTTCCTCTCTTCTCTCCTCAATGACATTTCTGTGGTGAGGCCTTCCTTGAATAGAACCTCCATGACCTAATACAGTACCTGGGATTTATATTCTTCCTCACACTGATACAGCTTGTATGTGTCTCCATAACTTCAGATGCATGCCTTTGACTTTCCCCATTGTGAAATATGAGTTCCATGGAAACATGAACTTAGTTTATTTTCATGCTGTGTCCTTGATACAGAGCACTTCTCAGGGGCTCAGCATATCAAAAACAACTAGATTAGTGGAAATCTGCATTAGCTATTGTTAAACAAATAAATTCCTTTTGCTGCTCATTCTAAGACACCCTACACAGAGTTGCTCAATTGAGAAGCAGCTCAACTGCAAGGCATGGCCTGCAATAAGGAATGTCTGGGGCTCCCACTTTAATAAATCCACACTTTCATATCTTCCACAGTGGTTAAGCCTGCAGGGCTCATTTACCGAGTTAGCAGTGACTCTGCCTCTAATTCTGCTTCAGTCTCTGCTGTGCCATAGTGGAGGCCAGCAAACTGCAAATGGCCAGAGAGTAAATATTTTTGGCTTTGATTGTCATATGGCTACAGTGTCATAATTACTAATCTCTGCAACATAGTACAAAAGGAACCACAGACCATATGCAAATGAATGACCATGGCTGTGTTCCAATAAAACTTTATTTGCAAAAACAGACATTAATCCTCTTTGGCCCACAAGCTGTCATATGCAGATCCCTGGGTTGCTGACCAGTACTGGTCCCTGGCCTGTTGGAAAATGGGCAGGAGGTGAGTGGCAGGTCAGTGAGCATGACTTCCTGAGCTCCGCCTCTTATCAGATCCCCAGCAGTGTTAGATTCTCATAAGGACATGAACCCTATTGTGAACGGCACATGCAAGGGATCTGGGTTGTGCGCTCCTTATGAGAATCTAAGTAATGCCTGGTGATCTAAGTTGAAACAGTTTCATCCTGAAACCATCCTCCCCAACTCCATCCATGGAAAAACTATCTTCCATGAAACTGGTCCCCGGTGCCAAAAAGCTCGGAGACCACTGCTCTACAGGATCACCATTTACCTCCCTAGGTGCTGTCTCCAAAGGCCTGCGTTTTTTTTTTTTTTATCCATCACATGGCTTCTATCTTAACTAAGACTATTCCAAATATATTTGAAATTTTTTGAAAATGGGTTCAGCCTTGTTTGTATGACAGGTTATCAGATGGAAAAAAAAAACCCTTAATTTCATTATTTAAATACAGTTTACTGAGTGATTCCTACTTGCCAGTCATGGTGTGGTGCAGTTCACATTCATCCTCTCACTTCACCTCCCAACACCACCAAACCCAGCATGTGTGCACAACTATCTCTATCGAGCATTGATAAAAAAGTCTCAGAGTGTTCTTATAGTTAGTTATGGTACTTAGAGAGAGTGACCCATGTGAAATCACAGTCGGTTCTTTACATTTACAAATACTGGCTGGCACTGAGCTTGTTCCTCAACACATGCTGAAGGAGTTTCCACTGAATCTAACTGAAGTGGACATTTATGCCTTGACATCAATGGTGCAGTTCTCTATCATTTGGAACAGATGTGTCTCTGCAGCTGCGAACTCTGGAGCTGGTGCTTATCTAATCTTCCTGCTCCATGACACCCCAGAGAGAGTCTACTCATAGGATGAAAACGCATTCTGTATGGACCCTGGCCTGAGGAATGTCTATCCAAGGAGAGGCTCTTATTTTCATACAGAAGATAATTGTGTGGAGACATTGACTTAACCAACACGGGAATTGAGCCAAACAGTTATTGAATCATCTGTTGATCCAGTTACAATGGTAAATATGATGAGCCTGCATAGATAAGAGATTAGAAAATAGCTTTTTCTTTTTCTCTAAAAGGAGTTTCATGGATTACTGTATGAACTGTCATCTAATTTCTGAATTGTGTCATGGGGAAGAGTGCATGCCTGTTTCATGCAAATGCCAGGTTAAAGAGTGGCCAACAGGTAGAAGCCACCATAGGCACTATCATCATCCATCATCACTCATTTCAGGTTTATGGGAGAGCTATTTGAGCATAGGTTGGGTGCATGATGAAGTTATGATTGCCAATATTCAAGGAAATTCAAGGTGAGCACCCACTGAGGACATTCTAGAGGACACATGAATGATGAATGCAGAGTGGATCTAAACTCCTTTGTGTTCTTTTCCTTATGCAAGGTCCTAATATTCTATTAGGACCATTACTTCAATTGCAGAGAAATATTTCTCATTGAAAAACGCCTGTTGAATCAGGACAGCTGGCAGGAAGAGCCACTTGTCCAGTTAGCGGCAGCCCCGCCATGCCTCTCCCAGGTCCTGTGGCTCCCTGTAACCATGTTGTGGGGAACTTTCCTTTATGTCTATAACAGTGTTCCTCATTGTTTTCTACAAAGCAAAAAATGTCTTGAGAGATAGCCGGTTCAAGACATCTCACCTGTACAAACAATATCTTTGCTTTTCCAGGCTGCTGTGGCACTGTTCTGTCCCTGGTTGAATATATTATGTTTGAAGACATTCAAGTTGTAAACACAGAGCCATCCATCCATCAGCTAGGCAGGGGCTTGAGTAATTAGCAACAATTAAAGTTGCTGTGTTTAGGGGCTGGAAGAAGATCTGGAGGAAAGATTCTCACTCTTGGTTAAATTTGCTGATCAAAATGTTGGATGGGGAAGAAATCTTAGTCTGGTCCTCTCAACCTGCAGGTGGAGAAACAGGGGCTGGATCAATGCAGGCACCAAGACCAGAACTCATGGCTCTCTTTTGTTCTCCAAGACCAGCGTTACTGCATTTGTGTGGCACAGGTGAAGACCAAAAGTTTGAGGTGAGAGAACAGCTTCCCTTCGGTTGGAGTTCTTGAGAAATCGGTTTCTGAGTTATAGCCCTGCTGGGATTTTATTCCATTCTTCCAACCTTGCCAGTCTTCACAAACATTTGTCCCACTACTGTGGCAAAACCTTAACCTGTTTTTGGATTCTACTTGGACAGTTTGATACATGGCTGTACTGAATACAAAAGTGCTCAGCAAGACTAGAGTGTATCCCTGGGAACCCTGGAAGCCATTCTTCCCTCTTGGAAATGAGATCCGCTGGATTATAAACTTCTGGCTGCGTTGGAATTGCTCTCTAAACAGCTCTGAAGATGTGCCTCTTTATCTTCCTGTCCTAAATTGGAAGCAGGATTTGAAAAGTCATATTAACTAAGAGAATAAAAACATTCTCAAACAGATTTGATTGGAGGGAGGAGTTCATACTACTTTTAAGACCATTGAAGAAATATTCATTGCATATGGTACTGTGTTGCTCTTGGGATTTCCTGAAAGAGTTCTCATTTCAAATATTCTCTCTTACTACTCATGCATGTAAACTCATACATACAAGAACGTCTTTCCTCATGTTGACTTCTGTAATATAATCCCTGTTCCTTTATGGAGTATGAAGATATTAAATCCAACTCCTCATCCTCAAGAAGCTTCCTGTCTGGTTGAAGAGCTCTACATGTGTGAAAAACGAGCCAAACAATTTGAGAGATATTTACTTGCAGAGAAGGATTAAGGGCCATGTGAGTGAGAAGAACAGGAGAGGAATGATGGGTAGAGTCCTAGGTTGCTCGTCCCTGTTGCAGGTTTTGCATTTGGAGAAAGACTGTGTGTCTTGTCTCATGAGACAGAGAATGTCCAGCTCAGCTTGGTGAAATGCATTGAAGGTTCATGTGGCTTTGTCTGCCCATGCAACAGTAACGTGTAGATGAGCTTAGATTTTTTTCATTTCACTAGTATAATATTGGCATTTTATAGTCTTATGTTGCACTCAGCAACTGAGCAAGGTGGAGTTCCTTCCAAACATTTCAGCTGAAAGACTCTCTTGCTTCCTAGAGGACCACAGCAAAATAAATCCTCAACTCCAGAGTCCTCCCACTGGAAGCTTTGGTGCCTACACTGGTGCCCACAATGGTGGTTGATACATATGTGCATCCCTTTACCTGTTTTCATGGAGAGCTCTGCTTGTGCTTGCATGGCATGGTCTGAACCCTTCCATTGTAAGGACCATGCCATTTTATTCCTCTGCTTAGGTATGTTGCCCAAATCCAGTTTTTCTTTTGTGGAATCTTCCTGCTCCCAGCCACACGATAATTTAGCTTCCTCTAAGTCATTCCTTCTTGAGCTTCAGTTGTTTATCATTTTACTGTGTCTGATGTTAATCACTGAAATACACAAATTATGCTTAGAAGTCTAGACCTGCACAAAGCACTCAGTCCCTTCCTCCATGCAGGTCAACAACATCCCCAACAAAGAATAGCTCATGTTTCTTGAAGATCAGGGATTGCAACTTTTCCTGTATGTTGAGAGTGATTTTGTTCTCCATTAGTTAAAGAAGAAATTCTTCCCCATTGACATCCCTGGTGTATTCTACTTCAAACTCTTGGTACCTCAGAGAACACACCATGGAACCACAGATTCCAGGAGCACAAAAATAAGTCCTCCATAAAAATAATTGAGGGCTCTGTTCAGTGGATCACGCCTGTAATCCCAGAATTTTGGGAGGCTGAGGTGGGAGGAATGCTTGAGTCCAGGAGTTCGAGACTAGCCTGGACAACATAGCAAGACCCTGTCCCTACAAAAAACACAAATCGTTAGCTGGGTGTGGTGGCATGCACCTGTTGTCACAGCTACTTGGCAAGCTGAGGCAGGAGGATTGCTTGAGTCTGGGAGGTCAAGGCTGCAGTGAGCCAAGATGGGGCCACTGCATTTCAGCATGGACCTCAAAATGAGACCCAGTCTCACAATAATAATAATAATGATTCTGACTTCCAGTTATCATACAGGGACCAGTCACTGCACTTAACATTACTCTTCTCTTATGATCTTCTGTCATCTGGATGTGATGAATTTTATAATTATAGTCAGTCTTAAACTAGCAGAGTGACAAGGTGTAAGGTCAAATAATGTGTCTGGCTCTCTCTTTCTAGGAGACAGCTGGGATCAAAACCCAGGATCATCTGGTGTAAATCCCTCCCTCTACCACTATATGAAATAGTGTCCCATAACCTTGCATACTTCTCACTATATTCCTGGAAAGAGATGATCCCATCCCTACTCAAACAACTGCAGTTCTGAGAAACTCATAATCCCCTGCAGCACCTGTTGCTCTGTGAGTGAAGTTTTGATTGGACCCTTGATTTCTTGAGGTATTAATAAATGTTCTCTAAAAAAAAATCTGTTATGGGTTCAAACATTACTGAAGAATAAAAAATTTTAAAAAGTTAAATGGGTAGCAGCTAATATCCAGAATCTAGAAAGAACTAAAACAAATTTACAAGAAAAAACATCCCCATCAAAAAGTGAGTGAATGATATGAACAGACACTTTTCAAAATAGACATTTATGCAGCCAACAAACATAAGAAAAAATGCTCATCATCAGTGGTCATTAGAGAAATACAAATCAAAACCACATTGAGATACCATCTCACACCAGTTAGAATGGCAATCATTAAAAAATCTGGAGACAACAGATGCTGGAGAGGATGTAGAGAAATAGGAACATTTTTACACTGTTGGTGGGAGTGTAAATTACTTCAACCATTGTGGAAGAGAGTGTGGCGATTCCTCAAGGACCTAGAAATAGAAATTCCATTTAATCCAGCAATCCCATTACTGAGTATATACCCAAAGGACTATAAATTGTTCTATTATAAAGACACATGCACATGTTTGTTCATTGTGGCACTGTTTACAATAACAAAGACCTAGAGCCAATCCAAATGCCCATCAAAGATAGACTGGATAAAGAAAATGTGGCACATATACACCATGAAATACTACACAGCCATAAAAAAGGACGAGTTCATGTCCTTTGCAAGGACATAGATGAAGCTGGAAACCATTATTCTCAGCAAACTGACACAAGAACAGAGAACCAAACACTGCATGTTCTCATGCATAGGTGGGTGTTGAACAATAATAACAACTCATGGACACAGGGAGGGAAGCATCACATATTAAGGTCTGTTGGGGAGTGGGGGCTAGGGAAGGGATAGCAGGGGGTGGGGAGACTGGGGAGGGATAACATTGGGAGAAATACCTAATGTAGGTGATAGAGAGATGGAGGCAGCAAACCACCATGGCGTGTGTATACCTATGTAAACAATCCTCCAATGTCTGCACATGTACCCCAGAACTTAAAGTATAACAAAAAACATTTTTTAAAAATGCAAGCAAAAAAAAATAACAAATAGAAATTCTGTCATGAAAAGTATAATAACTGAAATAAAAATTCACTGGTATTATTCAACTAGTATTCAACAGTAAATCTGTGCTGGCAGAGGACAAACCAGTCAACTTGAAGACAAATTAATAATATTTAAGCAATCTGAAGTATATAGAGAAAAATAGACAAATGAATGGAGCCTCAGAGAAATGTGGGACACCGTTAAGCATACCAATATATGCATAATGGGAATGCCAGAATGAGAAAAGGAAAAGGGAGAGAAAAAATTTTGAAGAATGAATGGCTGAAAACTTCCCTAATTTGATGAGAAACATTATTCTGCACATCCAAGAAACTTGACAAAATCCAAGTACGAGAAGCACAAAGTAGTCCATTCAAACACATTATAGTCAATGATGAAACGACAAAGAGAAAACCTTGAAAGCTCATCACACACAGGGTATACCTAATAAGCTTAACGTCTGACTTCTCATCAAAGACAATGGGAACCAGAAAGGAGTGGGATGACCCTTATTACAGGACTGGATGGAAAGCAGTGGTATTCAAAGTGCTGAAAGTGAAAAGCAAAAACAAAGAAAAATTCCCAACCAAAAGTCTTATTTTGGCAAAACTACCTTTCAAAGAAGACAAAATAAAGTCATCCCATATAAACAAAAACAGAAAGTGTTGCTATCAAATAAAAATAAAAAGTTAAATGGATATCCTCACTCAGCGTTTCTCAGAGCCTTTGATATGTTAATGTAGGCTCTGTGTCTGCAAGGTGGAGGTGCAAAACTCAGAATTTGACAAGCATGTTTCACTATTTTCTTGTTTGTTTGTGAAGCACCTGGTAGGACTAGATTAGATTTCAGCACTTTAAGAAAGGAAAAGCACAAGAACATGTAGTTAGTTCTCATTATTCATGACTGTGACCATCTGTAAAGGTTCCAGGAACACTGAATTACTGAATTACTGAGTACTAAGCAGCTGCTACTAGGGGATTATATGTGCTTAGAATATATTATTTGTGTGTGTGTGTGTGTGTGTGTGTGTGTGTATACACATATATCTATACATACGAAATCATCTTAAATCCTAAAAAATAACTAATTTTGGTAGATTCCATTTTCTTTATTTTATAAATGAGAATGTGGTTTGGAAGTGTTAAGTTACTTGCCTGAGCTCACCCCACTGACAAGTGCCAGAGTTGGGATTGAAACCCACCAGGCCTGGAGCCGAGGCTTCTCGTGTCATTCTACAAGGTCCCACATGTCTCTGTCCTCTGGCTGTATCTGTGTAAGAGCCTCGTCTTGATCCTCCACATCTAGGACCATGCACTGTGGATGACTCAAAGTGCTCATCACTCTGCAAAGGCTGGGAATGACTGCTGAACACTAGGAGTATGGATTTGGGGATGACAAATACATTTCAGAAATTTGACAAATTCTCAAATACAGAACCAGGAAATATCAAGAATGATTGTAATTCACTACCTCTTTCTTCCAGCCACGTCCTTGTTGGACAAAATATTCTTTGTGCACCTGTACTTACCTCCAATTTAATTTGCTCCAGTTAAAAGAAAAACAGTTTGAATGAAAGGGCTAGTATCATTTACTTTAGTAAGAAATATTTTAATTTGTTCTAAGAATTCCAAAAGTCACACTCATCTTTTCACATATATTTTTTAAAGTATGTAAAAAAAAAAACCCATACACTTATGAAAAAAAATGTTAAAGAGCAAATATCTTGTTAAAACAGCAGTTATGTATTAAAGTTGTAGCTATTTAGTTTGGTGGAAATAAAACTTTATACACTCCAAAAATATATGGGGGAAAATTGCTGAGTGCCTTATTTGGCTATGAAGTCCTTTGAACTATTGACTATTGAAGTCCTTTGGCTATGAACTATTGAAATGCCTATTGATGTCTTGCCAGGAAGCCACTGTTTCACAGCCATAGGAGCAGGGAAAATTTGTCTGATCCTGCTGTGATCTCCTCTTGCCTTCTCTCATTTCCTTCCTCAAGACTAACAGCAGATAGAGTTACACACACTACCTGTTTCCAGGAAAGGCTGAAGAACGTTTAGGGAACAAAGGAGCGAGAGAAAGGTGACTTTATATCCCAGGAAAGCAAGGCAGAAGGAAGTGATGCTGGAAACATCACTAAATATGTGTTTTCCTGGAACCTGAGTTCTGTTCCCTAGGACTGACCCTTGCACAGGAAGGGGAGGAATGAATTGTGCTTGAGGGCTATAGAATTTTGGCTAGCGAGCTTTCCAACCACAAGACTCTAACACAAACTGAGAAGGAAGTGCTCTGTGGCCCTGGCTACTCAAAATGTGGTCTGTGGGCCAAGAGCATCAACATCACCTGCTAGATTGGGAGGATGCAAGGCCCCAGGCTCCACCCAGGCTGGCAGGGCCAGATCGCAGGTTTTACCAAGGTCCCAGCAGGATTTTATGTGAGCAGTAAAGATTAGCAAGCACACTGCTGTGGTGGGTGATGTGAGAACAAAGCTTTGTGTCCCGGGTGGACAGTGTAGTGCGGACTGGTGGTCAACGTTTGGCTTCTCCCACATCAAGACAGAAAGTCATTTGTTGTTAACAAAAACTAGCATCAATTTTTCTAAGGTGGTTTTACAAAAATATATTAATGTTGCTGTTCCTTATCAAGAGACGTGCACATGTATAGGCCCACGGCACCCAGTCTCCTTCCCCCTGGTCTCCACTGCCAGCAGTAGAGGCCTGTGCATGCAAGTTCACCTAATCCAGACTGCTCAGTGGGAGCCTTGAAAATGTACATGTCCAGGCCCTGCCCAAGAAGAGTGAAGTCAGAAGATCTGGGAATGAGGCTCAGGCACTGTACATTTAAAAATTTTCCCCGGTCATTCTAAGAGTAGAGGATCACTGGCCAAGGTTTGGTTTCAGGAGAAAGTTAACTCAGGGGTATTTGAAAAGACGAGTCCGACTTCTCTACAACCTTCAGATAAACCAAGGTCACTTGTAATAGTACGGTTTTCATCAGAGTCCTGAGTAGGAATGGCAATTGATAAGCACACACATACATACATATGGGTGTCCGTGCGTATGTCTCTGTGCACGTGTGTGTACGTGTGTGTGTGTGTGTGTGTGTGTGTAAAACCTCCATCTCTATCCCAGGCCTAAACCCCCCCCTTTTTTTTTTGATTCACTGTAAAGACACAGTGCAATTAGGTAACTTACCTGAGCTGGGCCACTTAAAAATTAAAATGTTCATGAAAGATTGACTGACTGACTCCATTAAAGCATTTTTTATAACTCTGTTATGCATACTTAATTTTAAAACACATGCATATTTAATTTTCTCTTCACAAGAATGTATTTATAAAAATAATAATAAGCAGCATCCTCAGAGGACAGAGAAAATAAGACAGATGGGAAGAGAAACATCAGAACTGTCAATTGTAGGAAGGAATACCCTGATGTGTCTTTAGAACTGCTGATTTTGTGTTCTTTGCTGGAATATGGATAAGACCCTATATTCTCTCCATGGCATTGATCGACACCCCAGACCCTGAGGTAACATTTCCATGATTAGGCCTTTGTCTAGCACACCACTAACAGTAAAATCTTAGGAAATACCGCTCATGTCTAGGGTGTGGAGTAACACTGGGTCCACTGTTGTCTATACAGTGTGGTTCCTACTCACCAGACTAGAATGTGGAAGAAAAATTACTTTGCTTTATTTTCTCTTAATCCAATCGACTTCCACACCAAACTACTGATGCATCAGGTTGGTAGGAAAATCAGTCTGCACTATCAGTGGGCTATCTTTCCCCTGAACTGGGACCAAGTTGTGCAGACATTGGAGAGGTCACTGTCATTCTGGTCTACCCAGTTTTGGCTATCACTGAACCATCTCTTCCCCTGGCTGTGTGAGTGCGTGATATCAGAAGGGTACTTGCTTTTCTAATCTCCTGGGAGTGTAGCATAGTACATCTCTGCAGAACTGGGAGAGCCTAGCCTGGGTCTCCCTGGTCACTCTGGACACTTGTCCCTTTGTCTTTATCCCACCTCTGTGAGACGACCCAGGTGCCTCCCATGAACCACCTTCCTCTTGCCATCTCCCGGATTTTAGCAAGCACTCTCCTTCTCTCCTTCTCTCTATCCACCTCTGCCTCTCTCCTCACTTTCCTAGAAGTCACTCTCTAGGATTAAGATTTTCATCTCCTAGAGGAAACCGGAAAAACTCAGGCTTTCAGAAAAAGAAGACGAGGGCTTACCCTCAAACAGCTTCTGCATGTAAGCCTGCAAAAATGCTCAGGTCACCTGAAAGGGTGGGGAAAATTGGGAGGGAAAAATAGAGGAACAATAGAGTATCTGTGGTGTAAATTAATATCTCAGTGAGTGAATCAGCTACAAATTTAGAAAATATTAGTATCTCCTAAGGCATTTGTCTCAGGGTTAGCTGGAACCAGGCACTCATGCCAGTCAGAGGACACAGAAACCAGATGCCTTCAGCGCTGGTGGCTCTTGCTCCTCCACGGCTCCTGCACAACCCTGGGTGATGTGGCTTCCTTGGCCACTGTGGTGTTTTCACCATGTTAATTGGCTCACTAGAGGGTAGAAATGGACAGAAAATGAGCCAGTGAAGGACAAAAACCAGTGTGTCTGAAGAACTGTCCTTGCTTTTCTTGGTAGACAGGAGAATCCAAATAGAAGCAAAATTCCTGGGAGAAGCAGATCCAACAACTTCATCAAAGGATGAATCACGGCATTCTGGCCACAGGTGTGATGGGCCACCCAGACTATGGCCGACACCATGCTGGGTTAGACTTTGGCCTATTCATGCTGTGCATGAATGTCACATGAATGCTATATTCAGCACAGTTGTAAAATGCCAAAGAGAATTCTGAAACAAACTTTTTACAAAGTTATGTATAATGTGCACAAGTATAGGCACAGAGACAGAGATCAGTTTCCCAGGGAACTCACCTGTCTACCTCGCAATTTTGCCAATAAACAGAATCTCACTGGTATTCCAGATTTCCACACTTGCTCATCTTAGTCCCATAAAGGAAACCATTAGCCAGCTTTCCAATATTACAGATTCAATACTAAGTTCAATACTGTTTCTGAATTTAGTGTAAATGGATTCATGCGGTGTTTACTTTCTGTGACTGACTTCTCTCATTCACTGCTTACAAGGTTCACGTATGTTGTTGTGTTAGCTGTAGTTTGTTCTTTCTCTTTAATATATAATACTCCCTTGTGTGAATATTGTATTATTCGTTTATTCATCCTACAGGGTGATGAGTTATCTTTGGTCTCGCGCCATTCCAAGTAAAGTTGATATACAAATTTTTGTACGTATATTTTGGTGTAAATACATATGCATTTTTTAAAGAAATAGATGCATTTCTTTTGAGTGCGTAACTAGTAGTAGAATGTTTGGGTCAACTTTGGTAGTGATATGGTTTGAATCTGTGTCTCCTCCAAAATCTCATGTCAAATTGTAACCCCAAGTGTTGGAGGGGAGGCCTAGTGGGAGGTGACTGGACCATGAGAGCGGACCCCCCCTTGCTGTTCTCATGATAGTGTGTGAGTTCTCAGCACATCTGGTTGTTTAAAAGTGTGTAGCACCCCCTGCTTTGCTCTCTTCTACCTGCTCCAGTCACAAAGGATGTACCTGCTTCTCCTTTGCCTTCCACTATGATTGTAAGTTTCCCGAGGCTTCCCTAGCCATGCTTCCTGTACAGCCTGCAGAACCATGAGCTAATTAAACTTATTCTCTTTATAAATTATCACGTCTCAGGTAGTTCTTCATAGCCATGTGAGAATGGACTAATACAAGTAGATACAACCAGTTTTCCAAAGCAGCTGTGATCACGTCTACTCCCACCCAAGTGTGTGAGAGTTTCAGATGTTCCACATCTTAGCCCACACCAGGTACTGACAGTCTTTTTTGACCTTTGGCCATTATGATGGCCAAATAGTAAATTGTTGTGATTTGAATATATATTTTCCTGTTGATTAATGTTGCGGAACACCTTTTCACATATGCACTATAAAAGTGAAAATATTCATTAGTTAAATACCTTTCCTGGTATTTTTCTCATCTAAATTTACTTTTTCTGATTTTTTATTGAATTGTAGTTCTTTATATGCTCATATGTATTATCAGCTATCTGCATTTCAGATGTCTCCTTCCACTCTGTAGCTTGTCTTATCAGTCACTTAATGGTATTTTTTGATAAGCAGTTCTTAATCTTAATGGAGTCAAGTTTATCTTTTTATATTTTTTAAAGCTGATATGTGTGTGTGTGTGTGTGTGTGTGTGTGTGTGTGTGGATTTAAAATCATTTGGCTCCCCTAAGGCTGTGAAATACTCTCATGTTATCTTTTAGAGGCTTGTGTTTATTTTTATATTCATATCTATAGCCCAGGTGGATTTGAGTTTTTGCATATGTGAGATGGATGGTCAAGATTCAATTTGTTAAAGTCGAATTAATTAAAGTATGATATATATACACACAGTAAAATTCACCTCTTTTACTTGTTCAGTTTGATGGATTTTGGGAAATACATGCAGTCATAGAATTATAACCGAACTGAGATATTTAGAATAATTCCACCATCTCAAAAGCTTCTCTATGCCCCCTGGGTAATTGATTCCCTCCCTCCACACCCCAGCCCGAGTAAGCACTCACCTGATTTCTCCCTAGACATAATACAAATGGAATCATACAATATGTAGCATTTTAAGTATAGATTTTTGAATTTAGCAGAATACCTTTGAGATTCATATCTTTGAGAGGCTGAGGCAGGCAGATCACTTGAGGTCAGGACTTTGAGACCAGCCTGGCCAAGATGGTGAACCCCATTTCTACTAAAAATACAAAAATTAGTCGGACATGGTGGCATGACCTGTAATCCCAGCTACTGGGAAGGCTGAGAGGAGAATCCCTTGAACCTGGGAGGTGGAGGTTGCAGTGAGCAGAGATCGTGTCACTGCACTCCAGCCTGGGCAAGGATTTATTTATTTATAAATAAATAAATTTTTAAATGAGATTTATTTCTTTGGATTGCTGAGTAGCATTCCATTGTATGGGTGGATATATGACAGACAGTTTATCCCTTTATCAGTAATGGGAATGTGGGTTGTTTCCAGTTTGGGGAAATTATAAATAATGCTGCTATAAAATGATCGTAAACCAGTATTTGTGTGTACATAAGCTTTGATTTTCTTTTTTTTTTTTTTTAATAATCCCTAGAAATGAGATTCTTGGGTTTTGTAGTAGGCTTATGTTTAAGTTAAAAAAAAAATACTACTGAAATGTTCTCCAAAATGTCTCTACCATTTTATTTCCTACAAGCAGTACTCTTGGATGTCTCTCAGTGCTGTCATTTTATTTTATTTATTTATTTTGCCACTGCAACTGGTGTACAGTGGTATCTCATCATGGTGTTAATTTATATTTCTCAAATGACTGATGATGTCAAGTATCCATATTTTTTATTTGGTACAGCATCTGTTCAAACATTTTGTACATTTTTTCATTTGCTTTATTTTTAAAGCTGTGGCAGTTATTTATATATTCTGGATACATATCTTTCATCAGATATGTGTTGCAAATATTTTCAACCCTTCAGTGGTAGAAAATTTTCAGTTTTCATTTTTTTAACAGTGTTTTGGGAAGAGCAGAAGTTTTTAATTTTGGCAAAGACTGATTTATTAATGTTTGTATTTATGGTTTGGGCTGAGTCCTGAGAAATCTGCCTAGCCAAATTTCAAAAACAGTTTCCCATGTATTTTACTTGAGAATTTTTATGCTTTTAGATTTTACGCTTAGCCCTATGTTCCATTTCAAGGCAATTTTTATATAAGCTCAATAATGATGTCCAATTGTTCAAGCGTTGTTTGTTGAAATCCTTCACTACTCTTTCTCCATTGAATTACTGGTACTTTTGCTGAAAGTCAATTGACCATACTATTCTATTTAAAAACTCTATTTCTGCCCTTTGATATATATGTCTATCCTTATGTTAACACTATAATAACTTCTAAAAAATTTTATTAAGATACGTTTTGCATGCCATAAAATCCACCCATCTAAAGTTTAGTAGCTTTTTAGAATATTCATATTCACATAATCTAATGTTACAGTATTTTTATGACCTTCAAAAGTAACCCCATAATGAGTAATCACTTCCCATTCTACCCTCTCAGTCTCTGTCAATCTACCACTAATCTACTACTAAACGACCACTAATCTGCTACTAAACGACCACGAATCTGCTACTAACCAACCACTAATCTGCTACTAAACGACCGTGAATCTACTACTAAATGACCACTAATCTGTCTCTGTGTATGTGCCTATTCTGGACATTTCACATGAATAAAAGTGCATAAAACATGATCTTTTGCATCTGGCTGATTGTACTCAGCATATTGTTTTCAACAGTCAATCTGTTTTGTCACACATTAGTGCATCATTCCCCTTTGGGACTAAATAATATTATCCATTTGACAGTTGTTAGGCATTGGAGTTGCATCCCCTTTGGGGCTATTATGAATAATGTTGCCATGAACATTCATATACAAATTTTGGTGTGAATATATGTTTTTATTTCTCCTGGGTGTGTATATATATGTATGACTAGAATTGCTGGGTCATATGGTAGCTATATGGTTAGCATCTTGGAAAACTGCCAAACCATTTTCCAAAGTGGTTCTGGTTCTAATATTTCACATTTCCATCAGCAGTATGTGAGAGTTTGGATTTTTTTTTTTTTTTGCATTCCTGTCAACGTTTGTTATTATCTGTTTTTTGTTGATTATAGCCATCTCAGTGGCTGTGAAATAGGTCTTATTATGGTTCTGATTTGCATTTCTCAAATAACTAATGATGGTGGCAACTTTTCAGTTGTTGGCTATTTGTCTGTTTTATTTGGAAAAATCAGTATTCAAATCCCTTGCCCCTTTATAAAATGCATTTTTTGTCTTTTTATTATTGAGGTTTAAGAGTTCTTTGTATATACTAGATAGAAGTTCGTTATTAAATACATAAAATGCAAGTACTTTCCCTCATTCTGTGGACTGTCTTTTCACTTCCTTGATAGTGTCCTTGAGGCAAACTTTCATTTTGATCAAGTTCAAATCATCCAGCTTGGTTTTTTGTCATTAGTGCTTTCATGTCAAAGAAACCTTTGCCTAACCCCATATCATAAAGATGAACTTTTATATTTTCTTCTAGAAGATTTATAATTTTAGCTCTTAATTTAGTTGTGTGATTCATTTCAAGTTAAATTTTTGCGTAATGTGAGGCAGGGAACAACTGCTTTCTTTTGCATATGCACATCCAGTTTTCTCAGAAACATTGGTTGAAAAGACCGATTTCCTTCATTGGCTTTATTTTTTGGCACACTCATCAAAAATCAATTGACCATGAACGTGAAGATTTAATTTTGGACTCTCCATTCTATTCCACTGATCTGTTTGTCTATCATTATATCGTTGCCATCATATACTAATTGCTGTAGTTTCATAGTAAGTTTTTAAATTGACAAATGTGATTACTCCAACTTTGCTCTCTTTTTCCAAGTTTGCTTTGATTATTGTAGGTCAGTTCCTTGTATTTCCTAAATAGTTATAGTCATTGCTGTTGGGTAGAGTGCTATAGATATCCATTAGCTATAGCTGGTATAAAAGTGTGCTAAAGTCTTCTATTTCTTTGTCAATCTTTAGCTTTGCTGGACTACTCACTGAAAGTGGGATATTAAAGTCTCCAAATATTATTGCTGAGTCATCTATTTTTTTCTTTCACTTATGTAAGTTTTTGCTGTATTTATTCTGAGGCTCTGTTGCTAGGTACATATCTGTTTATACTTATTGTATCTTCTTCGTGAAATGGCACTTTTATCATTTAAGAGATCCTTTTATGGTCCTCAGTGTATATCTTTTCTTAAAGTCTTTTCCTTCTGATATTCATATGCCTACTTCAGTTTTTTTTATTACTGTTTGAAACCAAGCAGTATGTTCTTTTGATTCTTTTATATTCATGCTGTTTATTTTTTGAACCTACAGTGTATGGCCTTGAACCTACGGTGTGAAGAACAAAAGAAACACAGATATGTAGAAAACAAGTGTCTGTGTCTCTACATCTGTGTCTCTTTTGTTCCTTCATTTTAAGACTCCTGCATTTTGTGTTAGACAGACGCTTCCTAGTCTATCTTTGTAATCCTTTTGCTGTTTTTGTTGTTTACTGTTTTTTGTGATATCATCTTAGTGGTTGACCCAGTGATTGCAATTAGCATATTAGCATACAACAGTCTGGTTCACATTAGTATGAATTCAGTTTCAATAATCTTTGCTCCAAGTTGCTTTGTTCTCTCCTCTTTTTTGTGCTATTATTGTCATATAAATTAAATCTTATTATAAAACCATGAGTACAGTTTCATAATAATTGCTTTATTCAGTTGTCTTTTAAAACAGATGGAAAGAAAAGATTTAGAAGCAAATGTGTATTTATCCCGACTTTCATAACATCTATGTAACTGCATTTACATTTCTTTTTATTTCTTTATTTAGATCTGAGTTACTATCTAGTGACCTTTCATTTCTGCTAAAGGGCTCTGCTTAGAATTTCTTGCATGAAAGGTCTACTAGTAATACATTTTTTCAGTTTAATTTATCTGGGACTGTCTTATTACCTTCCTTGGAGGGGGAAGGGATGTTAAGCTGCATGTGCCTTTTTGGTTGAGTTTTTTACTTTCAGCACTTTGAAGATGTCATCCCCTGTCTTTGATTTTCATGTTTTCTAACTCTCACCACCACTTAGCAGTAATGAGTGAAAAGGTTCTCTCCTTTCTCATGGTCTCAGGGGCAGCCTTTTGGGGTGCAGTAATGAGACACTTCTGCAACTTACACTAGGAAAGTACCGGAGGAGAATAAATAGGGAGCCAGAAATTTCACACTGCATAGCAGGAAATAGGACCCCTACCTTCTCAGTGTCAACAAAGGCCAAGCAGAGAACCTGGTCTTCTACCACCTCTTGGTAGTGACAAGACAATACTCTTTCTTTCTACCTTAAAAGATCTGTGCCAGAGAAAGATAAAACAAGAAGTTTAAATAAGATCCAAGGTGTCATAACATAATACCTGTAATGCCCAGATTTCAACAGAAAATCATTCATTATAGCAAGAAAAAGAAGATTTAAAGTTTTTTTTTCTTTCCTTTTTTTTTTGAGACAGAGTCTTGTTCCTTCGCCAGGCACCAGGCCGGAGTGCAGTGGCACGATCTCGGCTCACTGCAACCTCCGCCTCCCAGGTTCAAGCAATTCTCCTGCCTCAGCCTCCAGAGTAGCTGGGACTACAGGTGTGCACCACGGCACCCAGTTAATTTTTTGTACTTTTAGTAGAGACTAGGCTTCACCATGCTGGTCAGGATGGTCTCAATCTCTTGACCTCGTGATCCACCCTCTTCGGCCTCCCAAAGTGCTGGGATTACAGGTGTGAGCCACGCACCCGGACGAAGATTTAAAGTTAAATGAAAAAAAAGACAACGAATCAATGTCAACATCAAGATATAAGAGATGTTAGAATTATGTGACAAAATATTAAATCACTCAGGGTAAAAGTGCTTCAACGAGCAATTACAAATAAATTTAAAACAAGTGGAAAAAATAGAGTATCAGCAAAAAGAAAAATGTAAGATTTAAAGGAGAACCAAATGGGAATTTTAGAACTGAAAAGTGCAGTTAACAAAGTTAAAAATGCAGTGGCTGAACTTGACAGCAGAATTGAGAGGACAAAGGAAATGCGACCACACAGTGCATAACATTTCGATCACTGGCAGACCACATATAAGACTGTGGTCCTATATGATTATAACGGAGCTGAAGGATTCCTGTTGCCTAGTGACGCTGTAGCCATTATAATATCATAGCACAACACATTACTCATGTGTCTGTGGTGATGCCATTGTAAACAAGCCTACTGTGCTGCCGTTTGTATAAAAGTCTAACACATATAATTACGTAGAGTACATCATACCTGATCATGGTAATTAACAACTATGTTACTGGTTTATGTATTTACTATACTCTGCTTTTATCATTATTTTAGAGTATACTCCTTGTACTTACTAAAAAAAAATGTTAGCTATAAAACAATCTCAGGTAGATCCTTCAGGGGGTATCCAGAAGAAGGCATTGTGATCATAGGAGATGACAGCTCCATGGGTATTATGGTCTCTGAAAACCTTCCAGTGGGAGAAGATGTGAAGGAAGACAGTGATATTGGTGATCCTGACCTTGTGGAGACCTAGGCTAATATGTATGCTTGTGTCTTAGTTTTTAACAAAGTTTAAAAAGTAAAACAATAAAAATAAAAACAAATAGAAAAAAGCTTATAGGGTAAGGATATAAAGAAAATATTTTTATAAAGCTCTACAATGTGTTTGGGTTCTAAGATAAGTATTATTATAAAAGAGTCTAAAAGGTTTTAAAAATGGAAAGTTTATAAGGTTAAAAAGTTACAATAAGCTAAGGTTAATTTATTATTGAGAAAAAATATTTAAAAATAAATGTACTATAGCCTATATGTATACTCTTATTATAAGGTCTAGAGTAGTGTACAGCAATATCTGATGACTTCACATTGTCTCACCACTTACTCATTGGCTCACTCAGAGAAATTTCCAGTCCTGCAAGCTCCATTCATGGTAAATACCCTATACAGGTGTCTCATTTTTAAAATATTTTGTGTTTACTGTACCCTTTCTATGTTAAGATATATTTAGAGACACAAATAATCACCATTGTGTTACAAATGCCAACAGTATTCAATAAAGTCACAAGCTGTTCCTTGCAGCCTAGGAGCAAGGGGCTCTACCATGTAGCCAGGTGTGTAGCAGGCTGTGCCATCTTGGTTTGTCTAAGTATGATCTAGCATATTCACATAATGATACAATTGCACAAGGATGCATTTATGAGAATGAATCTCCATTATTAAGCAACACATGCCTGTAATAAGTAAACTGGAAGATAGAAATTATCCAAAATAAACAACAGAAATACAAAAGACTGGGGAAAAAAATGAACAGAGACTCCTATACTTGTAGGACTATAACAAAAACAAATCTAATACCACATTATCAAAGTCTTAGAAAGGGGGAAGGAAAAGGGTAGGGCTGAAAAACCCTTCAAAACTCATTTTTTAATGTTTCATATGATCAAAGTTTGTTTATATTTGCACCTATATTTGAGAGCTTCTCTTTGTTATTTTTCTTCCATTTCAGGTCATCCATCTGGGATCACTTTACTTCGGCCTGAATTATAATCTCTCTCAGTTTGCATACGTGAAAATGTATTTACTTTTCATTCCTTCTGAAAACATACTTTTGCCCTCCTCAATCTGCTTAGGATTGATTTTATTTGTTCTGGAGAACTTTGATCATACCTTTCAAACTATTGCCTCCCGCCTTTTCTCTTTCCTCCCCATCTTTAATATAGTTGGATATTCTCATTCCTTCCTTTTATTCTTCCCCTCTCTTTCATATTCACCATCCCTTAGTATGTTTTTGCTGTATTCAGTTTAACATATACTCAGAATTCTCTTCCACTTTGGTAATTTTCCCTTCATGTTTATCTAATCTATTTCATCCAATTAGTTATTTTTTAAAATGTGCACCGTGTGTGTGTGTGTGTGTGTGTGTGTGTGTGTGTGTGTGTTTCTAGAAGTTCTACTTATTTACTTTTTGCTTGGCCATTTTTAAATGCTCTCTTGTTTTACATTGTACTCATGTTTTCAGACTCGTATTTATTTAAACATATTGAACAGGTTTATTTTGTATTCTGAATCTAATAATTCTGATATCAGAATTCTGGTGGCATGTCTATTAGTCAATTCTCACATTGCTATAAAGAACTACCTGAGACTGGGCAGTTTATAAAGAAAAGAGCTTTAATTGATTCACAGTACTGCATCCTGTACAGGAAGCATGGTTAGGGAGGTCTCAGGAAACTTACAATAATGAAGGGTAGGTGAAGAGGAAGCAAGCACCTTCCTCACATGGTGACAGGAGAGACAGAGGGTGAAGGAGGAAATGCCACACACCATTAAACCATCAGATCTCATGAGAACTCACTATCACTAGAACAGCAAGGGGAAAATCTGCCCCCAAGATCTAGTCAACTCCCACCAGGTCCCTCCTCCAACAAAAGAAGTTGCAATTCAACATGAGATTTGAGTGGAGACACAGAACCAAACCAGATCAACATGAATCTGCTGTTATTCCTTCCATCTTCCATTCGTGGTTCGTTTCCTTGATTGCCACTTGTGACATTTGATTGCAAGTTTTAATATTTTTTGAACTGCATCTTTCATTATTATCTGAGCTTTCAATTAATGATAATTCCTCCAGAAAGGACCTGGGCATGCTCCTGTGCCCAGGCACCACACTCTGCCCCACCCTGCACTACTTGACATTAAATTATCAGCTTGAGCTTTCTTTGGGTGATCAAGAGTGTGAAATTGGGCTACAAATCTGCTTGAAGTCTGGCTTATGATAATATGTTATCAGGAGAGAGATTTTTTTTTTGCACTCTTCCCTAAGTAAATTATGCTCCCCCAGGGGAGAGTAGCAATACTGGGGAGAAGTCAGCTGGATGTGGGTAGAACAGGCTTACTCTTAGTGAAAGCGTATCCTGACGTTGAGCGTGCAGCCCTTCGGCCTCAGCCATATGCAGGAGTGTTTCATTGGCTTTCTTTGGGGGAAAGCATTCTGCTCCTTGATTCCTACTCCCTTGACCATTTGCCCTCTGAAGCCAAAGAAACTTAACTCCTAGTCACCATCACCAGATTTGCCAATGCCCATAAGAGAAATGGCTTCAGTGATGATCTGGTCCACTCGCTTGATTTCCACTTCCACTGATGTTTGGACTTATCAGTTGTTTTTCTGTTGCTTTTTACTGTTTTTACTTTCTTTCCAGACCAAAGAATATATAATTTAAACATTTAATTCAGTGCTGTTAGAAAAGATGTTCATTCACTGTATCTGGTTCGCCTTGCAGTTGGAAGTGGGAGCTCTGGTCTTTCTCTGTCCCTCACGTACCCCATTCCCCTATCCCTTGTTCGAGCTCATGAGACACTCCTTGTCCAATTCCTTCTATTCCTAATGATACTTGGTCTCACATGTTTCTGCTCAAAGTCTGCTCACATCCTCCTTTCTCAGGGCAGTCTTTCGGACCTTCCAATAAAAACAAACCATGAGATTGAAAAAGTCTATTATCCTGTTTTTTCCCTTATCCATAGCATTTTTCATTGTATGAAATTAACTCATGGAGATATGTTATAGCCTCTCCTCGTGTGTCTTCAGCCACTAGAATGAAAACTGTGCAAGGGCAGTGACCTTGTGCCTTTTATTGACCGCTTTTGTGGTGCCGAAGCATATGCCAGCCATCAAGATGTGTTTGCTGAATGAATGAATGAATGAATGAATGAATAATTGGGACTCGGGGGGACTTAAGAACTCTTGATGGAAGGAAGCCACACTCTCTCCTATGTCTCATTCCATGTTTACTTTCTTTTGGGGAAATTTAAATATTCAGCTGGTGAAATGTAAGAATCGGTCTCCGTATTCTCACAGGCATGCTAGTTCATGTTCTTCTCTTTCTATTTCTACTGTGCACATTTCACATTGGTGGAACATTATGAATAACCCACGCTGACAGTTGGTGACTTCAGCTCACCTTGTATTGCATTGCTTCAGGCTCTAATATCTATACACACAGAACCCAGAACCTCAGGGTCAGAAGGAGCTTTGGGTCTTCTAGTTTGCAAATTCTTTCGAACATTTATTGATGAGCTGCAATAAAAAGCAACTGTTTGGGTCAATATCTGAAATGTCTATGGAAGAGCTGGCTTCAGGGGCAACTTTAACTTCATGGGGTTACAATCCCACTTTACCCCCATCTGCAGCAGTTCTTTTCACAGGGTGGCCCTTGGCCGTATCAGGGCCTTCCCACATAATTCCACAAGGGAGCTCCAGTCTGCATCCACTGACAGTCACTTTTAGCCTAGCAGGCAAGAGGAATTCTCTTCTGGTATTGCCCCTAAATTCTTGCCATTCACTAGGATTGGACTGGCTGAGGCCTGTGTCACTGCAGAACCCTGCAGAATCAACCACTATAACGTGGGATTCTGCCTGGGTTTCATCCAGCCATCCCTGCAGTGTGGGGGGGCTCAGAAATCAAGAGCTAGTCACATCCCCAGTCACACATATGGTGGGGGAATAAAAGTTGGGTTGAAGATTTTTCATGTAAATACAGTTCAGAGACAAACATATTCAAAAACATTTGATACAAGCAAGAAACCCTGGCGTCTGGAAGAAATTGGAGAAACAGGATAGAACTCATCCTCATGGTAAGAGATTAAAACCTGGCTGGGGGTGGTTGTTATCTCAGGATATAGAACTTAAGGGGGTTGGGAGTTGTTTCTTCAACAAGTATGTGTTGAGCGGGTTGTCCTTGACAGTCACAGCACTGCTGGATCATCCATTTCAGTGAGGGGCACAGACAATGTGAATCCATATCTAAATGAGATCACTTCAAGTCAATTAAGTGTATTAAAGGCAGTAAGACAGGGCGTTACAGAGAATGGCAGGGGCAATGAGGAGCTTCTTTAACTGGAGTAATCATGGAGGACTTCTTAGGGAAGGTGGCATTTGAGCAGTACCTGAGTGAGCAGGACTAACCCAGGTAAAGTGTAGAGGGCTGACAGTTCCAACTAATGACAGTAGATGAGTCCATTAGCCTGATCCAGGATACATTTAGTGTGTCGAGAATGGAAGGAAGACCCGTATTGTCTAGAGTTCAGCAGGCAGGACAGAGGGGACATGGCCCAATCTTGCATATGGATGGGCTACACTGAGGAGTTTGGGTTTTGGTCCCAATGCTACATGGAGCCAGTGTAGTGTTTTAATTAAGCAGGGGGTTTATGTTTCTAAATGATCTATTGAGAAACAATACATAGCTTGAACTGGAGAGAAACGAACTGTAATCTGGGCCACAGGTGAGGAGATGGGTGGAGATGGACAATTGTGTGAAAAGGCTGAAGATGGAACTGCCAGGACGTGCCAGCAGGTGGGATATGTGCAGTGGGTGAGAGGGGGATTTTGGCTTAAGCAATTGGTGGATACTGTGTCTTTTACTGAGATGGAGGACTTGTGGGGTGAATCTGGAAGCATGCTGGTCTGGGAGGGAGGAGCCAGTAGATGGCATTAACTTCTAAGAAATTGCCATGACAGGAGAAGACCCACAAGCCAAGCCAGGAGAGACTGCGCTGTGAGTCTTGTTGGTTAATGCAGTGTCAACATTCTGTATTTGACTTCAACTTCGGAACACATACATTTATTTTATTTATTTTAAAGGGACATTTTAAACCTGACTTACTACTTGATCAGGTTTAGATCTCTCTAGAGAGAAACTGGGCATCTTTTCTGGACACTTCTCAGCTTTGTCCGGTGGTAAGAACTAGGTGGCCAAACTCTCACTGGCTGGGACTGCAAAGACATAAATGCTGCAGCGGTGAGACTCACCTCTCTCAGGCCAAAGCTTTGGGAGTGTGGAGGCTGGAGCAAGGCCATGCAAGGCATCCTCTGAACCTGACATTCCAACCTACTCTGGGAACAGATTCAAGGGACATGTCCAGGCCTCTCTGCAAGGGAATGGCAAGGCAAGCTAATTCAGAGGCACCTCTGCCACTCCAGGGATGGCCCTACTGACAGAGCCAAAGATTTTTTTGGACAAAAGTAAAAGAAACTGCTCCAAGTAATTGAAGAAATAAAAGGTTGTACTTACTGAATGAAGGAGAATCTTACTGAAGCCAAGGACAGAGTGTGCCCTGGACAAGGGCAGGGTGGGAGCAAGAGAGACGTTCTGCTGATGAGAAGGTCCCACGGTTTCTGGCCAATTTTGCTGGAGTCCTGCTCAGTGTCTCTGTCTCTGTCTCTCCATCTCTCCATCCCTTGCTGTGAGTCTGAGTGCTTATCTCTGTCTCTTTGTGGTTTGAGTGTGTCAGGGGGTGCACAACTACCTCCATTTCTCTGGATGTCTCCGTGGGTGTTTCTGTTTCTCTGCCTCAGTGTTCATCTCGTCTCCTTCTGCTCCTTTCTCTTTGTTCTTCTTCCGGTAACTGGAGTGGCTGAGCCAACATGGCATCCTCTGCCCCAAGAGGTAAAATTACTTCCAGGTTAAGCCCCTTGGAGAGGGTAACTCCAATCTGTTTGGATGAATGAGAGTCAGTCATCCACCCTGGTCCAATCAGCAATTGCTAATGGGATGGCTGATGCCATCCTCCCATGATTGCAAGGGACAGCTCTGGGTTTGGAACTGGAAGGAATTCCTTGTAGGCGGGATGGTTGTGAGAGGGACAGAAACTCCACCACAAAGGTCCTGGGAGGACTACAGGGACTAAAGTGTCAAAGCAGCACGGTCATGATCTATTTCTTGGGCATGTGCTTTTTCCCCCAGTCCTGTGCGTAGTTGTTTTATCCAGCATCAGTGCCAACGGAGATTTCCCCAAAGGGAAGATTGCTGCAGTAGCAGATGAATTCCAGTCCTTTCCCATTTGCAGGCTCTCCCACACATTCCTTCTTCTGTTCCCAAACCACCGGAGACAACTGGAGAGAGAATAGACAACCTGTCCAGAGCTTTTGCCTTTGGCGTCTGCAGGGCTGGTGATGGCATCCTTAGATGGGGGAGGCTCCTGGGGACCCCCAGAGTCAGGGCTCCCACCTCCTCTCCCACGGCACTCTCTGCCTCATGCCCTGGGCTGCCTGTGTGACTACCTCAAAACTGGGGGTTCTTTGGTGAGCAGATGGCTGCTTAGTGTAAGTGGAACAACATATTTTTAAAATAATATTTAACAGAAGGGAAGAAGGAGGCCTTACTACAGTCAAACCACCCTTCCTAGCTTGAATCCAGCGCATCCTCCCGTAGTGTAAAGGCCGCCCCCACGCTCTCTCGTGACAACGGTGGGGTGTGGGGTGCGGGGTGTGCTGCTAAATTCAAAGACAGGAAGGCATCTTTAGAAGCGTGAGCACCCCCAGTATCCACTCCAGATATTTCTCCAGACCCTCTTTCTGCAGGCACTGGCACTTTTCCCCTGCCTGTTCGTTTACTTTAACTGTTAAATTTTTCATCATTCTATTCTCTGTAGCCTTTCCTCTCTACAGTCTTTTATTCTCTCTAATTTTGAGCCGTATTCTTCAGCTACTAAATTCCTTACACGTGATATTATTTATTTCTCACTCTGCGTGTCAGCCCCTCCTCTCCCTCATTCAGAATCTTTCCCCTGCTGACTTCGTCACTCCAGGCTCTGGGTAGAGGAAGTGGCTGAACTTCCAAATGAATTATTTCCATGATAAAAAGGGAGAAACTCTCCATATATTTTGCATTTCAGTTCACATTTTTTTAAACAAAGAAGAAAGAAAATAATGACAACTCACCAAATTCAGCCACTTATTTGTGTTTTCTTTAAGCAAGTCACATTCATATTCTAAAATAAGTGATGTCAAAAAGAGATTATATACCCTTACCCTAAGTGGCAGAGCAGTTAGTATCCCTTTGCCCTGAGGAGAAGTAAACAAAACTAAATCCAGTGGACAAGAGCTGTTGATATGAAATCCCAGCTCCGAGAGGCGACCTGAAGAAGCCTCTGAGCCTGAAGTCCCTGGGCCCCATGGTTAAAAGGAGGAATTATCCAGTGCTAAAAAGGCATGGAAGTCAGACAGACACCAGACTGGAACTTCCTTCTGGAGGTAATCGCAGCCCTTTCTCTCTGTGATTGATTCGATATTTCACGCCTCGTCTGTGTACAGGGAATGGTCTTTTCCGGCTTGTCTTCTCCCTCTGAGACCAGCTGAGAACCGACTTTGAATCATGGATGTTTATTGCTGGAAAAGTCTTCAGCCCCTAATCCCTTCATTTCACACTTGGAGTAACTCGGGCTCAGAGAGGTTAAGTGTGTTTTTGGCGGTCTCACAGCTCTCTAGTGTTGGAGGCCAGCCTGTAGCTGAGGAGCAGGTTTCTTAACCTGGACTTCCCCACCTGCAAATGACAATGGCATAGGCAGTAGGAGTGTTGGGACTTTCTGGAGCAGCACGTTAGGGTCTCATTTTTCAAAATGCTGGGCTTCCTATGCTGTCAGCCATTTTCACCAAAGGTGAGAGCTGCATTTGCATAAAACCAGGTCTCTGATCCTCCATTGTAACACACAGGGGCAAGACTGAGCCTCCACCTAGAAAGGCAACCACCACCAGGCTCCAGTTTCAAGGTTTTCTGAGACTTCCTGAGCACTTCCAACCAGGTTATTGTCTCATTTAATGAGGAAGAAGGAGCAATTCAAAACCATCACATCCACGTTATTCAAAGTCTCTCTAGCCTGGATTGGTGTAGTTCAGGACCCTAGCAACCTGATGATATTGGAAATGAAAACCCAAGCAATTTGTAAACTGCCAAGCTTAATACAAGATCTTTGTGCTAATGGGATTGTATTGACTCGAGCATTATCAGAAGTAAAGGTTGATGGAATGCTAGGACGAAATGAAGACACAACACACATTTTGGGTGCATGTTCGAGGCCCTGTAAATGTGGGCATTGAGTTGGAAGCACAGCCGTTCATTAGCTGTGACCACAGCTCACCACGGCCATGCCCAGCTATGCTCAGTGTGCACAGAGAGGAGAAATTCCAGGCTTGGTATCCCGACACAGCAGGAAGCACGAGCGTGCACGGTGTGTGTTCTTCGCACTCCAGTGTCCCCAGCCCCTTGCCAGCTCCCCTTTCTCTCCTGTGCCCTCCCACATGAAGCTCCAGCAGCCACCACTGTTTTGCACCAGGTGCAGAGTGAACGCTGTGAGGACACTCTGCTCAGTGGAAGGGGGATCCGCAGAGCTCAGGGGAGGTCGCTTGTAAGAACCAATAAAAAGGGTGAATATGCATTTGCCTTACTCTTTCTCCTTCTCAAACAGCTCCCTAACCACCCAGCAGGCCTGGCTCTGCCTTCACACAGTAAAAGTCGATTCTGGCTTTCCAAGGCCCTCAGGCAGCCACAGCCTTACATGACCTTGTTCCGGCAGGAGGCGTCAAAGGAATTCTGCCCCGGGACATCTCACTTCTTTCCTGATAAAGGGACCAGCACCGTCCTTCCTTCCTTCCTCTCCTTCTCAGGTCTGAGGGGCAGACACCATGTCATGATGACAGTGTGTTCCCTTGACTGCCACGAGAACCACTGGTGGTCCAGCTGGACACTACGGAGTCCTGAGACCACACTCCCTGCCTCCTTCCAGACTCCTTACATGAGATAAATGAAGCTCAGCTGGATGAAGACTTTTGATTAATGAAGCAAGATTATTATTGCTTGCAGTCCAAGCATAGCTGGCTGAGATGCTGTTCAGACCTCAGAGCAGGGCAACCATCCATGTGGCATGACTCACATCTCGGCTGACTGGGACCGTGGCCCCACGACTTGTGCCATCGTGTTGCACATGAGTGCTGAGTTGAGCAAATAGTATATTCTGCCTCAGTGGTCCCTGTCCCCCAGTGGGACATGGCTGTGCTTTGGTACCGACTCACCATGGGCTTTGGACCTAGAAATTTGTTTCTGAAATGCCACATCCTGGTGCAGTTGGGAAGAATCATGCACAGGAAAATCACAAGCTACTGAAGGTCTGAGCAACCCCGGCAAGCTGCACAGTTTCCGTTGTCCTCCTGGGTCCATCTCCTCCCAATAGGGCCAGGAGGACCTCTCACACCTGATACTGGGGCATGGCCTTTGGACAGCGCCTTCCTGGTATCTAGGATTGAGAGTCCATGTATCTCTTATCAGTCGGGCAGAAAGATGGCTCAAAGGCTGAGGCACCCTGAGAGAGATCTGCCAGGTTTCTGTGAGGATGACCTTGCTGGGTCCACATTTAGGAACAACAGGATGTGAAGGGCCTCTTTGTGAAAAACAGAACCGGACACACTCACTGTTTCCTAGTGAAGTTTGCAGTGTTGATGAGAACTAAGAACCAGCTCAACAGTCTCCTCTCTTAAAACTTTCTTTTCTTACTAATATTTCAGAAATATGAGTGCCAAAAAGGGTATAATTTCATCAGAAAATATTCAGAAATGTTAACAACTTATAAATCAGGAGAGAGAGCTGTCTTTCCATGTGAAAGCTCCTCATGAGGGACGGTAAGAGCCCTGATCTTTTCCAGTTTCTTCTCGTACATGTCACATGTTGAAGGCTCATGGGGCCCCAGGAGGCAACAAGACTCCTGACAACAGGGTAAAGATCCTAACCTCTTGTCGGTTGGCCCAGAGTCTAACAATTTCGGTTAAAAAGTGTAGAGGTGGGCTGTGTGCAGTGGCTCATGCCTGTAATCCCAGCACTTTAGGAGGCCGAGGCGGGCAGATCATGAGGTCAGGAGATTGAGACCATCCTGGCCAACATGGTGAAACCCCATCTCTACTAAAATACAAAAAACTAGCTGGGCATGGTGGCGTGCACCTGTAACCCCAGCTACTCGAGAGGCTGAGGCAGGGGAATCGCTTGAACCCAGGAGGCAGAGGTGGCAGTGAGCTGAGATCGTGCCACTGTACTCCAACCTGGGTGAGACAGCAAGATTCCACCTCAAAAAAAAAAAAAAGCGTAGAGCTAAGAAATTACTTTTTGTTATAGAAAGATTTTTCACTGTGTGTGGATTAGACCAAGGATTAAATTCTGTTTCTCTTTTCACATCAGGGTTCTACACCGTGGGCGTGGCTCGCTCCCATCACACGGTATTGCTCATCTTCTAATGACCACATGGCTTGGAGCCTCACAGCACCTCCTTCTGGGGGCCTCTTTCTCCCACGTCCTCCCAGGGACTTGGCAACTCCGTCCCTGAGGCCTGCAGAGGCTGTGGCTGTGGCTGTCCATTGTTCTCGCTCCTTGGCTTCGGTTCAGAGCCATCAAATGCCTGCAGCTCGCACACCGGAACATTCATATTTTGGATAAAGTAACTTAAAAAGTAATTTACTAAAAGCCAGTGCATCATCTTTGTAACAATTTTCAGCATCTTGGCAAAAGTGAGAAGTCATTCTCAATGAGAAAGATAGTTTTCCCAGTTATTTTTTCCACAAGATTCTAAAAATATTATGTTTTGTTTAAGAAACTGGTCAATAAACACTAATTCTGGTGAAAGAAAATGCATGCTACATAATCCATTAAATCCCACAGGCTCTCTGCACACCCCGCCATTCAGAAATGTTAACATGCCAAGCAAACGATTTTCAGTGTAATTAAAGAAATGAATTGTGGCTGGAGACTGCAGGACTCTGATCACCAAGATTCTTTCCAGTCACTCTTACCTTCTTATTGGTATACTCAAATGTCACCCTGGGAGTGGCCAGGGAGGGAGGGAACCCACCACATGGGGAGCTTCAAGAGATCTGGGCAACTGGAGAAGGTGGGTGAGCCTTGAGTCCACCTGGAGAGATTTTTACTTTCTTCCGCTTTTGGAAACAGTGCCCATTTTGGGGGTGGGTTTTACTGTGTTTTGGGTAATTTTTTAAGTAATCAACAAAGCAGCTTCTAGAAAATGGAAAACCCAGAGTGTAAACTACAGGAGCTCCTGGTTTCGACCAGTTCCCTGCTTTCCCTGCTGGGCTGTGATATGAAGAGGCATCATGGCTTCCACGGCAACCTTGGAAATGAACTTCATTGAAGGGGAATGCACACTGAGCTATATGATTGCTGCTATGAAAAGAGTGTACATCCTTTCCTTTGAAACCATGAGTAATGTGTAAGAGTCACACGTTACTGTGTCAGTGCAACATTTTCAGGATAGAGAAAAATTAGAACTATTTTATTCTTCACTAGCATATACACACAAACATATATAGTTTCACCATTGATGGAATAATATACAGCAGATAAATGAATAAATTAGAGCTAAATACATCTAAATTCATAAATCTCAACAACATAATGGTCTAGTGGTGAGTGAAAGTAACATGTTTTGGAAGGCTGTATGAAACATGCTCACATTACAACTTTTTAAAAACACAGGATAATACTATATATCGTTATGGGTCACATGAATGTGTAGTTGAAATATGAAAACAGGAATCAAAGGATATCACCAAATTTGAGAGATGGAATATAGAATGGGCACAGATCTGAGATGTTTTCCATAAAGAATTATTTTCTCTCTGTGCCATTCTATTCCTTTAAAAATATCTGAAACAAAATGGAAAAAAAATGTAATATTTGCTAAGTCCTGGTTTCAGTTCCATGGGTCTTTTTGACATTATTCTCCATACTTTTCTTTATATTAATCTTTCATATAATCAATGGGGCAAATTTTGGTCTAAGAAAGAAGGGATCCACTTGACCTTTATTTAACTCCTTGGAATAAAAATACAAAGACAGGTCAACCAGTAAGAATGTGAATCAATCCCCATCTCAGATTCCTCATCACAAAGGCCTAAAGATCACGGGAGCGGGGAAAAGGTTGCACAAAAGGACACGATTTGTTCACTTCATACAAATGTTCTTTGAAAATAGAAGCACAAGTAAAATCTTTTTTAAAAGATGTTTTTGTTTTAATTTCACTTTTCAGTGCTGATTTTTCATATGAAATACTTATCATGGTAGAAATTTCTATTTTTTCTTGTATATATTTATGTAAGCAACATGATGTTTTGAGTTATATATACATTTAAATACATGTGTATGTATATCTCACTATACATATGTTACTATACATATACTGACATTATTACCATGGTCAAACAAATGAACAAAACCATCATCTCCTAGAGTTACTTGTGTGTAAGAGACAGGAAAGAACATCTAAAATCGAATCTCAGCAAATTTCTAGTACAACATGATGCTATTAACTGCAGTCATCATGCTGGACATTGTATATCTAGACTTATTCATCATATATAATGGCAACTTTGTACCCATGACCTATATCTTCTCATTTTCCCCTCATCCCACTCCTGGTACCCATCATTTTGTTTTCTGTTTCTACGTATTTGAGTTTTTTAGACTTCACTTATAATTGAGGTTCACACAATAATTTTCTTTCTGTGCCTGGCTTTTGTCAGTTGGCATAATGTCCCACAGTTTCCTCCTGGTTGTCACAAATGACAGGATCTTCACAAATGACAGACCAAATAATATTCCATTACACACATACACACACACACACACACACACACGCACTCTGCGATTTCTTTGTCTGTTTATTTAGGTTGTTTTCATATCTTGGCTGTTGTCCATGATGCTGCCGTGAGCACGGGAGCACAGATATCTCCACCAGGTGCTGATGTCAATGCCTTTGGATGTGTATCTCACACAGACATTACTGGACCATAAGGTAGTTAGCTCTATCTTCAATTTTTTGAAGAACCTCCATACTGTTTTACATAATGTCTGCATCAATTTACATTCCCACCGAGAGTGGACAGAATTCCCTTTTCTCCACATTGTCACCAGCACTCATCATTTCTGGTCTTTTTGATAACAGGCATTCTAACAAGTGTGAGGTGATAGCCTGTTGTAGTTTTGATTTGCATTTCTCTGATGTTTTCTGACGTTTCTCTGATGCTGAGCACCATTTCCTAAGCCTGTAGGCCACTCATTTGTCTTCTTTAGAGAAATGTCTATATATGTCTGTTGTTTATTTTTAATGCGGTTTTGGGGATTTTTTGGTATTAAGTTGTAGCAGTTCCTTGTACAATTTGAATAAGTAACTCATCAGATATATGGCTCACAAGTATTTTCTCCCAATCTGTAACCTGCCTTTGATTTTGTTGATTTTTTCCTTTGTTGCGAAGAAGCTTTTAAGTTTGATATAGTCCCACTTGTTTATTTTCGTTTTTGTTAGTACTGGAAGTGCTAGCAAGAACAAAGAAGAAGAAGAAATAAAATACAACTAGATTGGAAATGAAGAAGTAAAATTATCTCTATTTGCAGATGACTTCATTCTATATGTAGAAAACCCTAAAGACTACACACACACACACACACACACACACACACACACACACACACACACCTGTTAAAAATAAATGAATTCAGTAAAGTTGCAGGATACAAAATCAACTTATAAAAATCCATTGCATATTTTTAGATTAATAATGACCTATCTGAAAAGCAAATCAATAAAATAATTCCATTTATGATAACAACAGAAAGCATAAATTACTTAAAATAAATTTAACCAAGGAGGTGAAATATTTGTACACTAAAAACTATTAAACATTGATGAAATAAATTGAAGAAGACATAAATAAACAGATATCCAGTGTTAATGGATTGAAAGAATTCATATAGTTAAAATGTCCATAATATCCAAAGCAGTCTACAGATTTAATGCAATCCTTGTCAAATTTTTATTTACATAAATAAAAAAGAAACCTCTAAAATTTATATGGAACCACAAAAGACCCTAAATAGCCAAAGCTATCTTGAGAAAAAGGATGTAAAAGAAAAGCTGGAGACATGACACCCCTTATGTCAAATTATGCTACAAAACTATGGTAATCAAAACACTAAGATACCAGCATAAAAACAGTTACATAGACAAATGGTACGGAACAGATAACCCAGAAATAAGCCCAATCATACATGGTCAGCTAATTTTCTACAAAGGCACTAAAGAATCATAATAATGAATGGATAGTCTCCCCAATAAATGACCTTGAGAAAACTGTATATCCACATGGAAAGAAGGAAAGAAAGAAGAAAGAGAAATAAGAAAGAAAGAAAGAGAGAGAGAGGAAAGAAAGGAAGAGAGAGAGAAAGGAAAGAATGAAAAAAAGAAAGAGAGAGAGAGAGAGAGAAAGGAAGGAAGGAAAGAAAGAGGACCCTTATCTTCCAACATGCACAAAAATCAACTCAAGATGGAGTAAAGACCTAAATGTAACACATGAAACCATAAAAGTCTTAAAGGAAAACATAGAGGAAAAACTCCATGACATTGGCCTTGGCAGTGATGTTTTGGATATTTCAAGTTAACTCTTCTATTACTCGTCATTCACTGACATCTGTCCCTCAAATATTCTCAGAACATACCACCAAGACTATGATCACTTCCTTGGGATGCTTTAAAGCTAATTAGGAAAAAATAAAACTGGGTTTTATCTTTGAAAAACTTTCTGACGGTACCAACGTGCTCAGACAAATAGACGGACACATGAGTGAACAATCCAGATCTGCTCTTTCCTTGTGCTCTAGGCCCCTCTGTAGATTTCTATGGATTTTGCTGTTCACTGAATGCACACTAGCACTAAATTTACTATCTATTGCTGTATAATAAGTTATTTTAAAAGGTATTGGCTTAAAACAACACATATTTATCATCTCACAGCTTTGTGGTCAGGAATCATGAAGCAGCTGAGTCGGGTATTTCAGGCTCAGGGCCTCTGGTGAGGTTGCACTGTAGACGTGAGCCAAGGCTGCCATCACTGGAAGACTGGACCAGGGGTGGAAGATCTGCATTTGGGCTCATACTCGTGGCTGTGGGCTGGAGGCCTCAGTTTCTCACCCTTGGGCCTCTCCATGGGGCTGCTCCTGACAGGGCTTCCCTAGAAAGAATAACCCAAGGAGGAGAAAGAAAGACCAAGCCAGAAACCACTGTGTCTTTTATAACCCAGTATCAGGAATGATGAAACACCTCTTCTGTGTTCTTTTGATCTCGCAGACCAACCCTGGTACCATGTGGAAGGAAATTACACAACAGTGTGAGTATCAGGAATTGCAGATCACTGGGGGTGCCTGGAGGCTGGAGCCTACAGGTACTTTGTGGCTAGTCATAGTGATGGTGAGGAAGCAACTACTTTCATCACAGGTAAAAACTGACACACAAAACACACACTCAGAGAAGAGCTCTATATTTCTGCTTCTCTTTCAGGGTTTTACTTTTTTCCCTGAAGCCACTATTCACCCTACCAGAGAGATGTTCTTTATTTTTTATTACTGGCTGGATATTAGGCAAAATAAGCCTCTCCTGTTTCCCCGATTGAGGACAATTGAGAAAGGCTAATGTTTGCCAAGAATATCTCATGATAGTAACAAAGCTTTTAAGGAAATACTTACAGAAAGCACAATTGGCAGTTCTGAAACTTGGACTTATAATTTCCACACTAACTCTTTTCTCGCCCCAAAGGAAGTGTCAGGCAACTAGGCTGACTTCTTGCCTTAAAAACACCCCACTGCACTGGAAAGAGGCCGACATATTTCCTACTCACTGCTGGGATCACCGATCACCACCGCTACTCAGACCTCTTCAGCTCCAGCATTGTCTGTGTCAGGACTCAGACCTGTCAATGCCACCACGAAAGACTTCCCCCTTCTTCATAATAGGCCAGTACTTTGCTCACCACTGACCAGGATGTAGCAACCAATGCTCATCAAGCTCCATGACCTTCCTCATGTTAGCTCCCAGTCTCCATCAATGTGGTGTTTGCTGGGGAGGAGGCCCACAATCCAGAAACAAGGACAGTGGCTCACTGAAGGCCACAGGGCTTGGAAATGTAGACACGACTAAAGCCTGTGCTGAGTGTGGACGGAATGTCAGTCCTCAGCAACTTGGCTTTGATTCTTTGGTTGCATTTGATAGAGAGCAGGGAAAGGAAGCATGCACATGGGCCACATGTTTGTGAGGAGGAGCCCTGGGAGATTTTGAGCACTTGGGCCTGGTGGGGTTTGGGATGGGCTAAGATACTCAGACTGAGATGGAATACATGACACTCTGGGCTATATGTATAGTGATAGCTCTAAGGGCACAGCAAAGGGCATAGGGAGGCGATACTGGAACATCTTATAGGCACTGCTTACAGTCCACCACTGCCTTCCTTCCCACTGCCCTCAGGATAATCCCAAACCCTCCACTGGCTTGCAAAGCTCTGCCTGCCTGCTGGTGCACATCTACTCACACCTCCAGGCTACCCTTCTGCCCAGCTCTCAGGACTGGGTCCTTCTCCATGGTATAGCCATACCTAATTACCACTTGACCTGGGGCCACTTCCTGCCTCCCCACCCACTTCATCTGGTTACCAACTAGGGAACTGTTAGATCAGTGGCTCCTCACTAAGATTGAGCTTTTCCCCCAAGAGATGCTTTACACATAGCCACAACAATCCTAAGCAAAAAGAACAAAGCTGGAGGCATCACACTACCTGACTTCAAACTATATTACAAGGCTACAGTAATCAAAACAGCATGGTACTGGTACCAAAATGGAGATATAGACCAATGGAACAGAACATAGGCCTCAGAGGCAATGCCACACATCTACAACCATCTGATCTTTGACAAACCTGGCAAAAGTAAGCAATGAGGAAAGGATTCCCTGTTTAATAACTGGTGTTGGGAAAACTGGCTAGCCATGTTCAGAAAGCTGAAATTGGACTCCTTCCTTACACCTTACACTAAAATTAACTCCAGATGGATTAAAGACTTAAACATAAGACCTAACACCATAAAAACCCTAGAAGAAAACCTAGGCAAAACTATTCAGGACATAGGCACAGGCAAGTACTTCATGACTAAAACACCAAAAGCAGTGGCAACAAAAGCCAAAACAGACAAATGGGATCTAATTAAATTTAAGAGTTTCTGCACAGCAAAAGAAACAACCATTAGAGTGAAGCAGCAACCAACAGAATGAGGAAAAAAATGTTTGCAATCTATCCATCTGACAAAGGCCTAATATCCAGAATCTACAAAGAACTAAAGCAGATTTACAAGAAAAAAAACAAACAAACCCATTCAAAGGTGGGTAAAGGATATGAACAGACACTTTTTAAAAGAAGACATTTATGAGGCCAACAAACATATGAAAAAATGCTCATCATCACTGGTCATTAGAGAAATGCAAATCAGGGACTCCATGTTTGGGTCTCCTTTCATGAACACGCCCTTTGTGGAAGCCATCTTTCTCTCTCTTGGATTTCCCCTCTGGAGTCCCATTCCACACTCTCTCATGGAAGCCTGTCTTCCCCTCCTAAACTCCATCTCTCCCTATTCCCTTCTGCTCAGTGTGGAAGCTGCTTTCCTCTCCTGGATTCCATCTTTCTGGATTCTCTCATTCAGTGTGAGAGTTAGCTGTTTATTTCTCTCTCCTTCTCTCTCTCTCTCTCTTTAAATAAATCACTTTCTACAAACAAAAATAAGAGAGAGAAATGCAAATCAAAACCACATTGAGATACCAGCTCATGCCAGTTAGAATGGTGATCATTAAAAAATCTGGAGACAACAGATGCTGGAGAGGATGTAGAGAAATAGGAACACTTTTACACTGTTGGTGGGAGTGTAAACTAGTTCAATCATTGTGGAAGACAGTGTGGTGATTCCTCAAGGAAGTAGAAATAAAAATTCCATTTGACCCAGCAGTTCCATTACTGGGTATATACCCAAAGGATTATAAATTTTTCTATTATAAAGACACATGCACATGTATGTCCATCGCGGCACTGTTTACAATAGCAAAGACCTGGAACCAACAAATGCCCATCAATGATAGACTGGACAGAGAAAATGTGGCACATATACACCATGGAATACTATGCAGCCATAGAAAATGATGAGTTCATGTCCTTTGTAGGGACATGGATGAATCTGGAAACCATCATTCTCAGCAAACTGACACAAGAACAGAAAACCAAACACCGCATGTTCTCACTCATAGGTGGGTGTTAAACAATGAGAACACATGGGCACAGGAAGGGGAACATCAACACTGGGGTCTGTTGGGGGTGGGAGGCTAGGGGAGGCACACTGGGGGTGGGGAGATTGGGGAGGGATAACACTGGGAGAAATGCCTGATGTAGTCTGATTCGGGGATGGAGGCAGCAAACCACCATGGCATTAGAGCACCTATGCAACAATCCTGCAAGATGTGCACATGTACCCCAGAACTTAAAGTACAATTAAAAAAAGAGATATTTTACAACTTCTGGAGACATTTTGGTTGTTAAAACAAAGAGAAAGTGACTGCTCAGCACCCCACAGTTCACAGGATAGCCCCTTCCCTCCACCCCCTTCCCCACGACAGAGAATGATCCAGTCCAATGCCAAAAGCACTGAAGCTTGGAACTCTGATGAAGATCTCAGCTGTAGTGTCCCTTACTCAGAGACCTTTCTGTCCCTGACCTTTACAACTAGTATACCCCCTTTTCATAAGCCTTCATAACCCCCTTCCTGTGGCATTTGTTTTAGTTAACAGTTCTACACTTATGCATGTGAATTTGTGATTAGCGTCCATCTCCCCCATCACAGTCCCATGAGGGCGAGAGCTACAATTTCCTCCCTGTTGTGCAGGGCACCTGCAGCACAGGCTCACTAACTATTTGCTGAAAATAGAAACTAATAAACAGGGCTGTAGCTTCTATGGACTTCTGTGGGAGCCAGTATCACCATTCATACCTGGGGATTATAGGACATTTTCAACAAAAGCATGCACTTTGCACAAAGTGAAAGTCAGAGCCTAGAGTCTGTGCAGGTGGTGCCTTGAGCAGCTCTGCAGTGAGTGTGAGGATGCAGGGGTTCTTCAACAGGAGCTGGGGCATCCCACAGAACACAGGACTAGGGATCTTCAGATGCACAGCAGGGAGGGGGCTTGGCACAGCCCTGTGAGTTTGAGAAGCTTGAGGCTTTGAGGGAGTTTCTTGTGGTGCAGCTCGCCGGCGGTTAAGGGAAGCCACTTTCTCTCTTCCATGCACAGACATGCACAGCGTCCAGGATCCAGCTAGAGAAGCTTCATCAAGGTCGTCTGTGTTTTGCTGCAGCCTAATAAAAGCTGTAAGCTTCTCTACAAAGGGTCATAAAGGGAGCTGCATGAAACGAGGACAAGTGATCAATTACAGCAATTACAGTGGCACCATAACCTCCCAAGGCTGGCTGGAGGAGGTCGTTCTGCCCACAGGAGGTGCACCAAGGATCACAGGACTGAAGGCCTTCATCTCTGCCCAGCACCCGGGTACTGAATTAACCTATAACATGGTTCAGAATTAAAACATAAAATGCCAGGGAACTCCCCCAGATAGCAGTATTGGTTGGAAACATGTTTAGCTGTGACTAACGGAAGTCCCAAGAAATAATGGCTAAAACAAACAAGAGTATGTGTCTTCATATAGTAAGTTGTCAAGAGGTGGCTGTCACTTTAAATTCACTTTCTCACAGATGCCATCAGACACCCGGGTTAATTCAGCCTTCCTGCGCTGCCCTCACCTTCCCGTGCATTGACGCTTCCAACATCTGCTGAACATCACAGGGTGGCTGCCATAACCGCACCCATTGCATCAACATTCAGGGAAAGAGGACGATGCCAACAATATGTCTGCTCGTTTTTTAGAAAACGGAAAAACTCTCCTGGCATTCCGTGGCAGAATTATGCTTACTTCTTACTTGCCAGAACTTGTCACATGGTCAGCCTTTAAGGTAGAGGTAAGAAAGTAAATATTCCCTCTTCAAGTCTCTACAGTGGATGGCATCACAAAGAGGGCTAGGGATTCCTCTTTTATAAGCCAAATCACATTTTCTGCTGCATCAGCCAACTTAATAATTAATCTATATTGCCCCCTTTTTTCCATTTTTTGCAAAGCAAAAATGGTAGACTCACACAGGAACCCTAAGGGTTCTATGACACCAACCATGCTTTCATTCATTCCTTCATGCTTGCTCACTCATTCATTCATATCACAAATATGTTGTGGCCTCCTTGCTGTCAGTGGAATGCAGCAGCATGCAAGACAGACACAGGCCCCCTCCCACTGAGGCTGGACTTATACAAAGAAACTGTGAACAGCTATTTGTCAAGGTGATGGACAGCACGGAGGAGATGCACAGATGATGTGACTCCTGGGGGGAGCTAGGCAAACCTTGGTGGTTGAATTCTGTTAGGCTTTCTCATAGGCGACTTGGAGGTGGAGACCTACCAGTAGGTCAGCTAGGATGCTACGAAAACAGCCCCCACCCAGCCTACAGAGGCCACATGTAGGGATAAAGAAAAGAGCAGGATAATTTCCAAGGGCTTGAATCCCAGCTTGGCTGGAGTCCAGAGTCTGAAAGCAGAATTTTCTGTAGGACAAGGCAGAGGGAACTTGAAGGAAACGTCCCCTGTTACCCCTGCTCCCCACTTGTGCAGAGATTAAATGAAGAGATTGTTTTTTAAGCACCTGTACCTCTGCCACAGCCTCTGGAATGTGAGAGGCATTTATCTGAAGAATGAATGAATGAATGAATGAATGAATGAGACTCAGCTGGGTCTCTTTTAATTCCGGCTTCCTGTCTGCCTCTCCTGTTGCAAAGGAAGCTTGTGAGAACCCAGGCTGGGTTCACCATTTGTTTCTTCTGAGTCTAACACAAAAGACATGTTTATTAATAGCAGCAGAATTGATTTGAATTACATGCAAACTCCCTCCGAAAAAGACCCATGTCTGACTGATTTTTGTATCTTTCTTCCTTTCACTTCAAAGTCTTGTGCATATGGGTCCTCCATGCACACTGGGGTGAGGAGGTGGTGAAAAAGAAGGAAGGAAGCCACACTCAACCCGGTTGCCACACTCTCTCCCTCACTCCTTAGCAGCCGCCAGGTGCATAGGAAAGGGCAGTCTTACTCTCCCCTGAAGCCCCTGAAGCCCATGTTTATTTATAGCCAGATTTCTGACACAGATCCCTCTGAAGAACCTATTAAAAATGAGTTCTGAGTAATGAATATCATACCATGTGGCAGAGAAGAGACATCCCCCGCTACTTCAAATTTCCTGCCAAAACATGCCAATACACTGGAAGCCAATTTATTCTAAATTACTGAACTACACACTGCAGTTAATGAAAAGGCTATTTCTGAAGATGCATGCATGCACGGTGATATATTCAGAAGCAAATGACACCCATGCTGGTGGATACACGTTGGTATTTCACACAACCTCATTTAAAACGTACAAAGGACTCAGCCTAGATTAAGTGCAGACTTCGGCAGTCATGAGGGATGTGGTGGGAAGCCCTTTGAGAGAGGAAATCCTGGTAATGTGGCTCTGCCCTACTGAGAAGAGATGGGCTGAACCAGCACCTGCCCATCTCCTCTCTTGTCTTGCCCTCTCCTCTGCCTCACTCTGACAGTGAAGGGGCTGCAGCCTGCATGAGTGGGTGGGCTCTGTAAGGTCCAGGAGAAACCTGGAAATTTAGGTGGCTCTCTCAGATCTGTCTCTCTCTACCGGACTCAGCCTCTGTCCTTCCTGAGCCTGGATCTGTCTTCTGAAAACTCACAGGCAGGTCAGCAGGGTCAGCCTGGACATCAAGTGGAGACCACAGAAGAAAGATCCAAGCACACACAGGCCACAGACAAACTCGGCCCAGGCCTGGGGCTAGAACCCGGAGTCCTATTCCATGGACAGCATCCCCTAACCCTCTCCTTCCCCAGATCCCGTTGGCATCGTTGGCCTCCAAACTCCACTTCCTGATCCCAGGCCCACCATGCCTTCCTCATTCTCACTCACACACTCACACACACACATATCCTCTTTCTCACACACATACCCTCACTCAAACGTGCATACACACATTCACACACACACAGACACATACACATTCACACACATGTACACACATTCACATGCTCATATACACACATTCGCACACACACCTATATATACACCCCTATATATCCATTCACACACATACATGCACACTCACCTATACACATTCACACACACACACCTATACATACATTGACACATGCACACCTCTACGCACATTCACACACACAGATACACATTCACACACACATACACACATTCATATGCTCATATACACACATTCACATACACACCCCTATATATCCATTCACACACATACATGTACACTCACCTATACACATTCACACTCACACACACCTATACATACATTGACACATGCACACCTCTACACACATTCACACACACAGATACACATTCACACACACATACACACATTCATATGCTCATATACACACATTCACATACACACCCCTATATATCCATTCACACACATACATGTACACTCACCTATACACATTCACACTCACACACACCTATACATACATTGACACATGTATGCACACCTATACACACATTCTCACACTCTTACACACATACCTATGCATACATTTACACACTTACTCTCACACAGACCTATACATACATTCACACACACAGATCTATACACACATTCACACACACAGACCTATGCACGCATTCACACACTCACTCTCACACTCAGACCTATACACACATTCACTCACACACACACAGACCTATACATACATTTACACACTCACACCACAGACCTATACACACATTCACACACACACACACAGACCTATACATTCACACACTCTCGCTCACACACAGACCTATATACACATTCACACACTTGCTCACACAGACCTATACATACAAACATTCACACACTCACTCTCACACACACAGACACACACTCCCTTTAATATAGGCATCACAGTGTTCACCACCTCCCCTCTTCAGCGGGGGCAAATCCAGGTTTTGTAGGACCTAACACTCTTATTCAACTTTTGGAGCCTTCTTTAGAAAGAAAAATAGGCTTAAAAATAAATGTTAATTTAAAATTGGAAAATGTCACAATAAATTATGAGAGCCCTTGGAGTTCAGGCTCTTTCTTCTAAGATTCCTCAGGCCTTGCTGTCATGGATATGAGTCCAGATTGCAGTCTGCCTCTCCCTCCCTAGCCAGGACACGCTATTGCTCCCGACAGCTCCAGCCCTCATCAGTCACCAGGGCTGAGGCTCGAACTTTGTCAGCCTCGGGGTAAATCCCACTCTGTCAGTCCTTCTCTGAAGGTGGACCTCAGTGGGGGTGAACCTCCCCAGATGACTTTAGGCCACGCACTGCAAAAACGCCACTCCCTGGAGGACGCATTCCTCACACACACGCACACACACATGCATCAGAGTGTGGTCTCCAGATCTGATTTCCTGCTAACCAGTTTGCAGGAAATACAGGGAATACAGAAACCATGTTACATGACACCACGGGGTTTTACTCTGCAAAATCCAGAATGCAGGAAATTCTGCAGGACGAATGGCCCAGACTTCTCAATAAGTAAACATCAGGAGCCAAAGAGGGGAAAGGGGAAGTTGCCACAGATGAAAAGAGATGGGAGAAAGAGCAGCCAAATGCACTGTGGACGTTTCTGGAACTCGATGCAAACCAATCAAATATAAATACACAGACATTAAACAGCAGGACATTTTAGCATTTAATGAATATTTGATGTTGGAACTTAACAGTTTTAGCTCTGATATTGTTGTTAGATTCTGTTAAGAAAAAGAGGCTCAAGTTTTCAGAGATGGGACTGAAAAATTTGGGATGAGATATAGTGGTGTGAGGGACTTGTTTCAAAATAACCCAGTTGGGGGGAGATGGTGGGAGAAAAGGAAGAGAAAGGGGAGCTAAAGAGGACACCTGATTGACCACGTTAGTGCGGACGCCGTGTAATGGACACAGGAGGCTTTATGGTGTTGTTACGTCATTTGAAAACTTCCATAGTAAAAATAAATAGAACAAATGTCAGTGCTGTAGCCTCAGTTTCCCCAAAAGCAGAGGTGGAGAGGAAGGCATGCAGAGAGCAGGACAGAGTGATAAGGGACTGAACCAGGGACGTGGGCACAAGGCTGCTGCCGTAACCAGGGCTCCCTCCTAGGTACAGGGGACCTCATTTGGGGCTTAATTAAATGCATTTCATAACTGTTTGCTGAGGCGTCCAAGGGGAGAAACACCGATTCATCAGCTGCCTGCCAATGCCGCTCAAGGGCGACTGCACGAGTGTTGTCTCCCAGCACTTCCAGCTCACACGGGGTGAGAACCCAGGTCTGCGCAGGCATTGCACACGCCACGAAGCAAGAGGCACAGTAGGGACGAAGGTTCAGAAGCTGCTCCAGGCCTGAGAGCAGCTGGTGACTGCAGCAGGGTGGAATAAGACACACTGCAGAGGAGGCATGCAGATGTGCACAGGGAGTGGTGCAAGAGAGAGGCTGTGGATGAGAGCTCCAAACACAGGGGTGACGCAGGAACGTGGAACGGGAATCAGGGTCCCGCTACACAGAGACGGATGCGGGAAAGTGAATCGGGATTAGAGCTCTTTCCTGACAAGTAACACAATCGGACTGTGGCTAAACTAAGTGACAAAGAGTTAAAGCTGAGAGAATCAGAGGAACAGTGAAAACTCAGGAGTGATCAGGGACCAGAGCTGCTCTAGCCGTCCAGTGGTGGAAACCTCTGGCCAGACTCCTCGGGCCATCTTCACAGGATAGACCTGCACTAATCATTCTCCATCCTGGGCCATTCTGTGCTAGATTCACCACGCTAGGGGCCAAAGTGCGGGTTGTGGGATGCAGAAATTCACTGGGAAAGGCAGGCCATGGCTCATTTGTCAGAAGAAAAACTGAGTGCTGTAAATAGAGAAAAGATAGTGGATGCCAGGCTGTGTGGAAGACCATCCTGGTGCATTTTAATACCATTGTTAGCACAGATGAATCCCCACTTGATAGAGTTGGAGGAAGGGAAACTTTTCAATAAGGGACCTACAGCCTCCCCTGTTGTATTTTTTTATTTTTTGAATTTATGAGCCATTAGAGGAAAGTTTAAAAAGAAATATAACAGAGACCCGTATCACCAAGATTAAAGGAGTAAATGCATTTTACCATTCTAATGAAACAGGATAGAAAGCCAAACCCTGATTTCTGATTTCCCTCCCCTAGCACACTCTCTAAAAATGATCACTTCTGAAATCCTGTTCATCCTTCCTTGGATTATTAGACTGACAATATATGTATGCATCCATTAACAATACCCACATTTCTTGTGTGTTTTTAATATTACATATGTACAGTAATACCATTTCTTTTGCAAGATACATTTTGCATTTATAATGCATTTGATACGTATTATTGATAGATGTTGATATTATTTTCCTGGCTGCACAGAATCCTACTGCAAGTACACCCACTATTTATTTTTCCATGTCATTTCTGAAAGTTAACTTTCTCCCTTTTTTTTTTTTTTTTTTTTTTTTTTTCGCTTTGCTTCTTCAAATTGTGCTTCCAGGAACATTCTTGTGCAAGGCTATAAGAGTATCTCCAGATGGGTTCACAGCCGAATTCTACCAGACATACAAAGAGGAGCTGGTACCATTCCTTCTGAAACTATTCCAAATAATCCAAAAAGAGGGAATCCTTCTCAAACCATTTTATGAGACCAACATCATCCTGATACCAAAACCTGGCAGAGACTCAACAAGAAAAGAAAACTTCAGGCCAATATCCATGATGAACATAGATGCAAAAATCTTCAATAAAATACTGGCAAGCCGATTGCAACAGCACATCAAAAAGCTTATCCACCTTGATCAAGTAGGATTCATCCCGGGGATGCAAGTCTGGTTCAACATACTCAAGTCTATAAATGTAATTCACCACATAAACAGAACCAAAGACAAAAACCACATGATTATCTCAATTGATGCAGAGAAGGCCTTTGACAAAATTCAACAGCCGCTTATGCTAAAAACCCTCAATAAACTAGGTATTGACGGAACGTATCTCAAAATAATAAAAGCTATTTACGACAAACCAACAGCCAGTATCATACTGAATGGGCAAAAATTGGAAGCATTCCCTTTGAAATCTGGCACTAGACAAGGATGCCCTCTCTCACCACTCCTATTCAATATAGTACTGGAAGTTCTAGCCAGAGC